>QLOH01000675.1:0-570779 GCA_026901365.1 Sesbania bispinosa | reverse complement strand
AGAAGAAGAAGCAGAAAGAAGAAAGAAGAAGAAGAAGACGAAGAAGAAAAGAAGAAGAAGAAGGAGAAGAGGAAGAAGCGAGGAGGAGGAGGAGGAGGAGGAGGAGGAGGAGGAGAAGAAGAAGAAGAAGAGAGAAGAGACTTAAATCTGAAAATTTAGGAAAATGAGCAGAGTAACTGCCCTTATTATAAATCCACTCCTAACACACATTGATCAAATCAAAAAAGGATAAGCCTTGATTAACAAGTATTAGGCCCAATACACTAATACAAGTCTTGAAAACAATGTTGTTCCCGTGTCAATTTCTGTAGCCCAACTTCAAAATTACATGCTCTTAAGTCCCTCGTGGAAATACCATCATGTAGCATATCAATAATTCTCGGATCTTAACTTTCCAACACAACTGAAATCACTCAAATCGTCCACCTATAGCTCCGGATATCATAAAACAAGATAGGTAGGTCATAGGCTTAAAATTCGAAATTAAACAACAATTACAATTAAAGCCCAGTTAAACTCAATTAGGTAAATTCCAATTAAAATGGTGGATTTAATCATGAATACAGTCCAATAAAGCTCATATTAAGGTGTTGAGTGTGAATAAAATACGCTCATCACTCTTGGCATTAGATGCGTTGCTTTTCAAAAGTCATGCGTTAGAGAGCTCCCAACAATTTTTGTTGGCTGCTCAATGCAACAACTCAAAAAGTGAGTTGCTGCAATTTTTTTTTGTTTTAAAAATAAATAGTTTTAAAGTAAATAATAAAATATATAAGTATGGAATAAGTTGTGGTTGGAGGGATTGGAGGGGAGGGGGGGGGAGGGATTTTAAATGAGTTTTAATGTTTGATTCAATTTTTAGGAGGGAAGGGGAGGAGGCCAAAATCCCTCGTGAGGCTATTTTTGCTCCCTCCAATAATGGGGGATTTGGAGGATAGGGGAGGGAGAGTTTAAATTAATAATTAAAATGGCTTAAATACCCCTACACTCATATTAATAGAACGTGTATTATAAAAGTAAAGAGGTATATAAGTAAACTAACTTTATTTTCCCTCCCCTCTCCCATGAACCAAACATGTAAGGGGCCCATTTCCCTTCTCTCCCGTCCCCTCTCCTCCCCTCTTTGAACCAAATAAATAAAAGGGGTAAATAACATTTTAGTCCCTATAAAATATCCGAGTTTTGATTTTCGTCCTGGAAAATTTTCTTTTTTATTTCATCCTTATAAAATATTTATGATATTTTTTCAGTCCCTGATGAGTTGGTTCTACTGTTAATTGTGGATGTGTGAACACCCATAATAGCCAACAATACTTCAAAAGTACCCTAACATTATATAAGAGTGTTACCTTCCTTAAACTCATTTAAAAAGTCAAATTCATGGTCAATTGAACATAAATTCTTTGTACATTTCTTCCTTCATATATATCATAAATAGTCTTTGAATGTGTTTAAAGAGGCTAACACTGTTGTATAATGTGCCAAGGTACAATACATTGATTATTGTGATAGACGTTCGAGACATTCGTAATTGATAGTGGAATCAACAATGGGGACTAAAAAAATAGCTTAAATATTTTATAAGGATCAAATAAAAAAGAAAAATTTTACAGGGACAAAATCAAAACTCACATATTTTATAGGGACTAAAATGTTATTTTACCCTAAATAAAATGTCACCTCCCCTCCCCTCCCCTTCCCTCATTAAAATTCCTCCCCTCCCCTCCTCTTTTGAACCAAACAGTACTGGATTAAAAATAAAAAGTGATTGGGGTTGCTTAAATTAATAAAAATAATATAATGGTATAGAAAAGTGTAATAAATTATATAATATAATTTTAAATTTTTTTAGGGATGCTGAGATAGAAATGGCCTTAGTGGGTTTCCATGAAGGTATAGGTGCGAGTATTTACTACCTGTGCTCCGCCCCGCTCCATTGATACCCCAATTATGACCGGAAGAAAATAATACTATTGTCCTTAACTTTAGATGACAAATAAAACACAAAAATAATCTAAAAAATGTGACAAATAAAAGAAAATGGAAGGAGTTTGTTTCCTATTTTTTTCTCAATATTTTATGATGTGAAATTGGAGTGGGTGTGCCGTTGACATTTTATTTCTACAAGAACCCCCCACATAATTATTTGAACTTAAAAGCTCCCATACAACTTAATTAATCTATTTTATACTGTCATTTAAAAATGTCTTTATAAATTACATCATTTAATAAATATGAAATTATATATTATAAATTTAATAAATAGTGACAATATATGATGAATGATAATATAAATTATTTCAATACTGATAATGTATATAAATTAAATTTATTTTTATATGAAAATTTGTATAAACTTTATAAGATTTCATTTATTTAATATTTAGGAATAGATAAACAAAAAATTTATGGAATAAGACAATATAATATGTTAACACATGGAAAGATATAGCTTAGCACAAGGTCGACCCAAGGGGAGGTTGGTAAAACAATCGCTTTCGCCCTTCCCTGCTACAAGGCTTCAAGTTTTTTATTTATATATATATATATATTAAAATTAAAGGTAAAATATGTATGTAGTTTCTGTAAAATTAAATAAATTTGATTTTGGTTCTCACAACTTAAAACTGATGTGTGGGTCTCTTTTTAAATCACCCCATATTAGTTTTTATCAGGTGTGATTTTAGCATATAATATTTTTATCAGATGTATTTTTAGTCCCTGACGAAAAGGTGTTAAGGATTAATTTAAGGTGATTTCAAGAAGAAAAGAGAAACTCAATATATTGATTTTAAATTATGAGAACCAAACCCAAATATGTTTAAAGTTTGAAGGATTAAAAAACTATTTTATCCAAAATTTAATAAAATATTTATCTCAAATATAAGAAATATTACTAATATTAATTAATAGATAATAATCAAAAATAATTTTTGTCTTATAAAAGAATTTTTTTAATTTAATATAATTTTTCTTAAAAATAGACTTTTTTAAAAAATATTATTTAAGATCTTTTATCTTTAAAATTAAACTTCAATTTTATAATTTGTTTTATAACTACATATATCTTGGACATCTCTGGCTTAGGAAAAAAAACGCATGAAAAGATATATATATTTATGATAAAGATTCCTACATTTTAAGCGCATTTTAGTCAATCCCATTCTCACGTGCTTTTGAATTTTCTAATTGCAACCCACTTTACTTGTGTGGCCATCATGCTAAAATGAGAAAAAGAAAAAATAAAAATAAAAAAGTGGCTTTTGATATGACCTCATTTTATTGAATACTAGTGGGAACCGTGCGATGCACGAGGCGAGAATATGACGGAAACGATTGAGAGTGGAGTGTTAGATTTATCTAAGAATCATGGACAATTAAGAATACAATTAATATAATAGTAAACTTGATTGAAAAGACTTAATAACTATAATTTCAGTAAACCGTTTTTCATAACATTGTCATATAAAACAATATTGGTCCAAAAATATGTAGTTTCCCACTATAAAAAAATAGTAAGTAGACATTGAAAGAAGTTTCCTGAATGCCCTGCAAAAAATAGGTTGAAAAGTTATAAAGTTAATTAGTATATGATAGTCATAAATCAAAGACAATTTGAAATAAAAATATTTGAACAATAAAAAGTAATCATAATCATAATCATAATAAGAATATATTAATAATTTAAAATTAATAATTAATGATTATAATAATAATGATAACAACAACAATGATAATAATAATTATTTTATTGAAAAGATTTAAGCTCAAACCTATTGTAAATTTTGGAAGACTTCTTTGTATACAACATTTGAAGTTGTATCTGAAACATGTCCTTCATCATCAGTTATGAGTAATTTTAATCCTCCTCGTTGGTGACTCTGGAAACTGCAACATATAATTGGCCATGGGAGAAAACAGACCTTGGCAAGTAAATTCCAACATGCTTCAAAGATTGACCTTGACTTTTATTGATAGTCATTGCAAACGACACAACGATAGGGAACTGCCTTCTCTGGAACTTAAAAGGAATTCTATTATGAAGGAGTCAATGACAGTCTAGGAATGAATACCTCTGCCCCACATTACTCCAGAGATGACTTTTGCTTCTAATACATAAGCTCCTAACTGAGTAGTAATAATGAGCCTTGTACCGTTGCAGAGACCTGAACACTGATCAATGTTTCTCAACAACATTACTGACGCACCAATTTTCAACTTTAAGACATGATTTGGAAGACCAGATGAAATAATTGTATTCAAAAATTCTGGAGTGTGAAATCATCTGCAGAATTGAAATCAACACTTTCTGTACACGGACTGTCAAAACTGAGATATGTTCTTTCTTCTCCAGGAAGTAATGACAACATATATCATTCAAGTTGAAACAAACAAGTCATTTGTTGGAGCTAAAATAGCTCGATGTTGAAAGAATAATGGATCATGCATGTTTTGTAATAATGATGGATAAGTATTTTCCACAATTGAAGCAATAGGATCAACATATATGATATAAGCAAATCATTTGGAATTGCAATACTGACTCTCCATCATTTGGTTTCCCAATGGTTCCATCTCCAATGCTAAGCACCCATTCTGAGAATAACTTTATTTCTTCAACATCCAAATCAGAGCAGCCAGTTTGAAGCCTCATATTTTTGTTAATGTCAAGACTTGACAATGCTTCCAGAGGTATGATGCATTAATGTTGGCATGAACAACATCCTGTCTTGATCCTTTCGGTATTACAGGAAGTATTTGTCTAAAATCTCCACCAAATACAATCACTTTACCGCCAAAAGGTCTATTTAAGCTATTTTCATTGGAAAAAACGCATTATGTCACGAAATGTTCTGTCTACCGCTTCAAAACAATGCTTGTGTGTCATTGGTGCTTCATCCCAAATAATTAATTTTGCTTTGACAATCAGCTCTGCCAAATCACTTCCTTGTTTAATATTGCAAGTAGAGTGCTCATCCACATTAATCGGAATAGAAAACCTTGAATGAGTTGTCCTACCACCTGGGATTAGTAAAGCAGCTATTCCGCTTGATGCCACATTAAGCACAATTTCTCCCTTGCATCTAATAGCTGCTGAAATGGTTCTCCAAATGAAAGTTTTCCCAGTCCCTCCATATCCATATAGAAAATAACATCCTCCTTTGTTGTCATACACAGATGTCATGATTTTATTATAAATTCCCGTTGCTCAGAAGTCATTTTAGACAATAACTGGTCATGCTCATTAGCCAATGCTGGTCTATTGTAGTTTAGCTCATCAAAAATAAACCTATTCATTGATTGATTAAGAGATATGAAATCTGGTTGTGGCATTGTTGCAAAATTAGATAGTCTCTTACCATTACTCTGCAACAATTTGTCTAATTCTGCAAGTGTCAAATTTTTGAGCTCATCCTCAGTAAGGTTTAAATCTATGATACATAAAACAATATCAGATATAACCATAGATTAAAAATATATGAAAAAGTTTCAGACATTGGCAAAAATTTATATTTAAGTAGTAAGATAATAAGTTAGATGAAGTTAACATACCATTTCGCTGCAAAAGTGATATTTGTCTATGAAGAATGTCATCACTCAGATATTCACAAGTCCTGTTCCAAACAAATTCAGGAGTTGAAAGCTGATTTGATAACAACAATGTGTGTGAATAGCCTTCTCAAGTATGTTGTTGAGCCCCAATGACTTGCTTCTTTAATTGCATCAACGTACTCCTTGTCATCATCTAAAAGACTCATAGCATAGCAAGCATCTTTGAAGGTAGGATATGTCACATTATTTACAGTCCTTATCTGCAGATATGATGATGGTCCTCTAGCTGTAGTCAGCAATATCCTGAGGTAGTAAAGTTCTCCACTTCCTGGTGGAACAAAATACAACCTTCCAATAGAGGAACCTGATTTTCTTGGAGTCCAATATCGGTCTTGCGCATTCCAAACAAATTTTGTAGGAAATTCAGCATAAGTAAGATTTTTGCTTCAGGATATATGCTATTGGCTTCCATCCATGACAAAAATTGTGATTCATGAACACGGGGTTTTTCAAAAAGTGAATCAATGCAGGTACTATCATGGAATACAACAACATGCTCATTTGGCAAGTGAAATGATAGTCTTTCCACTGAAGGCTGCCTGTAGTGAATGTCAAATGCAAATATTCTCCAAGTTGCTTCAGAGGAAGACAAATATCTGCAATCATAGTATAACTTGATTTCGTCCACTTCGTGGTTATCTTTTCCAGCATCATAAAATGTTGCTGTCACACGATCATGACCTTTGTTCACATACTTGAACAAATACTTTATTGACTGCTTTGATTGCACCATTCAACATTTATATGGGCATTAAATCTAAGGATAAGATGCTTGTTATATGGCACTACAAATCTATTATCAATGAAGAATTCTCCTTTTCTAACTACCTTTCCATTATCTCTTCTTCTATAGACGGGATAACCATCCTGATCGATAGAAGTCTTTTCGACAAATTTCTTAGGAAAGTATTTCATGCACTTCCCATTTGCATACATGGAGATCTTCTATTTTGAGGACCACATGGACCATGAATCATTAAAGATTTTACAATTTTGAACAATTCCGGTTCAACATTTTCATCAGGAATTTCAGCTGAAATTATTCTACCGATATCATTTAGAGTTGGATATCTATGCTCACGATGCAAAAATATCAGAATATGTGCATGAGGTAATCCACGCTTCTGAAATTCAATGGTATATATGACTACAACATAAATAAGTACCTTGTTAAGTCATGATTAGGATAATTTATCATATATGGCATTCAATTTATTTAAATAAACATAAAAGAAAAGCTAATAATAGACTCATTTACCTGCTTTGACTTTTCCGAACATTGATCCCCTTAATATCCTTCATAAATTGGGTTAGCTACATCTTGAACACTCGGCAAATAATATCTGGTCTATCCTCTGATCTTAGTCCTTGGCTTGTCATCAATCTTATTATTTCAAGCCATTTATGATTACATGTGAAAGTTATGAATAAATCCGGATACCCAGCCCATCTATATATACCCATAACATCTTGATAATTTTGAATCATATATCTTGCACCCCAGTAAAAGATGAAGGCAATACAATGCGCTTTTCTGATGTGGATGGATTTGTTTCTCCTCTCAAAATTGCTTCAGAAAGACCTTTGTACATTTCCGCCCTCAATTCTTTTTGATGTGTTCTTATGTAAGTAAGATGAGATGATTCTATCACGCTATAAGCATCCACCAAAAATTGTTGGAAAAGTCGTTTAGACTTCAATAACGGAGATTGCTCTATGTGTCTTGTTGAAGTCTGCATGCAAAAAACTCTCATTGTGACTTTTTTCCTCTTTCTCGATGATTCCTCTGAATACTCATTGTATGGCACATCATTTCTATTCGTCTTCTCCTCGAGGAAATAGTAGAGGATATTGCAACGACAAGTATGCACAACTTATGATAGAGATACGTTGCAAAAAGCCTCCTTGTGTTTGAACAATAACATCTCTCTGCATTACCAACATCAAATACTCCTACAATTAATGCAGCTACTTCAGATGTTGTTGGTAAGTTTATCTTCTACCATCCCCTCCCCTTTTTCCTATAAGCCTCAACCTCACATCTGCCATATTGTCTTGCTGAAATCTATCTCTAATCATTCTATATGTTTTTGCATACGGATATAATTGTCCAGCATGTCCTTAATGTCTTTAACAATTGAAGAGTGTATTTCTGCATCATCATCTTCCATTCTGCATATTTGAATAACGAAAAAGGATTACATTTTTGTTTATATATGAAATAAATACATGAAAATTATAGAAATTACTTAATAGTAAAAATTTAGTCTCACTCGACAACATTCATTCTATTTGTCAACTCATGCTCAGTATCATAAATGTATAGCTGGGCAAACTTGGGTTGTGAACCAATTGATGGAAGTAAACTCCCAATTCTGTGATAATTTTCTCCTCCCATAACAAAAATTGGAGGAGCATTGTCATCATCCACTGACTTTTCTATTTTTCCGCCCATAGAGGTAAATGAAAACATCATGTTGAATGAGCGAATATTTTGCAAAAAAAAATTTGCTTATTTTATCCTTCTTATTAAACAAATCATTCAAGATTTGAGGAGGCTCCACCAAGTATGGCAACTTTATCTTCCCTTGCAAGCAGCATAGCGAAAATTTAGGAGAAGATGCTCTGTATGACTTTTGCACACGCTCAGAATATCATAGTAAAGCTCCACAAAATGAGCACTCACATGTTGGATCCCCTACGTCAAAATAATCTACAGAAAATTGTATATATATTATTATAACGAAACACTAAATCATGAAAATAAAAATTTGCATAATAAATAAACCCGTAGGAGATTCAACATCTGGTTCAAATTCTGCTTCGCTATCAACCTCTTCATCATTATGCACATCAGTGTCTTCATCACCTAATAAAGTAATTTAATATATGCGAAATTATATGATTAATAGTAGCCAACATATTTCTTATATATATTTAAAATAGTAGCCAACATATTGCAAAACAAAAAGCTAGGGCTAGTTTAAATGACCAACACCGGCGACACAGGAAGGCAATGGAAGCTCTGTAGGGACTTGCGGCGTCTTCGAAGGCGTGTCTGCTCTGCGACAGAGAAGAACAGATCGCGACTGTATAGGCTGCGAGGAGATAGGGTTTAGGGAAAATGAAGAAAAGTTGTCGCAAAGTTTTGAACTTCGGTGCCATTTGATTTATCCGAATCTCTCTCTCCCAGCAATATAGCTTTATAAAAAAATAATGGAATATGAAGAGATGAGTCTTAGCAGAGCCTTTCATTTTCAGTTTCAAACAGTTTGGGGAATGGGTTGAGACATAAATGTTGTTAATGTCCCAATAAATTGACTACTATCAAAGCCTTTTAATAAATTTAAAACTTCCAGATTTCTGATTTGAATTTTGAAAACGAATTTTGATTTTTTTTTGCCAAAATTGCCCTAATTTTTTGCGGCAAAATAAATTTCAGACTCTCTTCTATTTATAATAGATTATATACAAATCAAGGAATCAAGGAATGATGATGCAATTACATTAAAAGGAATCCAAAAATAAGAACAAATGCAGACATGGAACAACCAATAAAAGCATGGCAATTACGTCCCTCTACTGAAAGGTACACCATGTTGATAGCAATCGGCAAAGAAATGAACAATCATTTTTAGTCTGAAGTGAGCACCAACAGCACCAAGAGATGCTCAACCAAGTGTACCGCAAAAATCAAGCTGAGGAGGAAAATCGTTCCAAATTCTCGATATGAGGATGGTAACGCTTCAAATCAAACATCAAAATGCAGCCCTAATAATATCTATTACATGAATATCACAGCCCTAGGACACACAACAAATTCGAAACCCCCGAAGCAGAAAAGAAAAAATGTGAGGGAAGAAAAACAAACATGCAAATCACAAAATATGAGCAGCCAAAACAAACATGCAAAGCAAAGCCTTACCTTTTTTCGAAAGGTTTTCAACGATCCCGGTCCGAAATATGAGCAGCCAGTATCAAGCTATGAAACCAGGTCTGACCCTTGTTCTTCGATCTCTGTTACGATCTGGAACAGCCACGAAAACAAAAAGGAACAGCCGCGAAAACAACCCCTGTTCTTCAATCTCTATTTCGCACAACCAACCTCTGTTGAAAACAAAAAAGAACAGTTAAACTTGCTCTGTCGCGAAAAATTGCAAAACAAAAAGCTAGGGCTAGTTTAAATGACCAACACCGGCGACACAGGAAGGCAATGGAAGCTCTGTAGGGACTTGCGGCGTCTTCGAAGGCGTGTCTGCTCTGTGACAGAGAAGAACAGATCGCGACTGTATAGGCTGCGAGGAGATAGGGTTTAGGGAAAATGAAGAAAAGTTGTCGCAAAGTTTTGAACTTTCGATGCCATTTGATTTTATCCGAATCTCTCTCTCCCAGCAATATAGCTTTATAAAAAAAAATAATGGAATATGAAGAGATGAGTCTTAGCAGAGCCTTTTCATTTTCAGTTTCAAACAGTTTGGGGAATGGGTTGAGACATAAATGTTGTTAATGTCCCAATGAATTGACTACTTTCAAAGCCTTTTAATAAATTTAAAACTTCCAGATTTCTGATTTGAATTTTGAAAACGAATTTTGATTTTTTTTTGCCAAAATTGCCCTAATTTTTGCGGCAAAATAAATTTCAGACTCTCTTCTATTTATATATATAAAGATTGATTGCTAATTAAGACCGGTCCCACCGGCCATCAGTTCGAGTGTGGATATTGATATTTGTAAAAAGTGTTTTAAGTTTTTAAAAATAGAAAAATTATGATCATTTTATTCAAATGGTTATTTTTAATTAACCATAAATTTTTAAAATTATTAGTTTTAAAAAAATGAATATAATCCAAAAAAGTATTTTACAATAAATGAAAACACAATATAAAATAAATTTATAAAATTATTTGAGTATTTGTTTATTTTCATAACTATAATTCTCAACAAGTGAAATGAGAATGATGAAATAATTCATAATACTAAATTTCTTGATGTAGTACTACCTTTGTTTCTAATTAAATAAAAAAATATAAATATTAAGTAATACAATCATTATTTTTATTTCATGATAATAAATTTATAACTTCTAGTTTACCATTTATCCTTTTTAATTATTGGATTTTATTGGTTTTTAATAGTGAGTCATTCATTAATGGGTGCTTCTAGGGCGTTTCACTACTGGTGATACACTTTTTAACCTGTTATAATAGGTAAAAATCACCGGTTAACTTAAAATAATAAATTTAAATAAATTGCAGAAAGGGGTCTAAGTAGAAAACATAAATGCTCACATGTAAAGATGCTATAATCGGAACAGTTTTACAAACAATTTTATTAACGTAAAAGCTTTTTAGCTTTTGGGTGTTGTTTGGACAAGATAAGGACATTGAAGAGCTGTAAGGGTGAGATCTAGAGCGTAAAGAACAGAAGAGGAACATGGAGCTATCTTAAACTCCCTCCATTGCAAAACTCTTTGCTATATATTTTAATATTTTAGTTATCTAAAATTAATTAATTCTTTTTTCCAACTATATACTCTAATTTAATATTACTCAAACTAACAATTATAATTATATCTCTCATTCTTCTCTCTTAAAATAGTATTATCTTGGACTTGAATATAAATAAAAATAACTAAATACACACTCATTAAGAAAGTAAGTTAAATTCATTTAATTTTCTTGATATCATCTAAAAAAGAAGTAATTGTATCGCCCACTTTACCCTACATTCAATTTTATTGAAACTTGTTTTAAGTGGACATACTCTCTACCTATTGGCACACGATTCATTAAATAGAGTGGTTTGAAAAATAAAATCAGAATTAAATAAAGAGTATTATGGGATAATCTCATTAAATATAGTGAAATTAGTTAAGATTTGCTTATATTTTAGTCTGTCTGAATGAAGTATTACATTTGTTCCTATTTAACTGATCATTTAGATACAAAACACATAGATTAAGAAATGCAATCATTACTCTTATTTTCATAAAATTAAATTTTAAATTTTCTATTATACCACTTATATCTCTTAACATTTATTGGGTCTCGTTAATTTTCAAAATTGAGTAATTTATTATTCAAACAGAAATAATATAAGGGTAAATTGGGGAAAAATGTAATTATTACTGCATTGGGTTTGCAAGTACAGAGTTAAATAGGAATAATTTTTTCTTCAAAAGTGGACATTTAAATAGAAATTGAGGGTAGTACGTTCAATCTTTATTATACATAATCTCTCTTTATGTTTCGAATACTCTTCAATTAAATAGGTGAAGTATTAATGGGGTATTTTTAGTCAAAATAATATTTAAACATATTTAAAACTTTCTTAATTTGTGTCCATAATATTAAATAATAAGAGTTTTGAAATGAAGAGAGTCAGAAAGTAAATGATAGTTTGCAAACAATATATAACCATTAAATTTATAATATAATATTAAATATTTAATTTATGTATTAAACAATTATTTTGGTTCCCCCAACATTTTTTGGTTCAAGTTACGCCACTGTTCGGAGTCCGCAGATATACACATTGTTAGTTTTTTTTCCACCAATTCTTTTGCACTATCAAAATAAAAAATAATTTATAAAAAATCAAAATGAATTAGATTATTTGAATCCAATTTTTTCTTTGCACTACTTTAATTAACTTATATCAATCTTTTGTTTGTTTAACCACGTGTATTCTCCACAGAAACAATCTTGCTCGAGTCGGAAATATCTACATCACGAGGATCCGGATCCTCTGCAGCGCTGCAGGAGCCTGCAGTAGGATCAGCTACGGAATAACTAGGGAACAGCTACGGAAACATTCCGTAGTTAAAATCCGTAGTTATTCCCTAGCTATTTCGTAGCTAATCTGCTGCAGGGTCCTGCAGCGCTGCAGAGGATCCGCACACACATCACGGTGGGGTTAGTTTTTTAGCGTGAATTTTTTCCATCCACAAAACTCGAACTCGAACTCGAGACACTTGAACCAACTCCGTTGATTAGGAGTGTAATCGGGTCGGGTTAGGTCGGGTTCAGGGTAAAGAGATGTCCAAACCAATTGTTTCACCTCGGTTTGGGTTGGTTCGGTTTCGACTTTGTTTGTTACGTAACCCGAACCGAACCAACCCGACCATCCACGGGTTGGGTCGGGTATCGGGTCTGATTATAATAATATTTAAATCATGTCATGTACAGAAAAACGTGAAAATATGAAAAAATATGAAAAAAAAAAAAAAAAATAGAGAAAATCAACAGAACCTATTTTATACATAGAAATACCAATTTATAAATAGAACTACCAATTTATATGGACTTCAACCACACATTATTTTGTTACAAATTTAAACAAAGTGACAAAATCAAAACCAATAGTCCAATACACATCAAGTGCAACATTACCATATTGTCCATAGACCAAGTTATAAAATTAACAATCAAGACAACAAACAATAAAACCAATACACAAACATTACACATGAAGTGCATTACCATACACTAAGTTATAAAAGTAACAAATTACAAATACTATTTGGAAATTGGAATCTTGTCTCTCAAAAATAAGTCTCCTCAATCCTCCATGCTCCAATCACCTTCATTCTTGCTATGTATTTAACCAACCAAATCTCCCCTACACAAATAAATGTTGGATGAAAATAGAAGTTAAATGTAAGCAAGGTTATAATGCAAAGTTTTAGATATTAAATGTAGTTACTGCAAGGTTGTAAACGCGGCATCAACTCCAACCTCCTCAATAGTTGCAAAGGTTGTAATCCCGGACATCTCTATTAACAGAAAATAATGTATTAAATTAAACACCCCACCACATATAATATGATTTTATTTTCAATTCAATATAAATAGAATTCAAATTAACATCTCGATTGTGAAGAAACATCTGATGATGATACAACAATACACGAGTTCAGTTGGAAGAGGATACCATTCAACATATTGAGCAAACAACTTCTTGATTATGTCTTCCAATTTTTTTATCATCTCACTACTCTTTTCTGGATACAATGCTGGAAAAGCGTCCTCAAAGTAACCAAATTTATACCTGGGGTCAAGGAAAACAGCCACAAGCAAGAGATAATTCACACTCCCACTACTAACATCCCAATACTTGTCAAATTTAATTTTCATACTTGTTGCCATCCGTTTCAACACCCCATCATCCCCCTCCATCCAAGATAGAATTGTCTCTTGAATGATATTTAACTGATGAAAGAAACTATTAGAGGTAACATGCAATGAACCAGAAAAAGCCAACGTAGCATCATAGAAAATTTCAAAACTCCCTGAAAATATGAGCACGTTTCCAATCATCACTATCAGGGGGTCCCCCCTCATTGGCAACAGCAGGAGAATAAAAGGATCATCTAATTCCATACAAAGAAATGCTTTTTCATACTTTTCAGCAATTTCCAACATCAAATAGGTGGAATTCCACCTAGTTGGCACATCAAGCACAAGCATCAACTTAGTGGATAGTTAGCCTCTTCAACACACTTTCTAAAAGTTAATCTAGCCGGAGATGTTTCACATACTTACAAGAAGCCCTAATCTTAGAAATAGAACTATCCATCTCTTTCATTCCATCAGAAACAAACAAATTTAATATGTGAGCACAACACCTCAAGTGCATACTCTGCATTCAATAGAGTAGTTCCATTCCAATCATTCAAACTTCTCTTCAAATATGCTAAAGTTATGTTGTTAGCACTAGCATTATCTACAGTCACACAAAAAACCTTACTAATCCCCCAATCCTTGATGCACTGCTCTAAAGCTTTTCCTATGGTTTCCCCCTTATGGTCAGCAATCAAACCAAATCGAGTATCTTTTATTCAATTCCCACCCCTGATCATATAATGCCCAGTCACACACATATAATTCATGTTTTGAATAGAAGTCCAGGTGTCAGTTGTAAGTGAAACCATTTGAAAGTTACAAGACAACAAAGACTTCAATTTCACCTTCTCTTCAACATGCAATTCCATGCAATATTAGCAACAGTTACACGACTAGGAATTTTAAATCTAGGTTGAGCAGTAGCCATGAATTCTTTAAATCATGAGTTCTCAAAAACTTGAAAGGAAGCTCATCAACAATCATCTTAGCAAGTTTATCCCTAGTCAATTCCTGGATAAATTCAATAAGTTTGAATGAAATGGAATTATCAGAATCAGTTTCACATTGTTTTCCAAGATGAAGAGTCTTTTGCTTCTTATCAGTTTCCCTAGATGGGTTCTTGGGACACACTTTCAGGTGCTTGTTCAAGTTTGTGGTCCCATGATTAGAACTATTGCATGCATAGGTTTACCACAATAGTTACATATACCCTTATCCCCTTCCCTCTTAAAATGAGTCCAACAACTAGAAGGTGGCCTACTAGGTTTCCTTTTGCCACATACCTCATGTGTAGACGGATCAGTTTGTGTTGGAGCTTGAGTAGGGGCTGGCATGAAGGTTCTTCATTTGTAACTGGTTCGTTGGTGCCTCTACGCCTCCCATTGTTGCAGCTCCAACTGGTGGTGGGGATGGAGCACTTCCCACTTGGGTTCCACTAGATTTTTGAGTTCCAACTGGTGTCGTAACCTCTTCCATTCTGCATAAATTTAAAAAAAACATGAACATAAAAACAATGCAAGAATCATGATTAAAATGTAAAAGGAGTAAAAGAAATTACATAAAAAGAAGAATATGAAATTGAAACTAGACAACACAGTGACTGCTATATACCACTTGATAATGCACAAGTAAACTCTAGTCATTCTTTTTGAAATCATAGTGACTGCTATATGAAATTGCTATATACCACTTGACAATGCACAAGTAAACTCTAGTCATTCTTTTTGAAATCACAGTGACTGCTATACTATATACCACTTTATCCCAATAGGCAATAGTAATGGAAGGTTTACAAGACTGCTATGCTATAAATCACAGTGACTGCTATGCTATATGCCACTTTATTTAAAATTTGAACACAAGAACACAAGATACCGAAAGTGTTGAAACTTCATTAAAACAGGACTGTAGGAAAATGGGGTTTTCGTAACATAAATGCAAACAAAAGGGAAAAGGGAGTGGGAAACAAAGAAACGCAACTAAATGATGACAACAACATTCAGATGAATTTTATACAGGGATCCATAAACAGAGGAAGCAGTAACGAAGAAGGGAGGAGAAATACCCTTACCTAAGAAGTGAGAACGATGCTCGGCCTAGGGGAAGACGAAGACGACTCCGGTGATGGTTGGTGACGGTAACGTCCACAGCAGCGGCGCCGGCGACGACGAGGAGGACGACAGAGGGTGGCTGGCCGTGAAGTAGTGACTGAGTCTGAGTGTGTGACGGTGAGAGGCGAGACGCAGAGCGGCGCTAGGGCACAAATTTTTTCTGAAGTAAAATGAATGAGGGAAGGAAGACGTCTCGCGTAAGTAACACTAATGGGTATCGAGTTTGGGTTGCTCGGTTTCTAAAAACTGAGACCCGATACCCGAACCGAAGTGGTTCGGTTTGGACCCATAATTACCCGACCCGTACTGTTACCCCAAACCAACCCTCTTTTTACGTTTGGATCGGGTCGGGTTGACCGGGTTGGCGGGTCAACCAGAACCCGCTTACACCCCTACCATTGATTAATTTATATCAATTAATTAATAATTATTTAATTAATAAACATTTAATTAATTCAATAGATGCTTTTAGAAGTAATTAAAAGATATTTATGTTAAATGATTAAAGAATTTATATATATTAGATTGTTGAAATATATTTTAAAATGATTGAAGAAGAAAGCCCTGAGGCACCATCGGATGCTTCGTTCTTCACCACAAAAGCCACAACACCCTTTCCCATTTCCTCCTGCACAATGAATAAAGCCTATGAAACCACCTTCTTCAGCCGCTTCCACAAAAAGACCCAGTCGAACAACCCACACTTTTATCCTTCCTTCCACACCAATCAATCACTGCACCATGAATCACACCACCTATAACGCACAACAGCTACGTGTTAGGAATATGCACTAGAGACTTATATATTTATGAAAATATCCATCACTTGTATCATGTTATAAAGGCAAACTTATTCTTTAGAATATAATTATTGTCCTTAGAATAGTAAGCCTAAACTTCATAAGGAATCAAGTAGATGACTTGATCGTGGGAGCTTATGAAGAACTATTCTTAAATAGTCCCTAGTCAATTATCATCTTAGGACAAAGATGCATTTAGACTAGTATGTGAGTTCATTGATGATCACATCTCACGGATCATGGATATAAGATATCATGTGCTCACATAGGTACACATTAAGAGTAATGGTGCACAGGACAGACCCACCTTAAGAACGTTGCATGGATTTACATAAGTGTCATGAACGTTTCTTAAATTGATAAATGTTATATAAAGACCTTTGACCTGAAATCACTACGACTCCTACATAAGGAATTATGTGTTTTGAATATCATCAAACGTTTCCTGTACAGGGTGATCATAAAGTTGGTATTTGGACATATAATAAATTATATGGAGGAATGTGAGTGCCCTAGATGGGATTTATCCCTCCTATGTAACATGAGTTATATCTGTAGACCTCTTGATAAAGTAGACTGCAAAATGCATGGCCATGCTCAGGAGGATAAACATGAGATGTTTATTTTCTGTACAGTCTACTTGGGGATCAAGAAAATATATAAATTGAACTATACAAGGTTGACACAATCCATGCCCTTGTGTTCGATTAGATATTTGGACAAAGGGACAGATCATATAAATTATTATCATAAAATAGGATTTATCAAAGTTATTGATAAACTCAATATTTGGATAGTGATGTGTTGCTAGATACCGCTCACTGTTTATGATATTAAATATAAAAGGGTTTTATTTTAATATTATAACCAAATATTAAAAGCCTATTGGGTCACACGCATACAACAAGCCACTAGGAAAGGATAATAATTTTAATTAAATTAAATTAGAATTATTACATAATGGGCCAGGCCCATAAGTGTGAGGGTTAAGTGAGTGAGGGGGTAAAACCCTAGCCACCACTCTATAAATAGAGCATAAGATGCACTACCCCAGAGACACATGAGCAATCGCTTCTTACTTTCTAAGGCTACTAGCAGAGCTGAGGAGGGTTTCCTAGTTCGGTTGTTGGCGTGGATATCAATAGAGACGTGGCTACACTTGCCTCGTTTATAATCTTAATAAGGTACGACCTTTCATTTCAATACCTTTATGCCTTGATTCGTGTTTTCGCAAAACGATTATAACAAGGGAGGGAATCTATTTATTTCCGCTGCACCCTGACCACATGCTTGATTCCCTTCACTATGGTCTCCCTGTTCCACACCTTTCCTTATCTAATATTAGGCCACTTCACATCACAACCCCCCGTGTCACCTACTTTCTATTGAACCAATTCAACCATGCCATAGTTTCCTTCTCCACCACACTCTAATCCCTCGGCTTGTACCCTTATCCCAACCCACCTCCTGCACCGTCAACATCCCAACTTCTCCAACACCTCACCTTACTAGCCACTGCTATCTAACTTTATTCTTATCGCCGTTCGACCCACCTTTTTGCAATTTCTTCAATTTGAACTATGCCTACTTAGAAAAACACGGAGGGATCTTTTTTCAATCTTTAGAAAACTTATACAACCGGTTACATGTAAATGATCATGACTGTTGATTATAATATAAAAAATCCAATGTCAATGGACAGGTGTGTCACCGCCGGTGTCACCCATGAGGTGTTTCACCCTGGACAATAGAATGGAGGAAAATGTAATTATTATTGCATTGGATTTATAAGTGAACAATTAGATATGAACATTTTTTTTCTCTAAAAGTGAATAGTTCAATAGGAATGAAGGTAATAATTGTTAACAAAAGTTTTGCCTAAAAACAACTCCATCTTAGTACCTCACTTTTTTTTATTTACAGATCCTAAGTTGATCTCATAGATCCCTATAGTAACTGGAGAGGATCTGGACTCCTAGTGGAAGGGCAGCGGAAAAAAGTTAAAATATATAAAAAAGATCTAGACAAACTGCAAAAAAAAAAAAACATTAATGCTACCTAAACTAAGTTTTTATTTTTGAGTGTCCACTCAATAACTATTTTGATTCCTTAAAACATTGTTGGATTAACCACCACCAAGAGTCTAATTGATTTTAATTAATATTCACTACATTAATCAAATTTTAAAGCTCCTTAAACAATGATTTCTTTGACTCAAAGACAAATATGTCATGTTAGCCTTATTAGTTGTCAAACTTGTATAAAATCATAATTAGCTGATTTTGAAACTACTTGTAATGGAATGGTATAAATCAGGTCAAACTCTATAGATCCTCTCAATTTAATCCTTTTTCATAGGGGTTTGCTTGATTACAGTAAATTGATGAAAACAAATCAAAATAATAGCAAAGGTTGAATCAATTAAAGATAAGATCAATCCAAGAAATTCAGAGGTAATTTTCATGATTAATCATTGGTTATTAAAAACATGCATATATATATGAATACATCTATCAATCTAGGATCATTCAGAATCCCTGCAATGATATTCGGGGTTCTCTATAAAGAAAACTCTCAAAATTTAATTGATTAAGATTAATAAAATCAAGTGATCACTTAAAACTTTGTTAAATCTAAATCAATTATTGAAGTAAATAACTAAAGATTAAAACCTTCACTTTAATTGCTTATCCTTTGTTTTTCATATGTTGGACAATGATTAATCAATCAAGATCTATAAAAATTCAATTTCAGACATCATGATCAAACACGTTTACCAATCAAGCTTTGAACGATAAATAAGATGGTAAAGCAAAGTAGATATAACTAAATACACAAGAAGTTGAGGATGAAAACCTAGCTCATAACCAAAATAAAAGTAATATTGAATCCTTGAATTGAATAAAAAGGTTTATCCTTCCATGAAGGTTTCACAACAAAGAGATGAATAAACAAAAACAAAAGCATTATGAATTCTAGAACTAGAGATATCTCCTTATCTAACAAGTCATCATATTTAGGAGATGAAAATGACCACTCTCACTCATTTATTCAGAGATGACTCGTCAAGTTTGTCGATTAAAAGAATTATTGCTCCATAACATTTCATTTTTGTCCATTACTTGAATTATTCATCAATTATTCTTATCCTCTCTATCATCTAGCAACTTTTCTCCAACTTTCTCGCATTTTTCATCATTGAGATGGCGGAATATGAGCAAGTGGTCTATATAAGAGTTGAATCCCGAGATGTTATATTCAATTGCCAATGGTTTTGACCTAAAAAAACCTATGTAGCCCAAGTTATGACTCAATCTCTGAATGTTGTTCAGGTTCTCATGACAGGATGATTGTTTCAAATTTTCTACGCCTATTTTGTCCCACCAGACATTATATTCAGGTCTTAGACTGAATAACAAAATTGTAGGGCTTTCTTCAAGATTTCTTACAATATGAATTCATAAATTTTAGATGTCTAAAAATCAAGTTATATTTGAAATACTGAAACATTGAAATTTTTTAATTATGCTAAAAAATTCAATTAGGTTCAATATGAATCTTAATTGTCAAAATATGCTTATGAGGCATGACTAGCCAATTAAGCAAATAAGAAGTATTAAAAGGTTAAATATAAGGATAATTAATGTTTGAAAATTGTATTTATCAAGCCCATCTCCATTCCCATCACACCAACACCTATATCACTCACAAAAGCATCATTTGTCTCTGAGTTTAGGAACAACCTATTAGTTTGCCACAACAAGGCTTTCCTCAATTACCCCAACATCTCCTCAAATCCTTACACTCCTTCCATTACCTATCACTCTTTTAACTCTTTTTTCAAACCACCATTTCGTCTTACATTCCGCACACCCCTCACCTTCCCTAAATTCCTCCACTAAATTGAGTCTTCTTTAAAATCTCTTCGTCATAATTTTGAACTCATTCCCATAGATAACCATTAACACCTTACAAAATTTATTCTGTCCACTAAGCAACATCAACCTCCATTTTCGGAAAAGTGTTAATTAAAAAGGTCAATATTCCTAATACCTAGTCCTCCACACTCTTTTGGTTTACAAACTATATCCCAACTAACCCAAGTTATTTCTCCCTTTCTTTACATCCCTTCACAAGAAAATTCTTCAAATTTGAATAATGTGATTAGTGACACATTTAGGAAGTTTAAAGAAGGAAATGTAATAAATAAGTGGGGCAAAAAGTATCGCGTTAATTAGAGTAATGCATCGACGGAAAGAAAGGTGCTTGCTTTTATAGGTAAAGAGTCTACCAACCAATTGTCAATAATAGTTCTACACATGCACAATCTTCTTGGGTACTTAACTCTAAGAGGTATCCCAAGATAAAATGATAGGCAACTCAACTACTTTATAGTTCAAAAGGGTAGAATAGGAATTCATGACATGATCTTCCATCTTCATCCCCACAAGACTACTCTTAAAAAAAATTAACTTTTAAGGTCAAGACAAGTTAATTCAAAACATCAAATAACATATCTATTAATCGGTATGTCCTGCCAGGGTGTTTTGCTAACTTGTACCTCGAGTCCTCGAGAATGTTTGCTTTTGAATAACATACCTTGTAAGGCCTCTTAAGCTTTAAGCAATTATCAAACAAAGGAAGGATGAAGGGGTCTCTTTTATCAATCCTTTGCTAACATAAAACTTAGCAGTAAGGCACTCATTAACAAGGATATATAGAAACTGAAGAATGAAGAAAGTACTAGAGAACACTCAATCCACTAACTCCATTTAGAATAAAAGCTCATTCTACTCATCATATATTGTAGACACTCCCAACTAATTGAGTCATATATATGCCTTGTGAAAGTCTACCTTAAACACCACACAAGGATCTATTTTCTTCTTGCGAATATACTGTCTCATTTGCTTTAAACACACTGTCAAGCATGTCTTTGTTGCCAACAAAAGTTGATTGATTTTTAGAAATAATCACTCTAAAACCTTTTTATTGTATCTCGTAGAGGATACCTGTGGTTAAACAAAAAAATGACTAATCAACACTTCGGACGTAGTTTTGTAGATGCACCCAATGGGCGAGGTTGGTTTGTAATCACTGAAATCTAAGGTTGTTTTGAGAGTTTAGAGAGAAGTGGAAAGAATGGGAAGGGAAGAGTTAGAAGGGGAGCGAGGGGGTGGGGGAAGAAGGGGAGATGGCTTTATAAGCTAACAAGACTCAAACATAGAGGGAGGAAAAGTTTCATGTAAACCTCTCTTCCCGTATTCTCTCCAACTCGCAAACATACCTTACATGTTACTGCTTTTAGGAGACAACAAGGAATTGCCTCCCTTTAGAAAAGCACTCATTTACATGAAAAATCAACCATCATTTAACAAATGTCACGCTTTAAATCCTTCTAAAATCTTTTATAAACTTAAAATTAAAGTCATGTGGCCGGATAAAGAAATGTTATGGTGGTTCATATTTCTCTTTTAAAAAGTTATAGTAATTAAAGCATTTATTATTTCCACTAAAAAAATTAAAACATTGAATTTAATAAATGTACCGTTAGTGTAAAAAAAATTAATTTACATCTTCATCAATGGTATGTTGTCACATATTATTTAATGAGTTTAATAATACATGGGGTGTCATATTTATTAAATGATTTTTTTTGTTTTGTTTAACCACAGGTATCCTCCACGGGAGGCAACAAGCCGAGAAACATCTACATCATAGTGGGGTTAGCTCTCCCAGCAGGTACCACTTGAACCAACCACCGTTGGTATTTATTAAATGATTTGATAATACATTATTGGATATCATTCACAGAATCACAATGCATATAGTAATTAAACTCTAAAACATTTACTAATTTGTATAACTCATTACAACAAATCAGCGATGTAGATGTGAACGAGTGACGTTGGCCACAACACCGTCATGAGTAGCATTGGGCGGGCCAACACAAGGCCGACTCTAAATGCATCACCGTTGAATTTTATTTTTTTTAGAGTTTTTTATGTAGCGTCGACAAGGCTAGTTGACGCTAACTTTATTAAATAGTGTCAGCCTGGTCGACGCTAATGATAAAATTATTTTTTCATTTTTTTATTTAGCGTCGATCTGGCCGATGCTAAATACAATTTTTTAAAAAATAATTTTTTAAAAAAACAATTTTTTAAAAATATCACTTTTTCTTTAGTGTTGGCCTTCGGAAAGTTAATGTCGACCTGACCGACGCTAATTTCTTGTTATTTTTACTATGTATATATTATTTTTTCACTATATATTTTAAGAAACAAAATTAGTGTAAAGGTAATTGTCCTTCTTGATATCATGCATGTTGTGAGTTCAATTCTCCTATTAAGTATAGGAAGAAATGATTTTATTTAAAAACAAATAAAAATTATAACGAGGCTCGAGACTTTTTGTCACAGCATTATTAACTACGAGACTTTTAGTGACAGTTGATGGGTCATCTCTAGACCGTCACTAATTATAAAATAATGACTTTCTCTTAGCTAAAAGTCGATTTTCTTTTTCACAAAAAAAAAAAGAATTTCACCAAAAAAAATCGATTTTCTTGACATAAAGTCAATAAATGTAAATTCTTTTATCGTCAAGATTTTAATTTTTTGGATGGTCAGGTTAACAATACCCGCTGTATGGGAAAGGCTCTCGATCGTTACCTTAACTCTGATCCTCAAATGGTAAGTATCATATGTAAAGCCGTGAGTATCATTCTTAATTAGGTAGCTAGTTGATGATTTTTGTAAGTTAATGGCATGTGCTTCAAACAGCTAGGCCACGAGAAAGTGAGAGAGATAACGTCTAAATGAGTTGCGTATATTATTATTGGGAAAAATATGTTTTCGTCCTGTAGTTCGGTCAACTTGGGTTTTCGTCCTTATACTTTAAATCCTTGGTTTTTTGTCCCTGTACTTTCTAAACCGTCACAGGTTTAACAGGACTAATGTTTAGGGGTTTATAAAGTACCGGGATAAAAAACCAAGGATTTAAAGTATAGGGACGAAAACCCAAGTTGACCGAAACTACAAAACGAAAAACATATTTTTCCATTATTATTTTAGCTCAATTATGTCCTATTGCCTCATGATCATGAGTTTCTTTCAAGTAATTGATTCATCATAATAAAATAGTTTGAACTTTCTCACAAGATTGAAGATGCCAACAGTATCCTTTTTTTTGTCATTCCCCAACGCAGCGCCCTTTTGATTTGATTTAAGTGGTGTCCGCTAATTAGAACCTTAATAATTAATATCAATTTCTTATATTTTTTAAGCATGCAAGTTAGCCAACAAACTAATGGTGAATATTTATATATTAGAATGATTGAAGCTGATTATCAACTTCTCTCTATGGTTTCTCCCTGGCACACTAGCAATCTTGACTGCCTTAAAAGAACCTCCCAAAATTATTTGTGAAATAGAAAGAGAGAAATAAAATAGAAAGAATTAAATATGTGAGAAATAGTAAGGAAATTAGATTGTATTTATCTCTTATTTTGCTTGGTAGAAGAGAAATATGAGAGAAATTAAATAGAGTGAAATATAGTGTAAAAGTGAATTTTCACTCTATTAATTAATTTTCTCCTCTTAGAAGAGAAATTTTTTCGGGTGGGTCTCACACCTTTAAATTTCTCCCTCTCTAATTTCCTTCCTATCAAACAGACAAAGATTCTTCTCTCCACCCTATTATTCCTCTCCCTCCCCTCTATTTTCTACCCTACCAAATAGAGGATTAGGGTTATTTGTGAGCAGTGACGGAGCCCGAAAATTTAGATTGTGTGGGCAATACTCATAGATATACTTATATGAATTTATACTAAAAGAGATATAATATAGAAAGATAAAAAGAAATTGTGAGATGTGATGAGTAATATATGAATAAAGATAAAGAGAAAATGTATGTTGTATGAAATGTTGTATTTTTTATTGCATGAACTTCATATCTCATACTAAAATATCAAATAAATCCTTTTGGGACAATTAATAAATTATATATAATTTTAGAAAAATTAAAACTTTTGTGGGGGCAATTGCCCCCAAGGCCTTAACCTGTATGCGTCCCTGTTTTGAGTTTAGATGAGAGGAAAAGGGAAAGATTAGAGAGAGGAGGGAGGGGAAAAGAGAAGGGAAAAATTTTATAAAATACTCAAACTCACCGATAAACCATTTCCTTTCCTTCGTTCTCCTCCAAAATTCAACTCATAAAATGAGTGCATTATAAAAACACGATGTTAAAAATCAATATATAGGTTGACAAAAAAATCAATATATAATTTTTTTATTAAAAATTAAATATTAATTATATTTATAACATTAAATATTATATATTCTACAATAAAAACTTTCTACCTTTACAAAATAACTCTTTATCATTTCCCAATGCTTGATACTTTGCCTTGATAATACTTAACTTCTGCTAACGCATTCGCATATACCAAGTAAGTGTAACGGACTTTTTCTTAGTTTTCAATATCATCATCATCTGCGTCATCATTATTTGGAACCCAACTAAGTTCCAACCCTTGATAGGGACATTCTAGTAGTACCCATTCTTGTTTACTATTCTCCACAGTCATAGGCGAACACTTGGATTCCTTGGGAGACCAAAGGAACGGATTTGGTGATTTTCAGGTGGCAAAGTTACTAGCTTTGAGTGAATCTGGATCATTGAATTAATCAATGATCAAGATTTATTATTTAATTTTAAAGAAAAATTATTTTAAAAACATAACAAAATCTTGACCATTAAATTTAAAATCAGTGGTCCAAATTCACCAAAATCACGATTACTTTTCCGCCACAAATTCATTACCAAATCCGTTTCCGGGAGGAAAGACCCAGACATCTAGCAATCTAGCAATGTTCATGTGGGCAGGTAGAAGTGAAGTTTGTCCCAACTTATCCACTGTTTTTAAAAATAAGGGTAAAATAACATTTTAGTCCCTAAAAATATCCGAGTTTTGATTTTTGTTCCTGGAAAATTTTTCTTTTTATTTCATCCTTATAAAATATTTATGATATTTTTTCAGTCCCTGATGTTGGTTCTACTGTTAATTGTGGATGTGTCGAACACCCATAATAGCCAACAATACTTTAAAAGTACCCTAACACATTATATAAGAGTGTAGCTTCCTTAAACTCATTTAAAAAGTCAAATTTCATGGTCAATTTGAACATAATTCTTTGTACATTTATTCCTTCATATATATCATAAATAGTCTTTGAATGTGTTTAAAGAGGCTAACACTGTTGTATAATGTGCTAAGGTACAATACATATGATTACTAATTGTGATGGACGTTCGAGACATTCGTAATTGATAGTGGAATCAACAATAGGGACTAAAAAAAGCTTAAATATTTTATAAGGATCAAATAAAAAAGAAAAATTTTACAGGGACGAAATCAAAACTCACGTATTTTAGGGACTAAAATGTTATTTACCCTAAAAATAATTTTAAAAAGTGCAAGTTTTTATTTTAAAAAACTAAAATTCTGAAATTATTTAAAATGTTTTAAAAATTGTTTAAATTTTTAATTTTTATGGTCACAATACTGTAAATAAATTATTTAATTTAAAATAATTTTTAAAATTTGTTTTTGTAAAACAATTTTACAAAACTAAAAAAATAAAATAGAATCAAATAGGTCCATATTTTTTCAAAAGATAATTATGTTTAACTAATTTTAATTAAATTTGAATTCTTCCTTGTTAGGTTGAGAATTTTAAATTAAATTTCATTGTACATTTACTTTAAAATAAAGTTATTTTACGAATGGAAATTGATTCAAGTGGTACATGTTAATTCCCCTTAAATAAAAATAAAGTTATTTTATAGATTAAGTTTATCTAAAATCAAATTTAAATTATTTACTTAAAAAACATACACTTTATTGATACGTTAGAGCCTATCTGGTTCATGTTGCTTTTCCCTTTTTTGGGGTCTCTCCCCTCTCCCGTACTTAGGGGTGGAAGTAGGCTGAGCCGAGCTAGGCTTTGCAGGGCCCAAGTCTGGCTTGCATTATATTTTTGTGGCTCAAGCCTAGCCTGTTACCTGTCATAGGTTATTTCTTTAGGCCTGGCCTGTTTCAAAGTCTGGTTTGGCCTATTAGTCAATTTAAAAGCCTATTTCATATTATGATCTTTAAATAGGCCAATAAATCTATCACAGGCCAGTGCGTTTACAAACTATATACTTACTTTTTTATAATGTAAATATGTCACTGACATATACGTTTAGATATGACAATAAGCCTATCTTTAAATAGAGCAACAAGAGAATTTAAAAAAATTATATTATTACTATTATTTATATATAAATTTTATATGTTTATTAAAATAATATTATTTATAAATAACTAGTTTGTCAAGCCTAATAGGCTTTTTAAAAAGCCTAAACCTGACCTATTTAATTAAAAAGGTTTTTTCAAAACCTAGACCTGACATTTTTATTATACGAGCCAAGCCAAAAAAGGCCTTATGTAACATCCCGATAATTAAAATCAATTTCATAAAGAATGACAGTAGAATAATGAATTCTGAGGGATAGATGAAGATAGAGTAAGGAAGTGTAGGAGGAGAGCCTAAGAATGAGAAAAACTAAGAATTCAAGTCTCAGCATTCTCGCTCAAGCGAGAATGGGCTCGCTTGAGCGAAATTATCAGTAAAATGGGAAAATGAGTTTCTGTCAATCTCGCTAGAGCGAGATGATTCTCGCTCAAGAGAAAAGGGGAGATTTAGGGGCTCTCTGGACGTTTTTTCGCTTGAGCGAGAAGAAGCTCGCTTAAGCGAGAATCTTCTAGAGAGGGGATACTCTCTGGAGTATTCTCGCTCAAGCGAGAACCTCTTGCTTGAGCGAGAATGCGAAGAATGGGTTTTCCCAAACCTCTCGCTTGAGCCAGAATGCGTGCAGGTTTTAAAACCATTAATTAGGACATTGAATTCATTATTTCATTTCGTCCCTTCTTCTTCTTAGAGAGAGTGATTCCTAGAAAGAAAAGCTGTCTTGGAGGTTCAAGGAGGTCCCTCATCCCTCAAGTTCATCACCAAGCTCTTGGATTCACCCTGCTCACCATTCTTTTTTCCTTGTTTTCTCTCCCAAGGTGAGTGTAATCACCCACTCACTCTCATGATGAATATGTCTCTATAAATGTTCCCCCTTCTCATTCCCCATGCTTTATGCTTGATTTTGGTTGATAGATATAGATTGCTTGATAATTAGGTTGAAGTATACCTGGTAATGCTTGTAGTGTTTTGCCCTAGATGGGTTGTTAGGGTTTTGGAGAATGATTCACATGTCAATGATGTTTTGGCTTTAGGAAATGGTGTGCTCATGTTAACCCTCATGTTCATATGACCATTGATGATTATTTATGTTCCTAACCCTAATCATGTTAAAAGGAATATTTGGGTCTTAGGACCTCTTGTAAATGTTAGTGTATGCACTAGAGACCTATATGTTTTATTTTGAACATCCATCACTTGTATCATATTATTATTTATAAAGGAAATTCATTTATTAATTCTTTTAGAATAATTATTGTCCTTAGAATAGTGAACTTAAACTTCATAAGATATCAAGTAGATGACTTGATCGTGAGATCTTATGAAGAACTATTCTTAAAATAGTCCCTAGTCAAGTATCATCTTTGGACAAAGATGCATTTAGACTAGTATGTGAGTTCATTGATGATCACATCTCACGAATCATGGACATGAGATATCATGCACTCACATAGGTGCACATTAAGAGTAATGATGTACTGGACAAACCCACCTTAAGAATGTTGCATGGGTTGTCACATAAGTGTCATGAACGTTTCTTAAATTGATAAATGTTATATGAAGTCCTTTGACCTGAAATCAGTCAAATCACTACGATTCCTACATAAGGAATTATGTGTTTTAAATATCATCAAATGTTGCCTGAAACAAGGTGATCATAAAGTTGGTATTTGGACATATAATAAATTATGCGGAGGAATGTGAATGCCCTAGATGGGATTGTCCCTCCTATGTAACAGGAGTTATATCTGTAGGCCTCTTGATAAAGTGAGACTGCAAAATGCATGGCCATGCTCAGGAGGATAAACATGAGATGTTTATTTTCTGTACAGTCTACTTGGGGATCAAGAAAACATAAATTGAACTATACAAGGTTGACACAATCCATGCCCTTGTGTTCAATTAGATATTTGGACAAAGGGACAAAATATAAATTATCATAAAATAAGATTAATCAAAGTTATTGATAATCTCAATATTTGGATAGTGATGCATTGCTAGATACCGCTCACTATTTATGATATTAAATATAAAAGGGTTTTATTTTAATATCATAACCAAATATTAAAAGCCTATTGGGTCACACGCATACAACAAGCCGCTAGAAAAAGATAATAATTCTAATTTAATTAGAATTATAACCTAATGGGTCAGGCCCATATGTATTAGGGATAAGTGAGTGGGGGGTAAAACCCTAGCCACCACTCTATAAATAGAGCATGAGATGCATTACCCTATACACATGAGTAGTCGCTCTTACTCTCAAAACACTAGCAGAGTTGAGGAGAGAATCCTAGTTCGGCTGTTGGCGTGGACACCACTAGAGACGTGATTGCTATTTCCTCGTTAGCAATCCTTAAAGGTACGATTTTGTTTTATACCTTTTTATGCCTTGATTCGTGTTTTCGCATAACGATCATAACAAGGGAGGGAATCCATTTGTTTCCGCCGCACCGTGACCACATGCTTGATTCCCTTCAGTAAATGTTTGGGTCTTTAGACCTCATGTTAAATAATCAGATTTTGGATCCTTGGACTTCATGTTCCAAGGCAATGTCTTCGGTCCTTGGAATTCATGTTTAAAGAGGAAATCATTTATGAATTTGTCATGTTTAAGGGTAAGGTCTCATGGCCTTCAGGAACGGCGGTTCCTGTTAGTCTGAGCTTAGTCTAGCCTCATATAAAGTGGAAAGACCCATAGGGTGTTGGGTAAACACTTCATGACTAACATTGCATTGTTGATATCATGTATGTTCTATGAATTTATCGAGTTAAAGTATAAATTGTTGCATAACATTTGCTTGTTTCTCCTACACTGCATGTTTTCACTCTCACTGGGATATTAGTCTCACCCCACTTTGTGGGAATAACCTTCAGATGTGCAGGGTCCTCGTTCCGAGCAATGATGGAGGGTAAAAGCTACTAGGGTTGTGTGAGGGCCCACTTTTGGGATGATAGCTATTTATTTTGTATAGGCATAGGTAACTTAAATGGGATAGAACTGTACATGTGGGGCCTCGGGGATTTATTTTATATTCCAGGACATATGTATGGTTATATCTTATTATGCCTATTAATTGATATTGTACATTGAACCATTGATGGCAACATGATAAGTGTTAAATTAATGTAAAAATATTTAATTTTAATACTTATTAAGGGCAAACTAGTAATTATACCCCAATTTATCCCTTTTTGGCAATATCGAATTTAAATGCGATCTTGTATTATTTAAATCAACAAATTTGAATTTGATGCTACTTTGATAAAGATTCTGTTGATTTTTGCAGATAAAAGGTTTAAATTCAAATCCAACATCAAGATAGCAGCAAATAAAGATAGGATCAACACAAGATAACAATAAATAAAGATAGGATCAACACAAGATAAGCTTAAAAAGGAAGAGAATCAGGGAAGCAGATATGGAGATCTGTGCTCCACCTACGCTGAGCGCAAGTGGAGTGCAGAATTAGAATTTCAACACTGTTTCCTGCGCTTCATCTGCGCTGAGCGCAGGAACACACGGAAACCTAATTTCTAATGGGCCAAAGCAAGGTTTCAACAGGCTTTCCAAAGCTCTATTTGAAGGACCTTCAGCAAGATTAGAAGGGGGAGACGGCGGAGCAGATCTGGAGCTAGAGTGTGACAGTCTCTCTATTGGTTTGTAATGGCTACCATGAGTAGCTAAACTCTCCCATAGGATTGAATGTAGTCGATTCAATCCCCAATTGTATTTGGATTCTCTTTGTTATTTAAGGATCTCTATTTTTATAATATATTGGTGTTTTTACTCTATTCTTAATGCTTAGCTTCCGCCTTTGTGCTGGAGTTATGATATGATTTTATGGGGCGCACCGGAAGGCGGTTTTGTGAAATCAAGAGCGAGTTTTTGAGAGCCTAGGAATGGGGATCTTGAATTCTGATTAGGTAAGATCAATCTGTAGGTTAAATGCCTAGGAATATGGTTTAATTTATGGATAACTATTAACAACTGATCTTAATGCTAGGATTAATTTGTTAAATTGCCAAGGAATTGGGATTTAGGGAATTAGTTCTAAGGATTTCATAGTTGAGGGATCTTTATGAATGATATTTATTTGGGCTTCAATATTTATAATTATTAATTCTTAGATTTCATTGGTTTCCAAATACAAGAAGGGTGCAATAGACGAAGTTCAATCCTAGTTCCAGTAATTTGCTCAACCTTATCTCATTCGTTATTACTGTTGCAATCTACACAAAACAACTATCTTTCTCTACTTGATAAGTGTGACCACTAGAATTTATATTGTACTGTTCCCTGTGGATACGACAACTCTCTTACTTACTATTATACTGCTGCGATATTGGCACGCTTGCCAAGATCTCAATAAGTATTTTGGCGCCGTTTTTGGGGAACGATGTCTCGATTTAAATTCTCGGGAGGTCTATCCTATCAAGTTGTAAATATTTTTTATTTTTTCTTTTAGGAATTTTAATTTTTGTTTTATTTTATTTTTTAGGATTTTTAATTTTAGGAAAAATTTATTTTATTTATTTATTTTTTATTTTGTTCTTCTCTCACCCTTGTACAAGCTTCTTGATTTATGCTCTTGCGAGGACATGTGTCTCCAAATCAATTGATATTTGATCCAGAAATAGAAATGACATCTAGAAGGAATAGGAGTAGAAATAGAAGGAGAAGACAAGGGAGAAATCGAGAAGAAAATAAAGAGATGGCTGAAGAAGTACCACCAATTCCACAAAGGAGAGTCTTACGAGACTACATCATGCAACAAGGGCCTCGATATTTTTCAAGCATAGCTGTAACTGTTACTGCAAAATCTTTGGAGATGAAGCTCGCATATTTGAGTCTCATTAGTACCCATCAATTCACAGGATTGGATCATGAAGATCCACATACTCATCTTTCTGCTTTTATGAACTGATTGGTACCATGGGTTTTGAGGAAGGTGATTTGGAATCAGTTTACTTACGTTTTTTCCCTTTCTCTTGTTAGATAAGGCTAAAGAATGGCCGAAGTCACATCTGTTGAGATTTTGGAAAGCGTACCAAAACCGCAGTAGTATAATAGTAAGTAAAGAGTTGTCGTATCCACAGGGAACGGTTCAATTATAAATTTAGTGGTCACACTTATCAAGTAAGAGAATATGGTTGTTGTTTGTGTATATTACAATAGTAAATAAAAGGCAGTAATTGAGATGAGGTAGAGCAATTACTAGAACTAGGATTGAACTTCGTCTATCGCACCCTTCTTGTATTTGGAAACCAATGAAATCTAAGAATTTATAATTACATTATTGAAGCCCAAATAAATATCATTCATAAAGATTCCTCAACTATGAAATCCTTAAAACAACCCCCTAAACACCCATTCCTGAGCTGCTTAACGAATTGCCTAGCATTAAGAACAATTGTTAATAGCTATCCATAAATTGAACCCTATTCCTAGGCACTCAACCTATAGAGTAATTTTTGCCCAAATCAGAATTCAAGATCCCTATTCCTAGGCTCCCAAGAACTCACTCTTGATTTTATAAAACCACCTTCCAATGCGCCCCATAAAACCATATCATAACTCTGGCACAAAGGCGGAAACTAAGCATTAAGAATAGAGTAAAAACACCAATATATTATAAAAATAGAGATTCATAGATAACAAAGAGAATCCAAATACAATTGGGGATTGAATCGACTACATTCAATCCTATGGGAGAGTTTAGCTACTCATGGTAGCCATTACAAACCAATAGAGAAACTGTCATACTTTCTCTAGCTCCAGCTCTACTCCTCCGTCTCTGTGATCTATACAAAAGGTCCTTTATATAGAAGTTGGAAAACTATCTGAAATCTGGAAGGAATCTTATTTTGAACTTTTGAAATTTGGAATCCCATGTTTCTGCGCTCAGCGCAGATGAAGCGCAGGAAACAGAGAGGAATTTTAATTTCTGCGCTCCACTTGCGCTCAGCGCCGGTGGAGCGCAGATCTCCGTTTTGCTTTCCTGGTTTCCTCTTTTTCAGCTTGATCTCTTCCTGGTCTGATCTTTATCTGATACGCTTTCCTTATTCCCCTCTTTTTGGCTTGATCTTGTGCTGATTCTATCTTTAATTTGACTTGAATTTGAATTGAGAATTTTATCTGGTTAGTGACCTCCATTTTGTATTTTGCTTGGGGTTATCTTTTATTTATCATACTGCTAGAACTCATGAGACTTATTTCTATCTATCTGCTATTTCTGTTGTTTTGGATTTGGTGATATACCTATGACTATTTATTATTCATGTTAATTGTGGTGGTGGTTTCAACTATGTGGCATATGATTTTTTGTTTCCGCAAATTGATTTGTAAATCTGCGTTTATCAAAATAATGGTTAACAAGGAAAGAATTTCATTATACTTAAAAACAAATTTAGAAATGAGATAGGACAAGGAAATGTTTATTCAAAGGCTGAAGAAAAATTTGTAGATCAAAGAAACTGTAATACATTGAATGAAAATAACATAATCAAACAAAAAGAAAGCACATAAAAGAAATATAGTAATAAACACAAATTTAACATATGAATGGAAAAAAAATCTAGCAGGACATCTTTTACTACTTAAAATTTTATTATAAAATGAAATATATGTTTTACTTTTATGATCTACATCAATAGTAGGGCAAAAATTTGATTACCATTTCACAGCTTCCCAAAATGCTGAACAATTTGGCAGAGGATGATAAAGTCCACAAAACCATTTGGCAGCAAAAGGATATGAATCACAAATACTTCACATATCATTCGCTTTTGTTTGCTCTTTCAGCTGTTCATTTTTTCTCATAATTACATTGAAGTTTACTGATAATATTAAGAAAAGATTACAATTGTGTTATAGGAACTCACAAAAGTTAACGTTCAAAGCACTTGCCCACAATTAACCTTACTAAAGAACTAGTACATTACTCATCTTATCCTTAACCCTACAAAGGAACTATTGCATTGTCTAATCCTCCTCAATTTACAATTGCTTCAACAAATTATTTTTTTTTGTCTCCGCTAATAGTAAAATCAAAATTTGATTATAACTTTATCTTTGGGGGTCATAATTTTCCAGAATGTAGAAACTTTTTGCAAAGGTAGATAAATCCCACATAAACACTTAAAAAAAAAGATATGAATAACAAATGCTTCACGTGTCTACCATCTTAATAAAAAATACAACTAAAATTTAGAATTTGATATACTAAGAGTATATGAAATAATGAACAAATGACAGAGAAATAGACTTATGCAAATTATCAAAGGCTAAAGAAATATTTACAAATCAAAGAACTGTAATTCATTGAATGACAATAACATAATCACACAGAAAGAAAGCACTTAAAAAACTAACATGCACAATTTTATTGGCTGCATCAATAGTAGAGTCAAAATTTGATTATAACTTTTTAAGGAGTCACAAGTTCCCAAAATGTTGAACCATTTGGAAAAGGTAGATAAAGCATCACATAACCATTTGGAAACAAAGAGATAAAAAGTGCAAATACTTTCCATGTCATTAAGCAAAATGCTTCGTTTTTTCTTGCTCTTTTAGTTGTTTATTTTTTCTCTCATAATCACATTTGACACTTACTCATTTTATTAAAACAACGTTATAGTTGTGTTATAAGGACCTCACAAAAGTTAACATCCAAAACACATGCCACAATTAACTTTACAAAAGAAACACTATGTTATTTATCTTATCCTCAACCATACAAAATAACCATTGCATTATCTAATCCTTTCAATCTATACTTGCTTCAACCTAATTTTTTTTGTCTCCCCCATAGCAGAGTCAAAATTTGATTATAACATTTTCTTTGGGGAGTCTTAACTTCCCAAAATGCAAAACCATTTTTACAGCGAAAGATAAAGCTAAAGTAAAAGGATATGAATCACATATACTTCACATGTCTACCATCTAATATAAAAATCCAACTAAAATTTATGATCTGACATAATAACAGTATAAATAATGAAAAAAATGGAAGAGACACAATTTATGTAAATTATCAAAGGCATAAGAACAACTTACTAATAAAAGAAAATGTAATACATTGAATGACAATAACAGAATCGCATAGAAAGAAACACACATGAAAAAAAAATAGTAAAAGAACAAATTTAACTTATGAATGGAAAAAATCCAGAGGGACATCTTTTACTACTTAAATATGTCATAGAATATGAAATAAATGTTTTATTTTTATGGGTTTGCATCAATAGTAGAGTCAAAATTTGATTACAACTCCCCAAAATGCTGAAGAATTGGCAGAGCTAGATAGAGTCCACAAAACCATTTGGTAGCAATGGTTATAAGATCAAATACTTCACATGTCATTTTCTTGATCTTTCAGTTATTCATTTTTTTTTGTAATCACATTGACCCTTACTGACAGTATTGAAAAAAGGTTATAGTTGTGTTAACAAAAGTTAACTTTCAAAGCACATCTAACACTTACTAGCAATATTGAAACAACGTTATAGTTGTATTATAAGAACCTCATAAAAGTAACTTTCAAAACACAAGCCCACAGTTAACTTTACAAAATAACCACTATATTATTGATGTTATCCTTAACCATACAAAAGAACCACCGCATTATCTAATCCTCCTCAATCTACACTCTTCAACCTAAATTTTATTTATCTCCATCAATAGCCGGGTCAAAATTTGATTATAACATTATCTTTGGGAGTCATAACTTCCCTAGAATGCAGAATCATTTGGTAGAGATAAAATCCACGTAAACATTTCAAGCAAAATGATTTGAATCAAAAATATTTCACATGTCTACCATCTAATATAAATGTCTACCATCTAATATAAAAATACAACTAAAATTTATAATCAGATATAGTAACAATATAGATAATGAAAAAGAATAAATGGTTAGAAAACATATTTATTTAAATTATCAAAGGCTGAAGAGCAATTTACTAATCAAATAAACTGTAATACATGTAATAAAAAATGACAATAATAGAATCATACAAAAAGAAAGCATATAAAAGAAAAATAGTAATAGGCATAAATTGAACATACGAATGGGAAGAATCTATAGGGACATCTTTTACGACAACGTCTAGGGTGAAACACCCAATGGGTGAATCACCTCTTAATCATCGTTGGATATAATAAAATTTTAATAAGCGGTCAAGATTCATTACCGGATACTTGTTGAAAGGATTATTAAAATCATTATTCGATCCCTCCGTGTTTTTCTATGTTTGGAGCGATAAGAAATAAAAAAACTATTTCATGGTCCTTTCCAACCTTTGTTGCAGAGAGCTTTCCAATTGAAATTTCCTATCCCAAAATTTTCTCAATGTTTTTAAATAAAGGGTTTCCATTTTGTTGGTGTTTGTGAATTAAATCCCTAATCCAATGATTCTACCACTAAATCTACATGTCTCGTATACTTATTGTGCGCATCAATTTTTATTGGTGAGGAGCTTGCAAATCTCAGAGTTTGTAGTTGCAGAAAGGGTGACCCGTGAAGATCCATATAGAGAGTTCTTGGAATAAAGGGACGTCGGACGCGTAAACTCTCCAAAAGGCTAAAACCCAGAGTTTGTAGTTGCACTCTCCCACCTAACTCTGATTCACGCCTATCGTGGCCTCGATGCTTTAGTCATCTCGTCCCTCCCTGCCTTCACATTCTCCCCCAAAACCCAGGTGGATTGGGCAGCTCGCTTCTTCTCGCACTCTGCCTACTCGCTTTGTAGGGGCACCCGTGGAGCTTCCACCCGCTGGAGAGACCTGGTCCGAAGTGACTGCAATCGAGCTGCGTTTGAGTTTTGGGTTGTGTGCGAAGAGTTAACACGGTTGGGAAGAGCTGAATCGGATTGAACCTATGTAACAAAGTTTTTTAGGGACTTTATTGCAAATTTTTATAATTATATTTTTTTGGGGTGAACGGGTAACAAAACTTGTTATTCTAGGTAAAAAGGGTGTTTCACCGGTGAGACATCCATGAGGTGAAACACCCCATCTTTTACTATTTAAAAATGTATCATAGAATAAAATGAATATTTTATTTTTGTGTTCTGCATGAATACTAAGTCAAATTTGATTGCAACTTTTTCTTTCGTGAGTCAACTTCCTAAAATGATGAACTATTTGGAAAAAGTAGATAAAGTCCTCAACCATTTGGCAGCAAAGGGATATGATTTGTGAAGCACAAATACTTCACCGGTGCTTCTCATTTAGCAAAAGCCTTCCTACTTACTTTTTCTTTCCGCTGCTCATTTTTTCTAATAATCACATTTAACCCTTATTGAGAATATTAAGAAAAGGTTATACTTATGTTATAGGAACCTCACAAAAGTTAACCTTTAAATAGGAGTGGAATGAGGTTGAACTAAGTTAGGCTTTACAGGACCTAAGCATGACCTGCATTATATTTTCGTGATCCAAGCTTGACCATGTTACCTATCATAGGTCATTTTTTTAGGATTGATATTTTAAAGTCTAGTTTGGCCTATTAGCTTGTTTAAAAGCATATTTCATATTATGACCTTTAAATAGGCCAATAAGTCTATTTATAAATACGCTAGTGCATTTACAAACTAATAGACTTACTTTTTAATCATGTAAATATGTCACTGACGTATACCTTTAATTAGGCCAGCAAGAGAAATTTAAAAGTTATTTATTATTATACTATTTATTATATATAATATATTTATTAAAAATAATATAATTTTTAAATAGATTAGCCTGTCAAGCCTAATAGGTCTTTTAAAAAGTCTAATATGACCTATAAAAAGACTCTTTCAGAAGCCTATGTCTGACCTTTTTATTAAATGAGTCAAGTCAAACTAGGCCTTAAATAGGTCGAGCCGTAGGCCCCTAACAAGCAGTCTGACCTATTTTCATCCCTACCTTCAAAACACATGCCCAAAATTAACCTTACAAAAGAACCACTACATTTAGGACTGCAAATGAGTCGGGCCAAGGATCACTTGAAGCTCAAGTTTGGCTTGTGAAAAAAAAAATTGGTGGCTCAAGTTTGACTTATTTTTTTAAACAAAGCCAAACATAAAGCTCGGACTTGACTTGTTAAATAAAAACAAAGCTTGAGCTTGGTTTTGTTTAGATCATTTATAACTTCATTATTTTTGCTTTTGTGAAAATTTTCTCCAAATCAATTTTAAAGTTTATGAATGTTGTACTTAATAAATATTTTATATTAAATGTCAAATGATAATATAAAATGGAAATATATTCTTAATATATGGTATATGTAGTTAAAAATTCTAAAATATTAGTTTTTTTTTTAAATTCAATACATAACTTTCTGACTAGTATAAGAAATATTTCAATACTTATTTTCATATATGTAGAGTAATTCTTTTACTTTATTACTTTATTATTTATTTTAAACATAAGTTTATAATTTTATGTTTTCTTTTTCTATTTTTTACTAATCTTACTTTACTTTAATTATTTATATTAATTAATTACTATATTTTTTGTCGCAATCATTATATATATAATAAGCAAGATATTTACGAGTTCTTAATGTCAAGCTTATAAAGCTCTCTGGCTTGGCTCGTTTAAATAATTGATCCCAACTTCATTTAAAAAACTGAGCCCAACTTTAAGCTTGAGTTTGTTTATTTAACTAAACAAACGAGTTTGATCGAGCATTTGACGAGTCAAGTTCAAATAATTCACGAATAACTCAGCCCATTTACAGTCTTAACTACATTACTCATCTCATCTTCAACCTTACAAAAGAACCACTGCATTGTCGAATCCTCCTCAATCCACACTTACTTCAACCTAATTTTTTTCCTCCACCAATAGAAGAGTCAAAATTTGATTATAACTTTTTCTTTGGGGTGTCATAACTTCCCATAATGCAGAACCATTTTATAGAGATAGATAAAGTTCACGTAAACATTTCAAACAAAAGGATATGAATCACAAATATTTCACATTTCTACCGTCTAATATAAAAATCCAACTAAAATTTATAATAAAATATAGTAATAGTATAGATAATTAAAAAACAATAATGATAAACATACATAAACAATATTACAATATTTTTACCACATTGTTTTTTCTTTTAGCATCCCTCCCCTCTCACAGGTTTTTTCTTTTCGCACCCCTCCCCTTTTTTCTTTTTCATTTTTTAAATAGTTTTTATTTTTTTAATTTATTAATATATTTATTATTTATTTATTTATTTATTTATTTTAATGAATAATAATATAGATTAAGAAATACAATAAATGTGTGTTTTTTGAAAGGTTAACATAAGTTTTTTTATCATCATTATTTTATTTTGATGTTATTAACTAAATGTACTACTTCATTCACCGTTTCTGTGCACACAGTTAACCGCAAAAAATCAATTAACCAAATATCTCACTCTGTTAACCGTCAATGTATACACCATTAACCTCATTTAAAAATATGTTCGCCTTTCTGAACACAGAATTAACTCCATGTTAAAAAGAGTTGCAATTAACCTCACAAATTCAATTAACCAAAAATCTCACTCTATTTTTTTTATAAGCAAAAAATCTCACTCTGTTAACCACAAATAGATACACCATTAACCTCATTTTAAATATGTTCCCCGTTTCTCGATACATAATTAACCTCGTGTTAATTGGAGTTTCAATTTACCTCACAAAATCAATTAACCAAAAATCATATTCTCTTAACCACAAATGGATACATCATTGACCTCATTTTTAAATATGTTCATTGTTTTTGAACACATAATTAACCCGTGTTAACAGGAGTTGCAATTAACCTCACAAATTCAATTAACCAAAAATCCCACACTGTCAACCACAAATTGATACACCATTAACCTCATTTTTAAATAAAAAATTAACCAAAAATCTCACTCTATTAACCAAAAATAGATACACCATTAACCTCATTTTTAAATATGTTCACCGTTTTTTTACACATAATTAACCTCGTGTTAACAGGAGTTGCAATTAACCTCACAAATTCAATTAACCAAAAGTCTTATTCGGTAACCACAAATGGATACACCATTAACCTCATTTTAAAAAATGTAGAGGATTTTTGGTTATATGAATTTGTGAGGTTAATTGCAACTTTTTTTAACACGGAGTTAATTATGTGTTCAGAAAGACGAACATATTTTTAAATGAGGTTAATGGTGTATACATTGGCGGTCAACAGAGTGAGATATTTGGTTAATTAATTTTTTACGGTTAATTGTGTGCACAGAAACGGTGAATGAAGTAGTACATTTGGTTAATAACATCAAAATAAAATAATGATGATAAAAAAAACTTATATTAACCTTTCAAAAAACACACATTTATTGTATTTCTTAATCTATATTATTATTTATTAAAATAAATAAATAATAAATATATTAATAAATTAAAAAAAATAAAAACTATTTAAAAAATGAAAAAAAGAAAAAAAGAAAAAGAAAAAAGGGGAGGAGTATAAAAAGAAAAAACCTGTGAGAGGGGAGGGGTGCTAAAAGAAAAAACAATATGGTAAAAATATTGTAGTACTATTTATGTATGTTTATCATTATTGATGAAAAAAAGACAGAGAAACAAATTTATGTAAATTATCAAAGGGGAACAACAATTATTAATAAAAAAATTGTAATACAATTTATTAATAAAGAAACTATAATATAATATATATTAAAAAATATGCACTTTTAGGGACTAAAGTACATGTTTTAATAAAATTAAGAACTAAAGTATTATTTTAAAAAAGTCATGAACGAAACCATAAAACGTTGTAAAATAGAGGACAAAATTGCTAGTTACCTCAAATGAAATAGAATATTTTATTATGAAATAGAATACTAGTTAATTATACTAGAAGTTGTAGCTATTACATAAGTGAAAAATTTACCATCTTGACTCTTATGCTTTGTTTGGTGATATTGGAGAAATGGTGAGAAGAGAAATGGGTAGAAGAGAAGTGAGAGGAAAGAGAAATATAGTTGAAATAGGTGAGAAATAGAGATGTTTGGTGTGAGTGAAATAGGTGAGAAATAGAAGAGAAATGTAATGGTTGGTTGTTTGGTGTGATAGATGGAATAAGAGAAAATTAGTAATTTTTTAATATTTTTGACAAAGTAATCGATTATCCTAACCAAGAAATCGATTATTCTGGAGTGGTGTATTGTGGATATGGACACTTTGAAGCCAATAATCGATTATAAAGCATGAGTAATTGATTATTTGGGACCAACACAAAAAACAATTGATTATGTGAATAACATAATCGATTATTGTCAAGTCACACACGATTTCTCTCCTTTTCTTGACATTTTGGCAGAGAAATAAAACTATGGTGGGACTCACCACCTTTTACTAATTCTCTTCTTTTTTACACAAACACCAAACAGGATAAATGAATCTATTTCCCTTCACTTTCACGTATCTCAATTCACTTCCCCCATTTCTGCTGGAGGGGGTTAGCCTCCATGCTAAGACGGTGAGATCAAAAACCCAATATCCGTCCATGAATTGTGGTACGCGTAACATAAACTGTCACGGAGAGAAAGGAAGCCTCCGAATCAAACAAGGTGTTTCTCAGTTGTGCTTTTATAGAAAAGAAGGAAAAACTATGCGCTTTGTCTTTGGGGTTTGAAATCCCTAACTTGAATTCTATCTCTAATCATGTCTTTACCAAGCCAGGTTACCCATTTCTCTCTTTCTCTTCGTATTCACACCACAACATGCATTTATTCTAACATCTATTGTTGTTGATGCAGCAGGTTGGATTGGGACTGCTCTTTTGCCCTCTTAACTCCAACATTGTTGTTCGGACAGCATGGTATGCATGCTTCTCTTCATTTTCGGGGGTTATTTATCAAAATCTCTCTTAATTTAAAAAGAAAACATTTTTCACTGATGATGGGTTATTTGTTATAGCTGTTCTGTAGGGCTTGTGCTTCCCGTTTATTCTACATTCAAAGCTATTGAGAACAAAGATCCAAATGAGCAACACAGGTGGCTATTATATTGGGCAGGTCCTAATTTTTCTTCAACCTTGTTAAAGAAAAGAAAAATGATTAATTGATTTTTCTGCTTGTATTATTTTCTATCAATTTGGTTGATATCAGTGATATACTCTAATGCCTTTGTGATGCGTAGAATACATATATTGAGACAGGTTAAGAGGGCTATTATGGTGTATTTTGGTTTTTACTTGAACAAATTATGAAAATTTTGGTGTTGTTATGGTATGGAGTTACATATCAGAAGGGAAATTAAATTTACATGTTTGAAAATTCTCAAGTTAGTGGGATTGGAATAACTTTAGGTGATTATCTGAGCACTTATATCATTTGAGTTTGCTAAGCTGTTCTACCATTGTTTACTCTGATGAGTTCATTCAATTGATGGATTTATCAGCATCATATGTATTAATACTGATCTCCCTTGTGGTTTTCAGCTTATGGATCTTTTAGTGTTGCAGAATTATTTGCAGAAAAAGTACTTTCCTGGTATGGTCAAGTTCTTCTTGTATTTTTATCATTTTTGGATTTACTGTCATGGTTCATCATTTTTTTTTCATGGATACAAACCTCGGTATCTATTTCAGATCTTCATTGCAAATGAAGTTATTTCTATGTTCTCTTCATTTATTCTCTTGTGTAATTCCAGTCTTCTACTATTTACGATCTCTTGAATGCCTGATGAACCAATAGCATTGAGGATCTCTATCATGACTTGTTTCTGTTTGCTTTCAAATTTTACTTGTGGTATTGTGATCTAACAAGGCTTTGTTCACCATATTTAATCAGGATTCCACTCTATTATCATGTGAAGTTTGTGTTTCTTCTTTGGCTACAGCTTCCCACTATCAATGTACGCTCTACCAAACTATTGCATTAACTTATGTTGGTTGTTTGTTGTTTTATTATTATTAAATCTGAGATATCCTCTGTTCTTTTACTCCTTTCTCACTTATCTCTAATAAAATTTATTCATTAACAAGTAGAAAAAAAAATTTAAACAAAACCACATGGTACTCATTGAACAGGGGGCAAGACAACTGTATGCTAGTTACTTGCGTCCATTCCTGTTGAAGCATCAAGCTAGACTGGATCTGATTGTTGATTTTGTGTACGGTGAAATGGTAAGAAGTTGTTTACAAAATTCATTATTATTGAAAATGCAATGTTTTATCCGTTTTGATTTTCCAATTGTGGGTTATTATTTGGCAGTGAGGGTGGAACGTTCATTTATCTGATCACCAATCGCAATACCTTAAGAGTGTGTTTGTGAGCGAAAAAAGGAAGGGAAAGGGAGGGAGTGGAAGGCTTACAAGAAGCCCTCCTCTTCTTTGTGTTTGGAGTGTGGTTCTCTTTTCATATGGCTTGCAAAGCCCTTCCCCTCCCTTCCTCCTCCATTTCCCTCTAACCCTTCCCTTCCCCTTCCCACCAAACTTCTAAACACACCCTAATATTTTTGTTTTGGAAAATTATTATTGCCTTGGGAATTATCTACGTATGATTTGCATGCCAATCTGAGTTAAGGTGCTATTCACCAAATTTGTTTTATGAATCGCACAGGCTTATTGATTATTTTGTTGTTGCATATAGCATATATTATATCATATGAATTAATTTATGTACCCAACAAAAAAAATTCATTCTTGTCTAAAAAATAATTTTATCATTGCAGGGTAAATTTATTAGTGCACACCAAGCAGAATTGCTCTTTGCAAGAACTCTTGCTACGAAGGTATTAGTGGCAGGTATGTATGTGAACTCTATAACTATCATCATACTCTATTTCAATTCCAACATGTTGTTCTAAAAGAAAGCAAGGTGGGCAAATGGAAGCTTGGAACTAGTTTAATTCATTTGGCTTTGCTACTTTTTGTTCTGGATTAATTATATTTAGTAGATATGCTGTCATTTGAATCTCGGGAACATAATGCCTCATGGATAAGGATCATAGCATACCCCATTTTTGGGGTGTAGAGGCAGAGGGAAGAGAGAGATAGAAAGAAAAAAAGAAACGAAGAGAGAGAAAGAAAGTGAGAGATGTGATAGGAAAGGAAGGAAGAGAAAGAAAGAAAAAGGTGGAGAAAGAATTGTAAGAGAGTGAGTGTATGAAACTCAGAGTTCAATGCTAATTTCGTCTTACCAAATATTAGTGCAGATTGTTATTGTTATTAAAATATGTATTTTTCAATAAGGATTCTTCAATTATATGCACAGTAGTTTATATTTACTATGCCCCCAGTATGAGGGCTTATGGTTTTTGTGTCATTGTCTGGATTGATTTTCCTCTATTATAAAATGTATTTTGGCATTTATTGATTTTTCAGCTAAGAAATCTGTATGCTCATTTGATTATTTTCTATATCAGCAAATCAAATAATTAGGGATATCATTCATCCTGTTGAGAGGGAATCAAAGCGAACTGAAGGCCCAAAGAGGCAGGTTCAGGATTCAGAATCAGAAGTAGAAGATTAAAGTATTTTTCTTTCCTGTGAATAGAGGAGCATAGGTTGGCTAGTTTTTCAAAGCAGGAATATTGTGATTGGCATGTGGTGCTGAGTTTTGTTTTAGGTCTGAAAATTTTCAGTTTTATTTATTTTCTTGACTTCTGCTGCATGTGCATAGGAAACAGACATAGACAGACATATTAATACAAATTGACTGATTTTAACTTGGAAATGTTATACATGATGAGCGAAAGTAATGTGTATATATAGTTAGTACCAAGTTTATTTTTGCTGGCCAGCAAGCATTTACACCCAGCGCATTTGGGACGATGGTATCCCTTATATATATTGGTTAATCGAGTTATCCACCTCCCCATTATTGTTTTCCATGTTAAAGCTTCTTGCTGAGATCATGTTCTTCCAAATTTCCTACATATTATTGTCATTTGTCACACTGGATAAAGCAGACAGACGTTGGACTTGCCACACTCATTGGTTCCACCTGTCAATTTAATAGATCAGGCTCATTTATCTATTTATGTTAGTAATCAAAGAGGAATTGCAGGTGAAGATAGGTAGAGTGGTTGTCAATTAAGATTCTGTTCTCTCTTATTGGTTATCTTGAGAAAAGTTGTTAGAACCAGCAGTCAGAATGACAATGATACAGTGAAGATTATAATCCTAAACCCATTGGTCTTTATATCTGTTAGGTACTGAGAATTAGAAATGGAAATGGTAAATGTATTATTTATTGTAAAGGAATATTACAAGAGACTTGCTCCTTCACAATACAAGCACCCCTGCCCAGCCTACAACTGTAAAAAAATAACCAAATCACCAAAAACTGACTCTACACTCTCACCTCTATCCCCTTACATGAACCTTAAACTTCCCAAGACCCATTTCTGCAACTATGGACTACCTTCAATTCTGATTTTTTTCATACTCCTTTCTCTTACATTTTCTTTTAGACTTTTTTTTTTTTTAAATTACATTATTTATCACATTTCTCATTTTCTTTTCATTACTCTTTCAAGGTGTAGAAAACCGAACTTAGTGTATTTCCCTCCCTACCCCTTCTAAAATAAACTTACCTAATCCATGACTGAATTGTTTTTTTCGTAAAAAAATATCCATGACTGAGCTGAACCACCTCATGGCCTGCTGCCCCAACTGGACCCTTAAACTCCATGGGCCTGTCTCAAGGTGAAGAAGCTATTAACACTAGTCATATCTCCTATTAGATAACTTTCTTCAGTATTGACCCAAAAAAAAAAAGATGACTTTCTTCAGTCGAAGATTGTGAAATTGAAAATTGAAGTAGGTATTGTTTTATTAGGTTATTATTACTTTAAAAAAAACAATAAAATAGGGTGTAAGTAGAAACTGGAAACCTTTAGTTATTCTTACTAATATTATGTCATGTCGATAGGCCAAGCTACTATCATGTGTACTACATAATCATTTTAATAACACCTCGTATTGGAAACTTCATTTTCCCTTTTCATTATTAATGCACCCAACTGCCAATTATGAGTAGGGACTACCTATTTGTAAATTGTTTATGCTCGTGAATAGTGACAAATGGTGATCATTCGTTTATTATTTGTGGATTGGTTCGAGTTTATAAAACAAGCATCCACATATAGGATGTTTGGCAAAACTAGCTCATAAGCTAGCTTCTAGCTTATAAGCTAACTGTTAGTTGATAAGCTCCTAACTTATAAGCTCCGAACTGATAAACTAACTTATTGGATTAGAAGTATTTGGTAAAACTAGCTGATAAGCTAATTAGTAAATGTAAAATGACATAAAATGGCATAACTACATAAATTTTATTATATAAATTCTATTTGTGTTTTTTTAGAAAAAATAATTCAATTCTTATTAAACCTTTTTAGTGATAAAATATTTAATTAAAAATTAAAATAAATAAAGAAATTAATAAAATAAATAGTATAATATAAAAATAATTTCATAAAATAGTGAAAAGAAAATAACAATTTAATTAATTGATAAATTTTTAAATTACTTATTATTATATGTTATAATAGGTAAAAAGTAATTGGAAGGTTTTTGTCACTAAAATTGAAAATATATAATAATTGGTAAAAAGAAATTAAGAATAATAAGAGAAATGTATTAAAATATAAGGGGTGGTGATGAGAGAAAATTAAATAAGCTACAAGCTACAAGCTAGGTGAACTAGCTTGTAACTCATAAGCTAGAAGCTCCTAAAAAACTACTTTGATGTACTTTACCGAACACTTTTGTGTTGGTCAAACTAACTTATAAGTTAGTCAAATAAGCTAGTAGCTAGCTTATTGGCCTTGCCAAACACACTCATAGGGTGAGTGTTCCGGTCCAACTAATAATTAGTGGGTACTCGTCCAGTCATGATGTGTATCAATAATATTGGTCACGTGTATTCCATTACCAATCTTTTTAAAATTGTGAAATTTTCTTTTTTCTTTCTCATTTCTTCTCCCGTCCTACTATATATGGTCTTCCTCTCCTTACTTTCTATTCACATTTTCTTTTTCTAGTTCTTCTCTCTCTGGTTATTCTCTTTGCCTCACATTGATGGAAGTGGTGACCCAAAGTGTCATCTTACAACAAGAACTTGCACAAAGTACCATCTTCCACCACACCACTTCTGATTGGTTTGACAATGATGGTGTTGTAGACGCAAAGGACTTTAAGTAACAATAGTTCGAACATGATACCGATTTAGTTCTTGGATCTTTTGTGCAAGTGATTTCATGGCCTTATACATTTTTCGTGCACATCGCCTAGCTCTTTTACAAGATAGCAAATCGTGGAAGAAAAGTTGTATCCCCTCTATGGGCCCGCACAATTCAGGTCTCATCACACATGCTCAAGGCATCTCTCTTAAGTTGTACCCCCTCTATGGGCCCGCACAACTCAAGTAACATCATCATTAAACGTATTGCATATTCACCAACCATATGCATTCCAAAATAACATCAATTATATTGCATATTCACCAACTATATGCATACCAAAATAACATCAATTACATTGCATAATCACCAACTATATGCATACCAAATCATCATCAATTACATTGCATAATCACCAACTATATGCATACCAAATTATCATCAATTACATTGCATAATCACCAACTATATGCATACCAAATTATCATCAATTACATTGCATAATCACCAACTATATCCATATCAAATCATCATCAAGCATATCAAGCATCATTAAGCACTTCGGCTCTCAAAATCCACTCTGGTAATCGATTACCAACCTCCAGTAATCGGTTACCTGCAAACAAAGTCTCTGGTAATCGATTACAATCACCTTGTAATCGATTACCTGCAACCAAACACTCTGGTAATCGATTACAGCACCCCTGTAATCGATTACCTACGAACAAACTCTCTGGTAATCGATTACTACAAATCTGTAATCGATTACCAGCAACAATCAGCACTTCCGGGTTGCCCAGAACACCCTGGTAATCGATTACCACACCTGGTAATCGATTACCACACCTGGTAATCGATTACCCGCGACGTAGATCGCAGATTTCACGATTTCTAACATCTCTAAACCCTTCCAATCAATCTCTAATCAATCTTTTTCGAATAAACACCATTCATAATCATTAATATCATCCAAAACTCAGCAAAACAACAATCTTTTCACAGATTATACAACCAATTCATCCAAACCCCCAAATCCTCAAACCCCTAATTCTCCCTTTTCATTATTCTCAATATCATCTTTAATCTCTCTCAATAAATCATCAATATACATCCAATCAATCATAAATCAACAGTTTAGATCATTCATTCTCAGTTATACATACATCAATACGAATTTATACTCTTAGGTTACTACCCAAGCCCCCCACATGCATATACAAGCAGCACCCTCTCCCCCACCGTACCTTAAACGAAGCTCGATTACAGCAAGGAAGTCCCTTTTTGGTTTTTGATGCTTACTCTGCAGCAACTCTCTCTTGACTCTCAGTTTCTCCCCTCCTTAGCGTTTCGCTCTCTGACGATAATACAAATAAGGATTAGGGTGATCTGTTAACCTCTCCTTACTAAAATGCCTAATTGGGCTTGGGCCCATCCTCAACCCATTATCTTCTTTTTAAATTTTAAAATATCATTATGGATTAAAACTAATAATAATATTAATCCCATTATTTAATCACCTATTTAATTAATCATTTCCTCTACTCATTTATTTAATTAATTTAATATTTATCCTAATAAAATTTAGGATGTTACAGAAAGTCTAACCTAGTGACGACACACGTTTAATGATCCAAATATACTTTTGGATTAAAATATGTGAGGAGATGTTTTTGATTCAACGTATGTTTACCTCAACTCAAATTGATTTTCAATAACCCACTAGGGTCGGCCTAGTGGTTGGGGGTTTGGGTAGTTTAACATGAGGTTCTAGGTTCAAACCTCATTGCTTTCCTTTGTACACCGAAAAAAAATTGATTTTCAATCACACTATTACTCTAACTAATTTTTTTCTCTTCATATAGGAGGATTTCCTCTTTCTCAAATTGATTCAACATAATTTTTTTTTACCAAAAAAAAAAATTTAACCAGTGGTTTGTATACATTTTTTGTTTCTATATGTAGTATTTTTTAATTTTATTTTTCTACAAAAATATTTAATTTAATCTTTATAGTATGATCATTTTGAAATTTGTTATTAATATTCGTTAAGGTTATCATACTATAACATTAGTATGAAATTATTTTGAAATGGAAGGGTAAAAATAAAAATGACTGTGATGCAGAGAAACAAAAAATATAATAATTTTTTTATGAAATTATTTTTAATTTAATTCTTATAATTAATTGCATTATAATTTTTTTTGGTGAATAAAGGGCCATAAGGGCTAGGAATAAACTAAACTAAGATCCAGAATTATCAAAATAGTAGTGCACAATAGCAAAAGCAGGAATGGACTCAAAAAGGCCTGTACTCCCCATCAATCTCGAATCCTTTCTTAGCAAAACTGTCTGCAAGCCTATTACCTTCTCTCAGAATGTGCCTCCACTACAACTTAGAAACGAATGTGCCAAATCCCTAACTTTCTCAACCAGAGAGCTAGCTAAATGAGTGGCTGGGCAACCCTCAGTGGCAAACTTCAGCGCCTGAGTCGAATCCACCTAAACAATCACCCTATTCCAACCCCTTTGAATCATAATCCGAAGCCCTCACAGGATTCCCCAGAGTTCAGCTTCAATGGTCGAGCAATTTCCCATCCTGGAAGCAAAGCTTAAAAATCTCCCCCATTGATCTCTAAAAGCTCCACCACAAGCGGCAGATCCACTCCCTATCGAGAAAGCTCCATCAGTATTTAGCTTTATCCAACCCTGCGGAGGAGGCTCCCAACGAATAGGTATAGCTCTACTCAGATTATTCCTCATGAGATTATTTTTGGGTTTCAAAGCTTGCATAGCTGAGCTCAACTAAGAGCAAATTTTGTATTTTATACTTTCTGTGGATAATTTGACTTGATTGAAAATAATGTTATTCTTATTTCTCCATATGCCTTCTAGGGTAAACCCTATTACTAGGTCTCTGCGCAACATATCCTTATCACTTGGTTTATGTTGGAGAATGTCCAGGAGCCAGGAACTAATTGATTGTGGTTCATAAAACCTTTGTAAGTAGTCTCTGTGAATGAATGATGACCATAACTGACTTGCTTCAGTATAATCTCTAAATAAATGTAATAATGTCTCTGGGAAAATTCTGCAGATTGGACAAAGCTCATCTGTAGTTAAGTGTCTCCTTACACGTTGGACATTAATGAGGAGACCCTACGAGGCTATCTTCCATATTAGAAGTCGAACTCTCTGGGGGCTCTGCCATTTCCAGATTGTCTTCATCAATCTATTGGGATTGGAATGTCTATATGAGGTAATCTTTTCATAAGCATGATTAATGGTGAACCAGGCATCATTCGTATCTTTCCAAGTAATCTTATCATTTCTTGAATTAGGATCAGGAGGCACCATCCCTAATATCTTACTACAAATTGTTGCAGGCGGTAATGACTGTAATTTCTCCAAGTCCCATTGGCCTTGATCGGTAACAAAAGACTGAACCAAAAGCTCAGACTCAACCTCATTCATGGCTTGAGTAGCATGAAGGTGGAGGGGACCAACTCCATTAACCCAATCATCCAACCAGAAGAGTACATCAGCACCATTATGGATCCTCCAGGTACATTTTTCTGAGAAATCCTTCCAAACATCACAAACACTATGCCATGTATTTGAATCTACTTGTTTATTCTGAACTTTGGGAATAATTTTAGTGCCACAGTTATACTTAGCTCTCAATACTTGAACCCAAAAGATCTTGTGGATTCTGAATTAACCCCCAACATAATTTCATCATATAGGCTCTATTAAGGTCTTTACTCTTTCGTAACCCAAGACCACCCACTAGTTTAAGGTTGCACACCTTGTCCCAACCAACTAGGTGAATTTTTCTGTTGTTCTTTGTGTCTTAGTAAGTGAAAATTATATGATAAATTAGAGCACTTTTTAGTTCACTTATCAAGGATAAAATGGTATTTTTGCCCCAGTTTAATCCATTTTTATTAAATATTAGATAAATTGTATTTATTAATCTTAGATTTGAATTTGATGCTATTTTGATAGAAATATTGCTGTTTTTTGCAGAATATTGCAAGGATTTGATTTGAAGGAAAGATAACATTAAATAAGGGAGATATTTGCAAGATTTGAAGTTTAATTGAAGGCATTTAATGAAGATTTGAAGATTATTTGAGAGCAATTAATGAAGATATCACTGCCAATTAAACAAGGATTTGCAGACAACCTTCCCAATTAAATCCAAGATGTTCAATAAATACAAGATTTCATAAAAAAAAGGGAAACAAGGAAAGACAAATCAACCAAAACCAGTCTCGGGGAGAGATCAAATTAAAAAGAGAAAGTTTGGAGCTGCAGGACGCATCCTGCGCTTCAACCTGCGCTACAGCGCAGGGTGAAGCGCAACCCTCTGGAACCTGCGCTGCATCCTGCGCTGTAGCGCAGGGTGAAGCGCAGATCACGCTGATTCTTGCCCTGTTGCCGTTTTTAGATAGATTTCTCCCCAATTTTCTTTGTCTTTCCTTAGACCCTCTTGCACCAGATCAGGTGTGCACGATTATTGTAATTCAGTGATAATTCAATGATAATGCACCAGAGCTAATTTTAGAGTAGGAGAAGAGGAGCGCTTCACAAGGATTGAAGATGGTGACAACATCTTCGGTGGTTTGTATGGCTACCATGTGTAATTAACTCTCCATTAGGATTGAATGTAATCGATTCCTTCCCAAGTGTATGTTGAACTCTATCTATTTATTTATGTAGTTCCCTAGCTATAATATTGGTAATCTTATTCTGTGCTTAATTCCTAACTTCCGCGCTTGCGCCGGAGTTATAGGCTAGTTTGTAATTAACGTTACGACTAGGATTGAGTTTGGGGGAGCCTAGACATAGGAAACTCAGCCTCTGAGTGAATAAGAATACCCGGTTAACCAGTGACTGAAACATGGGTGTTGCTAATGATTGATGGATAGTGTGAGTATCCTAATGAAGGGGATCTAAAGGATAAGCATGGTCTAATGGATCGATAGCAAAGGATTAGTTAATTGTCAATCCAGGAATCGAAACATGGATATATTCTAATGAGCGATGGGTAGTGACAGTACTCTAGTGAAGGTGCGTCTATAGGATTAGGCCTCGTTTATCAACTAGTTCTTTTACAAACGGAATAAAGAAAGCAAAATAAGCCGAGGGTAAGTCTGTCGCTTGGGAGAGCCCGCATGGATTACCTTTGTGTGTGTGAGGCTGCTGGTAACTCGGGGTCTTAGCAATATAGTTTGTCTACAGTGTTATAGTTCAAAGCCATAAATAATAGATAGTCTCGACATACATGAGGGGTGTGATGAGATGAAGTTCAAGCCTAATCCAAGTAAAGTGTCTCTAACTATTCCTTTCTAAATTCAATTGATTATTAATTTTCTATTTACGTTTTTCGCACAACAATATTCTCATAAACCCGTTTTGTTCTCTTGATAAATAGATCACAACTATACGCGAATTGACCGTTCCCTGTGGATACGATACTTTTCTTACTATTATACTACTAGATTTTTGGTTTGCTTTCCAGAAACCCATCATGTCTCCCCATAGAAAATCCCTACTTATTTTGTCAATTTATTCACAAATAGATACTAGAAGTTGTTAGAACCACAGGCAACACTAGAAGAGGGGGTTGAATAGTGTTTTATACATTTTAAGACAATTTTGGAAATCTTTATTTTAAATCAATCACGTTAAGTGATCATTGTGCAAACCAATCTTAAGATCAGAGTTATTTTAAATACATGCGGAATATATGAAAGATTTAGATAAAAAAACTTTCTCTTACACTTAAGATTGTTTTGATTTTAAAAAAAACTTCTCTCAGTGTCTTCTGAAGAATATTACTAAGAGTACCTTCAGAACTATTTCTGGAATACTTTAGATGATCAGAGACCATCTATATCATGTGTCTGAACTGAGTTCCTGTTGGGCTCACTTCAGACAGATATTTCAGACAACCCTATGAATATATTCTTCTATAATACTTCAACCTACACTAGAGACGTTTTAATGTTATGTTTGTATGAAAACTTATTTTATTGAAATCATTGAGTTAAGCTTGTTATAAAAAATACTTTTCAATCCCCAACGTAAATATGAAAACTGTAAGTAAAAGAGATCAAGAGAAAGAAAACTTAGACACAGAATTTATCCTGGTTCACCCACAAACCCGTGGGCTACATCCAGTCCCAGAGGCAAACCACCACTGGATTTTCCACTATCTGAACTCAGATACAAGTATTCTTTTACTAAAGCCTCTTCAGGCTAAACAACAAGTATTCTTTTCTATCAAGCCTCTCCAGGATCTACCACAAGTATTCTTTCTTCCACCAAGCCTCTCCAGGCTCTACCACAAGTATTCTTTCTTCCACCAAGCCTCTCCAGGCTCTCAGACACATAAAGTGTTTACAAACTAAACTAAGTTTAAGTTTCCATGAAACATAAACTTAATCTCTTCCTGTACTAGAGGTTGACTGAGTACTACTCAGGATACAATGTATAAATCTGAGTACAAGGGTAAGACAGAGACATAAGTGTTTAAGTTAAGTACAATCTCGTCTCTAATAAGTGAGGTACTTCTCCCTCAACTAGTTTGGCCTAAGTGAGATATGAAATTAAGCTCCAGCCTCATTCTCCAACCATTGGTTTCCATGGGCTACATTCTCACCCGTATCGTTGGAATACCAAGGTATGTTCATGGCTTCAACCTATTCTAGGTTGACTGTCATTTTGGCCAGCATAACAGCTGCCTATTTGTTCACCCGAACAATAATGACAAGCATAGCCAATGTCTCTTTTTCTATGGTTGTTCTTTTCAATTGCAACAACAACAACAACAACCACTCTTGGTTGGGCAGTAATGCCAACTTGGTTGTGTTAACAACAACAACTGGTTGGCCCGACCAACATCTTCAAATTCAATCTTGAGGCTATTTATATGTTCTTCTTGAATATAGCCGTTGAAGATGTTTCATAATACCGTTGAGCTGTTGATGATGTGGCTCATATAGCCGTTGTGTAATAGCTTCTCAAACGGTTGCTTTTTCTTAAGCAAATAAGTGTTCAGACAATCCTGTTCTGACACTTCTGTAGATGAGCTCCTTTTAAGAGATTTTCTTGATATTCTTCTGCTAATTCTCTCTCTTGATTTTCTTCTGCTTTCTTCTGCGTTCATCTGCTTTCTTCAGATTTCCTCTTATTTTCTTGGGAGTAGGTATCCGTTGAATTTGTCTTTTTGCTTATTCTACATACTCCTTTTTCATTTGCTACTGACACCATTGCTTCTTTGAATGAGATGTCTTGTCCAATAATCGTTGTTTGCAGTTTCCTCTTTTGAGATTTAGATAAAAGATGTTGAATTGAATATGTTTTATTCAAACATCTTCCTTGTTGCTTTTGCTTAGTCTCCTGAGCTTTTCTTCTGCTTTCTTTCGGATTAGCGATGATGATATATCAATTGTGATACCACCGTTTAGAGATATCCGTTGTGAGACACCCTTCTGGGTGTTCTGACATATCTGACAAAGTACAACGTTGGTGCTGCTATAAAGCTGCCACCGTTGTTGCTGCAACTGTTGCAGAGGTTTCCTCAGTGGTGTATGAACTTTAAAGGCACCAGGAAAGGCCTCTGTGTTTGTTGCCATAAATGTGTTCCAAACGTACGAGCAGTAGAGACTCAGAAAAGTCTTCACGCAAGGTTTCAGCAAAGATGCCACGTCATTACTAAAGCTTCAGACGGCTTCCAATCTTCAGACGGGTTCCAGTCTTCAGACGGGTTCCAGTCTTCAGAAGGGCTTGGCTCTTCAGACAGCTTCAATACTTCAGACATGCTTCAATACTTCAGACATGTTGCGTTCTTCAGACAGCTTCAATACTTCAGTCCGCTTCATCTTGTATTCATTTCTTCAGTTCATTGGATAGTCTTCTAGTCTTCTCTTCTTCAGACAGTCTTCAAGTCTTCACTTCTATTCTTCAGTTGCTTCAACTCTGTTAAGGATTATTCTTCTTCAGATTCTGCACTCTTGTTCTTCTGATTCTGATCTTCTGATTTTGATTCTGTTCACAAAATCTTCTTCTTCTTCTAAAGAGTATTCCATCCTGAAACATAATTAACAAACCAATACCTTTCTCAGTAGAACCTGTTTATATAATCTAATTTGTTCTTTATATAATCTTATTTGTTAATCATTAAAACTAAAGAATGTTAAGTCTTTGAATCAAGTTTGAATCCTCAAACTGATTAATGGACTTCACAATCTCCCCCTTTTTAATGATGACAAATAAATTATATATTACTGACAAAATGTTTATAAAGAAAACAAGAGATACCAAATATGAAATTATAAAGAGACAAGAGATACTACTTAGAGAATAGTTAGAACAATTATGTGAGACTACTCCCCCTGAGATAAGCATTAATTTTTATTAGATCTTTTATACCAATTATTACTAAACCAAGGATTGTTAGTGAAATCTTTTAAAGAACAATTATTATCTTAAGACCAAATGTTAATGACTAATTTTTAAAATAAATACCAATAGTTGATTATTAAATTAATGCCAATTATTATCTTTTAGATTTCTTTCCTTCTTATACCAATTGTTAATTTTTATCTTTTAAGATTGCTTCCCCTCTTATACCAATTGCTATCCTACTGTTATCGTGTTTCTGCCCTATACCAAAAGTTAAAATGTTAAGTTAATGTAACCCTATACCAAATGTTAAATAATCCCTATACCAATTGTTAATTTAATGTATCATTTTGACAGATATATTTCATTTTGACAGATAGATATATTTCATTTTGACAGATATATTTATCCCCTTTTTGTCATTGATTAAAAAGGTTTGGTGATTATATTCTCCCCCTAAGTTTGTTACACTTAAAGATCTACTTCTTAATACTGAGGTTTCTCCCCCTAAGTTGATTAGTTTTCTACAATCTTTTAAGAATTTCGCGTTACAGTTAAAATTTTTTTAAACAATTATCAAGAGGTTATGAAGCATAAAAGAAACTAAACAAAGAAGATTTTGAGATTAAAAGAGAGCAACTAAATTCACAGAAGAAAACACATTAGATAATGGAGACAGAAGAACAGAGACACTTAAGCTGACATCAGATAAGTTTTAAAGACGATAGAGGGAACTAATTTCCATAAGATTGCTCGTTAGACACTATTAGAGATCTTGAGCACATTCTTCCTTATCTTCTTTATCTTGCGACGCAGTTGAGCATTCTCCTTCCTCAGTCTTTGAACCTCAGACATGTCATCGGTGTCTTCTGAAGGCTGATGATTGACCCTAAGGAGTCCTGGGTTTCTATGATTGTATAGATGACCAACATCTACGTTGTTAACCTCAAGAATCTTCATTATCACAGTATTGTGAGCAAGGATAGTGGAATTTCTCAGTTTTCTTCTTGCCATATCGAAAAGAATGATCCACGGAAGATTAATCTTCTTCTTTTGCAGAAGATTTATAACACAGAACTTTTTCATTTCATGGTTATGATTAACCTTGAGGTGTGGAGTCACACAACTTTCCAAAATGATGAAGAGAACCTTGGGAATAGCTTTCATTCCTCGCCTGTTGAAGATTAGATGATCAGGTCCTTCAGTCCCGCGGTATTGGTCTTTCCAGTCTGAAAAGAATTGCTCTCCTTCTGCTTTTAGTCCAAGTGCTCTTTCAAGAATCTCAGTTGTCACACGTACCTTTTGATTCTGTACTAGAGCAATGAGGCAAATCTCTTTTTCCGAGTTATCCAGAGATAGGGTGTTCCAGAACTGATGTACGCTTTCATCATGCCATTTACAATCAATGGCTTCAAAGAAGGGTAGCCATCCAGCAGCTTCAAAGTGGGAGGTTACATTGAGGCAATCCTTAGAGAGTTTTTGAAAATCTACCGTCAGAGTTTGAAAGATAGGGATAGAGGAAGACATATTTGAGAAAAGGATGAGAAAGAGAAAGGTCTTGGAAGAGTTTCAGAGAAATCTGAAGCGAGAGATAGAGAAGACAAAAAAAGGATGTGGTATTAATATACACACAGGAGTAGTTAATGATGATACTGTCAGCGCCTCCTTGGAAGGAGTGAGAAGCAGATGAAGCGCCGCGATTTTTACCTATTTACGAGAGACCTACTTTATGTAAAGAGACTTCTTTTCATATGCAGATATATTAAGTTAAATGAGGAGAGATATTACCATAAAATGTTATTTTCTTTCTGATTTGAGAAGATACTTCTTTTTGAAGATTTTTTTTTCTCGTAACACCTTTGCACTTTTTGTCTGTTATTCCAGAGAAACTTTTGAACAATCATCTTGACCAATTTTCTTACAATTGAGTTTGATTCTAATGGCTTGAGTAACTGTCTCTTTAACTTTTTAGACCCTTAACTTCAGATAGTCCATGAGGAGCTTTCTGAACAGGTTCTAAGAGCGGAGAGATATTATCTACTCAAAAGTTGAATTGTGCTGTGTATTTTTAGATGATGTTTCTTAAGACCTGTTTCCTGAAACATTCAAAATTGGAGATACCTTTCAGTAGCATATGGTATTTTAAAACAAGTTTCTTTAGATATTATCAAAAGAGTTATCTTGTTAAGTTAATTATTAAACCAAATGTCTTAGATTACTGATTATATTTTATCAATTTTAAGAAATATTTAAGGAATTGTGTTAAGTTAAAAGATTCATACACAGTTACAGAAATGTACAGCATAAACAATCACAATTGTTAATTGATTAAAGATAGAGTTGTGTTACTAATAGTCTTAAATAAGCACAAAGAGGAAACACATACAAATGAATTGACCACACAGAATATTAATATTAAAAAAAGAAAGACACCTAAGCAGAGATAGAAAGCAAAGAGGACTCAAAAACAAAAAGTCATAGATACAGAGACTTAAAAAAAATCAGAACACAAGTGTATCATTTATCATTAATAGGTTCGTTCTCATTTGCCCTGGCTTCACCATTCTTTATTTCTCGTCTTCACATTGTATGTACCAGATGCCATCCTTTTCCTTTTACGAGATTCCAAGTGGATATCTTCAGTTCCTTCTTCAATGCGTGGAGCAAGGAGAGAAGGAATGACCACTTGATTCTCAGAAGCTTCTTCTCTTTCAGTGAGAGTCCGGTCCAACTCAACATATGCAGCCGGGGTGAAGAAGTCAGGAGACGGTTGATCAACGAGACTTTCCATAGGAAATCCCTTGTACAACAAAATCTTTATGATTAAGGTATTGTGAAGATAGAGATTCTCATTACCCATCTCATCTCTGAACATCATCTGATACAACAGTACCCATGGGAGATTGATTTTCTTCTTTGTCATCAAGAGTCCCAATACGAACCTCTCCATCATACTTAAAGTCAAATTATTTCTTCCTCTGGGAAGAATGCAGCAGTTTAATACAGCAAGGAGGGCTCTGGGTGTGCTCAGAAGTTGAGAAGGTCTGAAAGGGGCAATCCTTCTTCTTCCAAATAGATGTTGGTCAAGAACGAATGTTCCACCATGAAGAGATTCCCATCTTTGGAAGTATTGTTCCCCGCTATCAGGAACACATATAACTTCAGCAATAAGTTTGGTGTCCACAGACAGTGATCTTCCCATCACCTTCGTCTCAATCCCGGTTCTGTTGGGTTCAGATATAATCTTGATGTTGTCCCAAAAATCCATTACACTCTTCTTATGCCAGGAGGAGGAAATGTTGTTGAAGTATGGAGTCCATCCAATGGCGTTGAAATATTCAAATATCTTGTAGTCTGCCTCATCAAAATCTGAGAGTTTTACCATCTTACATGGGATGATTCTCTCATCAAAAACTGAAGGGTTTGAGTTGCCTGATGATGCAGACGCGTTTGCCATTGATTTCTATGAATCAGATGATCTTTCTGAGATGAAGATACTTGAGGAGATTTGACCTTTTTAGGGAAAGGATTGAGTAAAGTGTGATTTCCATGTTGACCATCCAATCCTTTTAAATAGATAGCCAAGCATGCTTCAAGCATTGATGAGATGGTTATGTGTACTGAACCGGTGTGGGGAGTAGTGCATCGTGCCAATTGAGAGAAACCGGTTGATGATTCAATGATTCATATTGCGCCGTTTCGCATTTATCAAAACAACACATATGACTCTTCATTATCTCAAATGCAACATACTGTTCTACTGATTATGCACGACCATTCAAATGATTTAATTTAACAGAGAAAACATGCAACAAGTATATACATAAAACAGATTAAAACACATAGCATGTGATAATTTATTTTCTCATAATTAAGATGAATACACTTTCAAGAATTAATGAGTTCAAATAACCTGATCATCAAGCACATTTTTATACTATAAATAATTTCAATAAAACAAATCAATCAACAGATAGGTAACTATACTTAAATTTAGATTTAACTTCAGACAGGAAAGGTGTTACCCGTTTGTGATCTAAAAATAGATACACTTTCCTTTTCCAGTTACGTCCTGTGTTTTAGCCTTATGAATAATGAGTATTGGAAAATGATTTTCCTATTCTCATTATCATTCTTCAGAGTTGCTTCAGCTTGGTGAGATTTCTATTTTCTGAGGATCTACTCCTTCTGCATTTGTTAGATGCTCAACCCGAAGGTGAGCTCTAATACCAATTGTTAGAACCACAGGCAACACTAGAAGGGGGGTTGAATAGTGTTTTATACATTTTAAGACAATTTTGAAAATCTTTATTTTAAATCAATCACGTTAAGTGATCATTGTGCAAACCAATCTTAAGATCAGAGTTATTTTAAATACATGCGGAATATATGAAAGATTTAGATAAAAAAACTTTCTCTTACACTTAAGATTGTTTTGATTTTAAAAAAAACTTCTCCCAGTGTCTTCTGAAGAATATTATTAAGAGTACCTTCAGAACTATTTCTGAAATACTTTAGATGATCAGAGACCATCTATATCATGTGTCTGAACTGAGTTCCTGTTGGGCTCACTTCAGACAGATATTTCAGACAACCCTCTGAATATATTCTTCTATAATACTTCAACCTACACTAGAGACGTTTTAATGTTATGTTTGTATGAAAACTTGTTTTATTGAAATCATTGAGTTAAGCTTGTTATAAAAAATACTTTTCAATCCCCAACGTAAATATGAAAACTGTAAGTAAAAGAGATCAAGAGAAAGAAAACTTAGACACGGAATTTATCCTGGTTCACCCACAAACCCGTGGGCTACATCCAGTCCCAGAGGCAAACCACCACTGGATTTTCCACTATCTGAACTCAGATACAAGTATTCTTTTACTAAAGCCTCTTCAGGCTAAACAACAAGTATTCTTTTCTATCAAGCCTCTCCAGGCTCTACCACAAGTATTCTTTCTTCCACCAAGCCTCTCCAGGCTCTACCACAAGTAGACACATAAAGTGTTTACAAACTAAACTAAGTTTAAGTTTCCATGAAACATAAACTTAATCTCTTCCTGTACTAGAGGTTGACTGAGTACTACTCAGGATACAATGTATAAATCTGAGTACAAGGGTAAGACAGAGACATAAGTGTTTAAGTTAAGTACAATCTCGTCTCTAATAAGTGAGGTACTTCTCCCTCAACTAGTTTGGCCTAAGTGAGATATGAAATTAAGCTCCAGCCTCATTCTCTAACCATTGGTTTCCATGGGCTACATTCTCACCCGTATCGTTGGAATACCAAGGTATGTTCATGGCTTCAACCTATTCTAGGTTGACTGTCATTTTGGCCAGCATAACAGCTGCCTATTTGTTCACCCGAACAATAATGACAAGCATAGCCAATGTCTCTTTTTCTATGGTTGTTCTTTTCAATTGCAACAACAACAACAACAACCACTCTTGGTTGGGCAGTAATGCCAACTTGGTTGTGTTAACAACAACAACTGGTTGGCCCGACCAACATCTTCAAATTCAATCTTGAGGCTATTTATATGTTCTTCTTGAATATAGCCGTTGAAGATGTTTCATAATACCGTTGAGCTGTTGATGATGTGGCTCATATAGCCGTTGTGTAATAGCTTCTCAAACGGTTGCTTTTTCTTAAGCAAATAAGTGTTCAGACAATCCTGTTCTGACACTTCTGTAGATGAGCTCCTTTTAAGAGATTTTCTTGATATTCTTCTGCTAATTCTCTCTCTTGATTTTCTTCTGCTTTCTTCTGCGTTCATCTGCTTTCTTCAGATTTCCTCTTATTTTCTTGGGAGTAGGTATCCGTTGAATTTGTCTTTTTGCTTATTCTACATATACTCCTTTTTCATTTGCTCCTGACACCATTACTTCTTTGAATGGGATGTCTTGTCCAATAATCGTTGTTTGTAGTTTCCTCTTTTGAGATTTAGATAAAAGATGTTGAATTGAATATGTTTTATTCAAACATCTTCCTTGTTGCTTTTGCTTAGTCTCCTGAGCTTTTCTTCTGCTTTCTTTCGGATTAGCGATGATGATATATCAATTGTGATACCACCGTTTAGAGATATCCGTTGTGAGACACCCTTCTGGGTGTTCTGACATATCTGACAAAGTACAACGTTGGTGCTGCTATAAAGTTGCCACCGTTGTTGCTGCAACTGTTGCAGAGGTTTCCTCAGTGGTGTATGAACTTTAAAGGCACCAGGAAAGGCCTCTGTGTTTGTTGCCATAAATGTGTTCCAAAACATACGAGCAGTAGAGACTCAGAAAAGTCTTCACGCAAGGTTTCACTAAAGATGCTACGTCATTACTAAAGCTTCAGACGGCTTCCAATCTTCAGACGGGTTCCAGTCTTCAGACGGGCTTGGCTCTTCAGACAGCTTCAACACTTCAGACAGCTTCAATACTTCAGACATGCTTCAATACTTCAGACATGTTGTGTTCTTCAGACAGCTTCAATACTTCAGACAACTTCAATACTTCAGTCCGCTTCATCTTGTATTCATTTCTTCAGTTCATTGGATAGTCTTCTAGTCTTCTCTTCTTCAAACAGTCTTCAAGTCTTTACTTCTTCAGACAGTCTTCAAGTCTTCACTTCTATTCTTCAGTTGCTTCAACTCTGTTAAGGATTATTCTTCTTCAGATTCTGCACTCTTGTTCTTCTGATTCTGATCTTCTGATTCTGATTCTGTTCACAAAATCTTCTTCTTCTTCTAAAGAGTATTTCATCCTGAAACATAATTAACAAACCAATACCTTTCTCAGTAGAACCTGTTTATATAATCTAATTTGTTCTTTATATAATCTTATTTGTTCTTTATATAATCTTATTTGTTAATCATTAAAACTAAAGAATGTTAAGTCTTTGAATCAAGTTTGAATCCTCAAACTGATTAATGGACTTCACAGAAGTTAGGCAGATTGCATGATATATGTTGGAATCTCATTGAGGACAGATTGGGAAAAAGTCAATCTGCCAATAAAAGATAGATTCCTTGCCTTCCAGGCTGTCAATTTCTGTTTAGCTCTAACAATTGTAGACCTGAAAGTAGCTTTTGTAACTCTACCATGAAGGATAGGCACACCTAGGTACTTTCCCAGGTCCTCAGTTCTTTGAAAATCTAAAGCCTCTGATATTTCCTCTCTTACCTGAAAGCAAACATTATTAGAGAAAAAGATTCTAGTTTTTCCCTGACTAACTTTTTGACCAGAACTAGAACAAAATAGGTCAAGGATAGTAGAAATGATCTCTACTTGGTCCATCTTAGCCTCAGTAAATCAAATCAAATCATCAGCAAAAGCTAGATGGGATATCTTAGGACCATTCCTACCAACCTTAAAAGGGGTTCAGAAATGATTGCCCACAACCAGGTTAATTAAATGAAATAACTTGTCAATGCAAAGAACAAATATATAAGGAGAAATTGGGTCTCCCTGACAAATACCTCTAGAGGGGGAGAAAGGAGTAAGGGATTACCCATTAAACAAAACCCTCATATTAACAGTAGTAATGCATTGGTTAATAACCTCTTTGAGATGATCAGGTATACCCGCCTCTTTTAAAGTACCATCAAGAAATCTCCAATTTAGCCTATCATATGCCTTTTCAAGATCTATTTTGATAGCCATCCAACCCTTTTTACCTTTCTTATGTATCATAGAGTGTATACTTTCCTGAGTAATTATAATGTTATCTCTACTCTGCCTTCTAGGGATAAAACCACTTTGATTAGGACCAATTAAATGGTCCATCATAGTTCTAAGTTTTTAAGAAATAATTTTAGTTACAATCTTATAAGAGACATTGCATAAACTGATGGGTCTAAATTGAGACAGTTTCATAGCTCCATCCACCTTAGGAATTAGGTTATTAAGGTTTCATTAATTTCAGCAACAGATTTGGGATTTAAAAAGATCTGTTGAATAAGAACACTTACATCTCTCCCAACAGTATCCCACTGGGTTTGGTAGAAAATGGCATGAATGCCATCCAAATCCGGGGCTTTTAAACCAACCATAGAAAATAAGGTTTTTTTAATATCCTTAACTGATATAGGTTGATTTAGAGTATTGATGTGTTCAGTTAATAACTCTGGGAAACAGTTAGATAAGCAGAAAGGGTTATAAACCCCCTCATCAAGAAATAATTTAGAATAGAAGTCATTAACCACATTCTCTAAATTTTTAGCACTTGCAACTAAGTTACCATTATAAGCTTCAAGCATTCTATTTTAATTCTTTTCCTTTTAGAAATTGTAGTACCATGGAAGTATTTCGTATTCCTATCTCCATAAGAAATCCACTTACACCTGGATTTTTGGAACCATAACAATTCCTCCTGGAATGACACCTCCTCATACTCTTTCCATAATTTTTTATGAAGATTCTCTAGGCTAGTGTCACTAGACTGCATAAGCTTACGATCAATACATTTTAGTCTCCTAAGAAGGACCTTTTTCCTTTTACCTATATGGCTAAAAACCTCCTTATTCCACACTTGAATTTGGTTCATAAAATTGTCAATTAAAGAACACCAACTTCTATTCGTTTTCCAATTATTAGAAACAAAATCATTGAATGATGGATGCATAAGCCAAGCAGCTACAAACCTAAAAGGCCTACTATGTTGATTTTTCATCACAGCCATATCAAATTTCATCAATAAAGGACAATGTTCAGATTTATAGAAAGGTAAATGAACAAGAGACACATTGGGAAACCTAATTCGCCAATCCATATTAATTATACCCCTGTCCAGTCTTTCTAATAATTGAACCCTCTTCCAAGTAAAAGGGGCACCAACAAAACCAACATCAATTAAATTACAGTGAGAAATCATATGGTTAAATTGATTCATACCTTGTAAAGCTGGGTTAATTGCTCCACCTTTCCTTTCTGTAAGGCTGGAGATAGAATTGAAATCTCCAACTAAACACCATTCACTTACCATAGTATTAGAAATGTCTCTTAAAGTGTCCCAAAGGATAGATCTATTAATCAATTAAGGACTAGCATATATAGCAGATAAGAACCAATGAGTATTTAAACCATTTTTAACTCTTATATGTAGATGTTGTCTATCATGAGATATAAAATCTATATGCCATTTCGAATTATCCCATAACATTATAAAACCCCATTCTTTTAAGTAATTTATTAGTTTTTTCACCACTAGCATGGGTTTCCAGTAAAATCATGAAATGCACATTGTATAACTGCCTTAAGTCCTTAATAAGACTAACAAAACTTTTAGCATAAATTCCCCTACAATTCCAAGTTAGAAAATTCACAAAAAACTAATTTTTAGGGGGCTAAGCTTTAAGCTCCAAATTACCTTGACCAGTTGAACAATCAACCATTGCAACATTTGAGTTACCTTGCTTATTATCCATGATAGAACCTCCTGGACCAGAATTCACCTCCATACAATCATTCATAATTGTGTTTGCATTAGAGGAAGTATCAACTTTGAGAAAAGAGAGGAGATCCCTTTTTCCAGCAGCTTTTCTAGAAAGTAATCGCATTGTAAATAAGTGCTCTTGTTCTTTCTGATACAAAGCTTTTTTAGAATCTGAAGTTGGTTAAGTCTGGAAGCTTGGTGATGTACTATCCTTATTAACCACAACTAGATTGCTATCCTTGGATGTAGAAGCTCTATTTGTGGGAACCTTATGATTTTGTCTTGGTTTTTGAATCAGACTGTCATTCTTCTTAGAAGCTTGTCTCCTTATTTGGTTGCCCTGGGAATTCTTCTCTGCTTGAGGGTCTCTAACACGGACAACTTTAGGTTCTACTGTAACCGGATTGGCAGCCTCACCAGAGTCATTATCTGCCTCGGGGTCTTGATTTTGTAGCATTTTAAAGCGAGATCCATTAGATAAATCTGACCCTCCCTAACTTTGGATTTTCTTCATCTGAGGATCAAGTCTTTTCCTTGGCTATTTATTGACTAACATCCAGGGACCATAAAAGGAATTCTCCTCGTGAATACTTGATTTCTTCTCCAAGGTTTCCTCTGGTATTAAAACTACATTACCTACAGGATTTTCTTGTCAATCAGATTAAACTTCTTGTTCCTTAGTACCTTGATCCACATGATCTGGCTTATTCATATCTTCAGTTGTGCAAGAATCAACTTTGTGTCCTTCAGCTGTGCAAGAATCAACTTTGTGTCTATACTTACCACAATGGAAACAAATGAGATGCATCCCTTCGTATTCAACACGAAGGAAAATCCCCAAAACCTCCAATTTTGGTATTAGTCTTTTGGATAAATCAATCTCTACACAGATTCTAGCGAATCTTCCTCTAGAATGAATGGATGTTAATCTGTCCACCTTAAGCATGGTTCCCAAGATATTTCCTATTCTTGTTAAAAGTTGGTATTATAGAGTTCAATAGGAAGATTAGGGATTCTTACCCAATCTACAACCTTCCTAACTGTTCTTGCTTCTTCTAGGAATAGGGGTCTCCATCTTTGGACAGTAAGGTAGTGGTCAGCCACCATCCAGGGTCCATCATAGAGGACATGTAGGTAGTCTTCTTTTTCTGTAAAGTATACTAAGTGATATTCATCTGACATATCAATGAATTTCAAGGGGTTCTTGCACGCCCATTGACTGCGGAGACGAGCTTCCAAGCCTTGTTTATTGATTTTTCCCCAACAGCTTGACCACTAAGGCATTACGCCAAGGAGCACACCACACATTGTATTCTTCCTCACTAAGTGGCACAACAGGCCGGAGGGGATTAGTATGTTGATCATCAGTAGGAGTATCTCCAACTACTGGTTTTTTATCATTTGTATAGTCTTCAAAGGATGCTTCAACATCATCAACATCAAAGAGTGGTTGGGTAAACATTCCAATTTGTTGGAGCAACGACTCTTTGTAAGATATTGGGGGAGAGACCATCTCAGCATTTTGTAAGATATTGGGGGAGAGACCATCTCAGCATAGAGCCTTCCAGCAGGCGAGCTTGGACCATGAGATGCATTGTCCATCTTCACCTTCTTAACACTGCGTAGGATGAAATCATCTTCTTGAGTTGATTTTCCTTGATCCACCATTAGGGGTGGAAACAAGCCAGGCCAGGCCAGGCTTTGGCAGGCCTGAGCCTGGCCTGACTCCTAATTCTTAAACCTGAGCCTGTTACCTGTTACATGCCTTTTTGTAAGGCCTGGCCTGGCCTGCGAAAAAGCCTGGTCTGTCAGCTTGTTTTATAACAAGGCCTACAAACAGGCCAACAGGCCTATAAGCCTATGCAGGCCAACATGCCTTTTAAGCATGTTTTTTTATATAATTAATTTAATATATTATATATTATCATATTAAACAGGCCGACCTGTTAAGCCTAATAAGCTTTTTTATAGGCCTGAAGCCTGACATATTTAACTAAACATGTCTTTTAAGAAGCTTTAGCCTGACCTTTTTAATAAATGAGTCCGGCCAGGCCAGACCATAAACAGGTCAGGCCGCATGCCCCTGACAGGCCGGCTGGTCTATTTCCACCCCTTATCCACCATGATTCTAGGTTGAAAACCTTCAAACTAAGGATTTAATTTGAACATAATTGCACTATAATTTTAGGAAACGTTATTATAATAATACATGATGAAAGTTAAATTAAAAAAATTATATATAGATTAAATTAAATTTTTTATATAATATTAAATAAAAAATCAGTAGCGCCGACTAACGAAAATTAGGAATATATTTTAGCCTTTTAACGATTTCTTTGAACATATTTTTGACACTCATTATTAAAATGCAGAAAACGATTTTTTATTATTTTTGCCTAACGAAAATTAACAAGTTTTGACCATTCATAACGCTTGGATGTATTTGGTAAGGCCATGATATTTTTAATTGGAAAATAAAATACTATTTAATAGTGCATTTCAGATTTCAACTTGCGATTTGATACCTTTTCTACAATCATGATGCTGACGATGTTATATGTATTTTTTTCCCCACTGAATGAAAAGTATTATAGGAAAAACGTTAGGTAAGTATCAAAGAAGAATGTGAGAAGCTTGTAGCTCAATCACAAACAGTTTCAAAATCAAAGTGAAGCCTTTGCTCACAATTCAGAACCTTGATTGTTCCATTGTCCAGTCCTTAACCCCAGATATTTAAAACCCAAGAACCAGAAAAACCACCATCTCAGGGTTTGAGGTGGATACAATGATTGGGCGTAGAGAGAGAGAAGGACCCTTGATGAGGAACAACACGCATTCTCTGCGCAAATCAAGGGTCCTTACCGCCATAGCAATTGGGGGTCCTTATTGGATGCATCTTCGCTTTCTTGTTCCCTAATGGGTTCTTCGTTTCTGACTCTCACACCCCTAATCGCCATCTCCCTCTCGCCGGATCCAAGACCCAGGTTCCATATTCACCAAAGATTATAGCTTTTTCTTTCTCCTTCAACTTTTGGGAATCTTTAGTCTCTTAGATGATTTTCGTTGACTGGAAATCCCTCTGTTCTGACTTTACTATTTCTTTTGTGTCATTGTGGAATAACTGGAATTGTGTTTGATGTTGCTGCTTACACTAATTTTTCCATCCATCTAACTTAATTGTAGCCTTGGAGAAACACAACAAGCTCCTTTCTTCTTTCAAGATTTGTTATGTTACCTAAGATGGATCGCTTAAACACTTCACATATCTATTATCATTTTGCTTGTCGTATATTAAATAGGGACAATAGTGATGCTACTTTTCTATTTGTGGTATAATATGATCTTTTTGTTTAGATTGATTGATCTTGAAGAAAAAACTTCCTAGATATGGTCCATTCCCCTGCCTTGGGATAAAGCACTTTCCCGGTTACCATGTCAAACTGGAATTCTGTTTATTAGATGATTGGAGTAGTTGTTGGATGTTGCTGATATTGTTAAGAGTCTCACACTTGCTTAAAAGTTAAGACTAAGAGGTTATTGGGGTTCCTTGCATTATGCATAGGCTACTATCTTTTGCCTTGATTTGTATTAGACATTCTTTGTCTTTGTTTTATTGGGTTCCACATGGTTTTTCAGGGTTTATAGGATGAAGTATCTTTCTGTATGAAAGAAGAGCCTGTGGCATAACAAACATGATTTTTATAAAGGAATTTCTTTTTTGGCAGGAAAATTCAGCTGGATGTGAATCCTCAGATCGGGTCAACATGTTGAAATCAGAGTTTGTGGCAGTATCAGAGAAAAATTCTCAGCTAAAAAAACAGGTGAGGGAATTGACTGAAAGGCTTCGGCTTGCTGAGCAAGGGAAAGACCAGGCTCAAAAGCAGTTTCTTTCATTGGGTAAACAGCATAAAGCTGGATCTTTTGGTACTGTCAAGGGATTAAGAACCAACCCTACAGTTGTTCCTGATGAATCTGTGAACCCAAGATTGGCCAAGATATTAGAGAAAGTTGCAGTTAAAAGAGAGCTTATAGTTGCACTTGCAAACACCAATGTGAAGGAGATGTTGGAAGTATGGTTCACCAATATCAAGAGAGTTGGTATAACCAATTATCTAGTTGTTGCTTTAGATGATGAGATTGCAAAGTTTTGTGAATCAAATCAAGTGCCAGTGTACAAGAGAGACCCAGATAATGGTATTGATTCCATTGGAAAAACAGGAGGGAACCATGCTGTCTCTGGGCTTAAATTTCGCATTTTAAGAGAATTTTTGCAGTTGGGATATAGTGTACTTCTATCAGATGTTGACATTGTATATTTGCAGAATCCTTTTGATCATCTATATCGGGATTCAGATGTGGAGTCCATGAGTGATGGCCATAATAACATGACAGCTTATGGCTATAACGATGTCTTTGATGAACCTGCAATGGGTTGGGCTCGATATGCTCATACAATGAGGATATGGGTTTACAACTCTGGTTTCTTCTATATCAGACCAACCATCCCTTCAATTGAGCTTTTGGATCGTGTGGCAACGCGACTTTCCAAGGAGAATGCATGGGACCAGGCTGTTTTCAATGAGGAGCTCTTTTTCCCCTCACATCCTGGGTATGATGGGCTTCATGCTGCCAGAAGAACTATGGATATGTATCTCTTCATGAACAGCAAGGTTCTGTTCAAGACAGTGAGAAATGATGCTAACCTCAGCAAATTGAAACCAGTAATTATTCACGTGAATTACCACCCTGATAAGCTTCCCCGAATGAAGGCAATTGTTGAATATTACATTAATGGGAAGCAGGATGCTCTCAAACCTTTCCCTGAAGGCTCAGATTGATAACCTTGATTCTGCAATGCTGCTGGGGATTGTTCAAAATATTTCCAAAGTAGATTTTATCAGTGTTAAAGAGAATGTGTAGGTAAAAAAAGAGATCATTTTATGAGCACATTGAGTTTTGCTTCCCCCCCTCATTCTGAGTCTGAGATGGTTCATTTTTATCTCTTCCTTCCTTCCTTCTTTTTTTCCTGTGGCTTTTAGGTGGGGCTTACATGAGATTTCTTCTGTAACATTTGTTGTATGCTAATCTAAATTTTTTCTTGTTTTTATCTCAACCCCATACATACATTTATTTTCAATACTTGAACAGATTATGACCCAAATAGTAAGCAAAGTTGAGTTTAGCGGTTAAGGCCTGGACAATGTCAGGGGCTGGGAAACATGGGCAAAGACATTGAGAAAAACCATGAAATCTTTATAGGCAAATATGAAACTTGAAAAATGATGTCTAATGCCTAAATTGTTTGGATAGATCATATAGGGTCCCTTTAATATGCTCAAGAGAAAAACATGTTTAACTTATACCAAGTTTTACTTGCTATATCCTGTTTTATTTATTTGATCAAAGGTATTTAGGTTCTTTCAATTCAATTTTCTAATTTATAATATACATTCTCCTAATAAAAGACATTCCATCGGCGAAAGGGAATTGGAATATGGATTTGTCGTTGTTGGAAATGTGTATTCCTATAGCAACAGAAGTGAGGAAAATGCAGGTTGGTTTCCCCAGCATAGTGGTTTCGGCATGTGTCATATTAAGCTTATCAACATCCATTGAAGAAGACTGTTATCTTTGTTCAGAGTGAGAAAAACAATGAAGGGATTCTGCCATTGTTACCCTAGAGTTCGACATTGAGGATGGTTTCATTTGTTGTGTAGAATTGGAAGTAGTTGCAACATCATATATCTAAGAGATATGTAGCAGACACTATTGGTACATGATTTCGTTTTATGTCTACCATTTGTGAATGGTTTTGTACACAAAATTCTTTTGGATTCAATTTTTTGTTAAGATTATTTCGGCTTGAGTAAATAATTTCAAGGCTCATGGTTAGGTTTACTATGTGTATGCATGAAGGAAGCCCATTGCGTTGGATGTGGTTAGTGTGACTCGGTGACAACAAATTCTTTTAGATTTTTTTTTCTTATTTCAAAGTATTTGTACTCCAAAAAAGTATTAGTTAATTTTTTAAGTTAATTTTTTATTTTTTATATTTAGCTAATGAAATGACAAAACATCAATATAACAAAAGAATAATATAGACAATAAAATTTATGATTTTAAAAGTAGAAATATTTAGTATTTTATTTATATGTAAAATATCAATTAACCAATATTTTTGGTATAAACCATAGGTATCCCCTATTACCAGGGGCAATCCTATTCGGGATTTAATCACAGTTAAGGCTCTTCACCCCTCCCGAAGAGTGTTTAGTGGGGATCGAACCCGAGAGCTCTTCCCACAATCTCAGCCTGCGTTGCCAACTGAGACACAACTCTTTGGTAATTAACCAATATTTAATAGAGCGAAAAGACAATTTTTCAAAAAAATTAATAATTATTCTTTTTATAATCTTGAATTTCTTGATATATGAAAGTCACATTTAACTTTGACTAATAAAACATTACTTAAGGGTATGTTTGTGAGTTGGAAAAGGGTAAGAGAGGGGAAGGGAAGGTTTGTAGGACATCCTTCCCTCTCATGTGTTTGTGAGTTTAAATCCCTCCTTCTTTAGCTTACAAAGTTTTCTCCCTCCTTCCTTCCCATTTCTTTTCCTCCTAACTTTTTTCCTTTCCCTTCCATCCAAACTCCCAAACACACCCCAAGGGAATAAAATATTTTAACACTTAAACGAATGAATAAAGGTTGATAATTATTAATTTGCAATTATTCTGAAAGATAAAATTGGAATAAGTTATCTTGCATCAAAGAAGTCATTTATTAGAAATCTAAAAATCTAGATATCCATAAATTCTTGTTAGTATATGCAACTTCTTACTAATAAGAGAATCAAAGAAGTTATTTGTTAGGAATCTAAAAATCCAAGTTTCCTGTAAGATATCCATGGATTCTTATAGTATATGTGACTTCTTGTAATTAAAAAAGGATTTTCATGGATAGCATTATTTACTCTAGAAATTCTATAAAACCTTAACATAGACATAGAGCAAGAAATTTACATGTTAATTCAAGAGTGTGCTGATTTTTTTCACTTTCCTTTTTATTTTTTACATTCAATTCACATTTATTCTATTCTTTACTTCTTTTCTTATCATACATTACATCACATTTTTCTCTACATATATATAATACCTTACATGAGGTGTATTACAAGGGGAAAAAAGAGATTAAAAAAGTGAGAGAATAAAAAAATGTGATGGTGATATAATATGAAGAAAGAGAAAAAATGGTGTAAAATGAGATGTAAGAGGATGAGGTGTAAAAATATTGTGGTTGTTTTTCTCTTCGCATTTCATCACACTTACATTTAAAGCGTGTAAACGGAGTGTAATTTTAATGAGTGAAATTTATGATAGATATATATCCATTCAAGAATGGTTAGATCCTTGCTTGTTGGGATTCAAAATATAATTTTTTTCTCTCAAATAACTCATATTTTCCATAAGGGCATCATCCTATCTTTACTTCCTTGAAAGTTTGTTAAAAATACAGTGCAAAAAAGAAAAAAAAAAAGAGAGTTGGAGGGTGTTTCAGATTAGGCAGAGATGACTAGTGATCTAACCGAGATGACACTATTCTGAACCGAGATTATTTATCCATGGTCTGGGTCGAAATATTACTCATTAGGCCAACATAAAGGTTATCCTATGACAGGTCTATATATCAAATACATTCAACTTGATCCTGATCACGATGACTGAGGTGATCTAACTCGACCTCACATGATGAGAGATGACATTTAACTGAGCTACCCTTTTCATGTGGGACTACTCACATTAAATGCACTTCCCATCCCAGGATTTTTGGGCCATCTCCTTGAGTAAATTGGTCATGTTTCGTGGCTAGTTTATAATTAATCAGTTAGTTTCTATTTGCTAGGGGTTAACTACAGATTGGCTATGAAAATTCTCATAGCTAAACCCATTACCAATGTCATAAATCCGTTGTCTAAATACAAGGGCAACAGTTTAGTATTGTACTCTTTGATATCATATGCAACGGTTTTTTCTTCCTATCAATGACAATGGTGAAAAACCATTGTCATAATATAAGTAGAAAACCGTTGTATAAGGTTGTAAAAATGGCTACGGTTTTTTATCAGTGTTATCTTTACTATACAAAACCGTTTCCAAAAGAATAGACGACACCTTAGACTACCACTGTTTGAAAACCGTTGCCGAAAGAAAAAAAAATGTTTTTTTAGGCCACGGTTTTGAGGGGTTGTCACAGACAAAAAAATGTTGTAGTGTAACTTAAGCACATGAGTGTTTTCTGCAAGCACTAAACCACCTATCACATAAAGAAACTTGTAGATTTAAGTCGAACAACCACCTCACATTTCAAACAAGAACTGGTAGGATTAGAGATATTATGTACACACAAAATTTGGCACACGTTTTCAAAGCTCACCAAGAGTTTAAATGTTGAAATGATCCAACAGAATGAGAAATATTTGTTACATTACAATGTAAATATTTAAAAGCCATTAACAGGGAAATAACATTATTATGGTCCTTCTCATTTATTCATATTCAGGGATATTCTATAAGAAGAGTCTGGCTTGTAAATAAGTTGTAAGTTGCCTTCCTTAACTGTTGTTTCAGCTTCCATCAAGTACCACCAGCAACAAAGTTTAAGTCAGGTAGGCTTCATGTTCAATAAATCAGCTACTTGTTCTTGCCCATACTTCTCAACGAGTTCTTCCTGTACCAACAACACAACAAATCAGATGTTAAAATTAGTTGTTATATCTTGCCAAATAAAGCACAACAGAGCAAGGGAAGAAAAAGAGTTATAATTAACAAGTAACTGAACAAAAAGAGTATTAGGATTAAATGACAGACCAATATGGAATTGTTTTCGTTTATGAGCTCCAGGCTATCCTCAGAAAGGCGATGAAGATTTCTCTTCAGTGCAAAATTTTTTACTTTAAGATGGTCAAGGGTCCTTTGAAGCCCTTCACGTTCCTAACAAAGTAAAATGTACAAATAATGGAAAATATTATATGAAAGACCAACTTAAGAAAATTAATGAGAGAAGTTTCAACAAATTAACACTATCTGTTTCAATAAGGAACCTCTTTGTGATGACAAAAGTGATATTGAGTCTATAAAGATAATTATCAGAAATTGAGAAATTTATCTTGAATCTCATGCTCTTAGGATTTTAATGAATTACAAATATAAAACATAAAGATGCTCATAAGAATATCCTCTCACAAACACTATACTTAATTTCAGATCAACAGTGTTGAGAAGGATCATCTGAAAGGCTTCAAAACGTTTTGAGTCCTTACGCTGCAAAAACGCTGTGATAAATCACTCTTATAATTTCTTGTACAATCTTATTTCATACCTTGAGTTAATCTCAGTTTGTACTTGAGTTCTAGCTATCATTTGAAGATATTTTTATAGAACACCTTCTATTTAGCTTAAACAGTTTGGGTTATAAGTCTGGAGAGGCTTTTTGTATAAAGAATACTTGGGTGTTACACTTGGATAAGTTTCTGAGAGCCTGGAGAGACTTGGTGAAAGAAAGAATACTTTTGGTAGAGCCTGAAGAGGCTTGACAGAAAACAATACTTGTAATTCTTGCAAGAATAGTGGAAATTTCTTGGTGGTTTGCCTTTGGGACTAGACGTAGCTCATAGTGGAAGTGAGTGAACCAGGATAAATTTGGTCGTGTTCTCTCTTTCCCTTAAACTCAGTGAATTTTGTTTTTCTTCTAACCAAAAGGGGTGTGAAAAGTATTTTAGTCAGAGAACCTTAACCTTTATAAAAGTTACAGTTTCAAACAAACTTTAAGTCTGAACTCAAGTTCAGAAGATACAGCAAAAACTTCACATCATAATTCATCATCTGAAGAATTTCTGAAAAGACTTTCTGAAAGAGTTTTCTAAAATATTAAGGTTTCCATTGAAACACTATTCAACCCCCTTCTAGTGTTTCCTGTGTGTATTTTCAAGTGAGACTATAACATAAGTAAATTTATCAGTTCCTACAATATTACTCTTATGAATTATTAGCTCCCACTATTGTATATTGAGAAATTCTCTCATTGCTCTAAAGTTCAAGTATGTGCAAAACTTTCGAGACTTTTGAATTTATTTAACCACATAGGTATCCTTGTTACCAGAACAATTTTGTAAGAGTAGACTTTTGATTATATGATCTAAAAAATATCAATATATATATATAGCAAAAAAAGGAGGGATTTTATTTTCTTCTATAAAAAATTATCATAATAAAATAATTAAAAATGTTTTCTATTTTTTTAAAAAAATTAAATACAGTTCTAGAAATCCAGCAATACTATATATTTATAGTACCTGTTTCCACTCCCGTATTGATTCCTTAGTCGGTTCCTCGTTTGTCTGCCTTTTTTCTTCCTTTTTTTTGTTCCATCAGCTTCCTGTCAAAGTAAATGGAGCGACCTCAAGATATGTCATTTACTTTCTGAAGAGTAATTTTCAAAGAAATCAATTTTCAATGTATTAATTCAATAGGAATTAATTTTAAAGTGCAGTTAGCTTGTCTATGGAATTGTTTTTCCTGATATATGTAATCCTCTAGGACATAAGCATAAAAAACGGTTACAAAAAAAAGCTAATATAAAAAGAAATGAAACACGAAAAAAAAATTCAGTACCAGATTTTCAAGTTTGGGATTAGTGCCCAATGCATTGACGCTAGATGTAACCAATTTCGGATTCAGTTCGGTTGGATTCGCTTCAAAACGATGCGATGCAATACCTCTGTCTCATGAACGCCTTTCTTTGCATCTTTCCCTGCTCAAATCCCATAATCATAAAACATAAATTTTCATTTTTCATTTAACAAAATACAATTAATTCCATTAACTTCAAACATATATACCATTTCCAAGCACTATATTAGACTGTTGCATCTTAGTTGAAGGGAAATCCTGATGCTGAGAGAACCTCGATGAAAGAGCATATCTTTGTGCCTTAATAAACGGACCAAATTAAACAAGATACATCATGAGTAATCCCTTCATTATAAGACGCATGAATATACATGTATATGTTGCTAGGTACCTGGATTTCCCACCAGGTTGGATTATGGGAAGAACCAACAGCTGAAATTAATCTGGAAGTTGAAGTAGACCCAAAATTATGATGTGCCTATATAAAAGTGATGTAGAGCGTCAGTTATTTCCCTATGAATGAGCAACATAAATATACAATTAATGATTCAAAAAATTAAATCTGAGACCTGCTTAGAAGAAGAGCTAGGTGGTGGAAAAGGTAGGTTCATTGTTTCTTGTCGGAATAATTAATTGAAGAAAATTAGAGAATATAATATCATATCTAACTGGTAGATTGCAGCTAGCTAGAGACATTTAGTTGAGATGGTACATATATAGATGTTTAATTACTTACATCTTGAGGCACCCAGTTTTTGTATGGTTGAGCAGATTTTTTGTATTCTCGTGACTCCATCAAGCTCAAGAAACTGCCTTAATGAAATAAAGAAATAAGAAAGACAAATTAACTATCAATAATGATACTGATTATAGTAAATATATGCCAAATATTAAGCGATAATATATGTTAGAAATATATAATATAAAACTATTCATGTGTGATGCACCCAATAAAAAGTTTAATTTCAGTCTAAGATAGATAAGTCTTAGCATTGTTCACACTTCAAGTTCAATGGATTCTTGCGGGTTAGAAATATAAAATATAAAATCATTCACATATTCTTCACCCAATAACTTAAATTTTTGGGATAATTAGTTTATGACAATATATAACTACTCTAACACCCTTAAACTCAATGACTTGAGTTTGAAAACCATAATATGAAAGGCTCTAAGTCATGTTGGAGAGTCCATATAGATGAGGCTAAATAAGTGTATATGTCTTGGAAACTAGCTTTTAGAATTGAATTAACAATGTTCATAATCATATATATATACACGGAAAAGGAAAATATAATGTATCAACATAAGAAATAAAAAATACAATTAATTACAATTAACAATGCTCATTACGCTAAATATTTAGGTGTGATAAGAACAATTGCTTTTAAATCAAATACCGCAGGAGAAAAAAAGGGCTAACCAAGTGACAAAATAAGTTCAGAATACACTATGCCTTGCTTTTGCGATATATATTATGTTCAATTTATTCTTGAGAACCATAAAATCCAAGGGAACCTCAATACATAGGCTAATTAACCTTCTGACAAAACCAGCCACTGTGATAATGCTGTAAGAAATTAATGTGTCATATATGTGTGTGATAGATGTATATGATTTAATAAATTAATTTAAAAGAATATATTATTCAATATTTGAATGAAAGGGTATGATTTTGGAAAGGAGTTGTTATGTTTTAATGAAATGGTATATTGTTTGATGGAAACAATATACATATATTAGAAGGTTACATACCAAAAAGTTGTGGCTAAGTGGCCAACGCAAACTGAGATTGTGGGAAGATCTCTCCGATTTAATCTCCACTAAACACACCTTTAGGTGACTAAGCCCCAAATAGGATTGCCCCTACTAATAGGGGATATCTAATCTTTTTGTGTGAAAACTATGAATTCTAAGCTTTTTTTTGTTATTCAAATACCATGAAATTTACAAATCCGACAAGAAAAAAGATCAATATAAGTCAGCCTCAATAGAAATAAAGCCCAAAAATATTCACTGTAAGAAATTTTGAAAAAAAAAAAAAAACTTACAATATCCAGAATACAGAGCATAGGTGAAAGAATTTGAAGAGAGTTTAGAACAAGAATGAACATGTTATATGTCTGCATTGAAAATCAGAAAGAGAAGAGAAGGCGAAGAGAAATTACCTCTAGTGCGAAAACGAAGTGCTTGTGAATTGTGATACTTCTTAATTGTTAATGGGGCTTATACATATATACTGATAGATTTTATCGCTTAATACCCTCCATAATTTTCTCATGATTAAAAAATTTACCGCATGATCAAAATTTGTTTTTAGCAAAGAGGGAAGGCAATTTATATTTAAGGAAAGAAAATATTATATTCCAATATGAATTTTTTAAAAGATATTTTTTATTTTCACCATATCCCCTATTATATTTTAATATGAAATTTTTTAAATGATATTTTAAATTTTTAAATGATATAAGCATAGAGAATATGACTATTTGTTTTTAAGATTTGCATGAATTTATATCTTTTATTTTCAAAATACAAAAAGCCCGGGATTAAATGAAATAATTTTATATAGAATACATGTAAGGTAAGGAAATTTTTTAATTTTTTAATTCTTTCTTAATGTACCAAAAGCAAAATTACGACCATAATAATTAGTTTTCCAAATATAATAAATGAAATAATTACATATATTTTACCATAACAGATTAACTATTATATTTTTATTTAATATTTACTTTATTAAATATTTTGAGTATTATTAAAAGAATATATCCTCGTGAAAAATTCTCTTACAATATCTTTTAATTTCATAAAATAGCATGTAATTAATGGAAAAAACTGATAACATTTATTACATTAAGAATAAAAAGTGTTATATATATTTTTTTAAAAATATTAATGGAAATTCTATATAAAAGTATTAAAATAAAATTATAGGTATTAATAAAATACATTTCATCTGCGGATATTTCCTAAAGTGTGTTTTTCATTACAATATATTGGTCGTCACTTGTGATATTAACTAGAGTAATATGCGCGCGTGTATATATATATATATATATATATATATATATATGTATATGTATATGGATTTAATTAAAATTAAATTTATAATTAATGAATATTTTTAAAATTATTAAAAAATAAAAATAGAATAAATTTGATAATTTTTTAAATTTAAATTCTAATAGTATATTATTTTTTTTATAAGCAATAGTATATTATCTTTTACTATTAAAATCTAATTTTAGGTTTAACCATAGGTATCCTCCACGGGGGGCAATCCTGTTCGAGACCATGCTTAGGGGGAATCAAGCATGTACCACTTGAACCAACCCCCGTTGGTTATTAAAATCTAATTTACATTATTATTTGATAATAAGATATAATAAAATATTAAAATTACAAAAATAAGAATAAAGATTTTATATTAAAAAAAGATTGAATTAGAAAATAGTAGGATAAGATTTTGAATCTTAATCAATTTTAAAATTTAAAATTAACATTTATTAACATTTAAAAATTCAAATAAGAGTAGAGAGAAAATTAATATTAATGATTGAGAGAGAGAATCTCACTCTCATAAGTGTGAGTGAAATTCACCCTTCAATAAGAAAAAAATAGAGAATATAAAAAATTATTGAGATAGAAAGTAGGGTGAGCGAGTACCTAACTCTCTAAGATAAGGTCTTAAAATTATAAGATAGAGAGTTAATTCCGATAAAACATAAAAATTAAATTAAAAGAGACAAAATATTTAAATTAAAATTATAAACAAGTTATGCTTATGCATGACTAATTTGAGTAGAATCTATAATGTATAAATTAATAATATTTAAATTATGAAAAAATATGCGTAATTAATTTTTTGGTAAAAGTTTTTAGGATATTACTCTTTTTTTTGTTATTTGTATCTTAATTTTCTAACAAAGTTCAGATTACTTAATCTCGTGAATTTTGAAATTTAGATAAGATATTTAGTTTTATAACAGAATCTTATTAAGATTTAATTTTATCTTTTGTTAGCGATTACAGTTAATTAGTTCCTTCTAATAGCCATTGCTATGCCCATGATCTCTATATTTATCTAAATATATTGGTTGTTAATAAGTCTATCTTTTCATTCAGTCCATCTTTTCAAAATTGATCTCTAAGAATATTTTAAAATCGATTCTAAATATTCAAACAATTAGATTTATTTATTTTTTACTTTTATGAAATTCTTCAAGTAAAAAACTCGTGATGATATATTCATCAAAATTTATTAAAATTTTACTCAAAATAGTTAATTAAAATATATTTAAAATAGTTTTTTTGCTAAGCAAAAGTTAAAATGAATTTAAAAGGAGTACAAGGAGCAAAGAGTTGTGGCTGAGTTGGCAACACAAGCTGAGATTGTGGAAAGAGCTCCCAAAAACACACTCTTCGGGAGGGGTGAGGAGCCTTAATTGTGACTAAACCCCGAACAAGATTGTCCCTGGTAATAGGGGATACATGTGGTTAACACAAAAAAATGAGTACAAGGGGTGCTCCAACTCGATCATTACAAATATATATTTTTTTGGTAGTGTAAATGCTAAAAAGAAAGAGAAGAAAGGAAACAGAAAGCAAAAACAAAGAGACATGACTAAGTCCTCAGCACAGCACGCCTAGCAGCGTCTTCAACCAGGAGATGGTCGAGCTCTGAAGGAGGATCCGAAAGAACAACAAAGCGGTCAAGAAGATGCACTCCCAATTCGGCGAGAAGATCTGCACACCTATTCCCCTCGTGAAAAACATGCTGAATCGATGCAGTCCAAGGACGACTAAGAAGGTTACGAATTAGGGAGACCAGATTGGCATACCGATGCGAAGAAGGGACACCATGCACAATGAATTGAGCAGCACCAAGGGAGTCTGTTTGGCAAATTACATGACTCAAGCCCAAGCTCCAGCAAAGCTTGAGACCCCACCAAATAGCCGTGAGCTCAGCTTCCATTATCTCTGCATTAGCTAAGTGACCATAAAAACCACACACCCAAGAACCATCCTTGCAACGAATGAGACCTCCAAAGTCGGCTACACCATTGACCACACTACCATCCGTGTTCAAAATTTTGCACTCATAATCCGGAGGAGACCAAGAAATCCAACAAGGGACCCTACCAGTGGCACTAGGTTGGTGAAGCATGTCAGAAATGAAATTACCCAAATTACGCACCTGGTTATAAATTTTCCATACTTGAACCTTTGTCCCTTCAAAAGTACATTTATTTCTCCATCTCCAAACTTCCCAAATAGCTGCCAAAAAGGTTGAACCAAAACCTTTGATTCCATCTAAAAGCCAACTCCGAATATCTAAATTATTGAAAAAAGACGGCAGGGAGGCACACCCAAGAGCGCGCCAAACAGCTTAAACTCTCTCACAGTCCCGAAAACAGTGAAATATAGATTCCTTAGCACCTCCACAAACCAAGCACGAGGGGAGACAAGGAATATGCCTATGATGAAGAATGCCCCAAGTAGGAACCACATTGTGACAGAGGAGCCAGAGAAGGAATTTGATGTTCTCTGGAGCATTCACGTGCCAGAGCCAGTTCCAATTCTCCTCCTTCTCCCAGGTATAAGTCTGGTGAAGAAGCCAAGAGTACACGGTCCTTGCAGAATAAGAGCCAGAGGGCGAGGCGTCCCACACAAATTGATCAGCTATCTCATCACTCAGCACAATTCTCTGGTTATGAAGCATATTAGAGATACCTTCCGGAATAAGAGTCCAAAGCAAATCCAGATTCCATTGATCATTTTGCCATATATCACGGACCCGCAGGTTCACGTCATGAATATCAACTGCAAAAACTGTTGAGCACAAGGGCCCTGAACCTGTCCAGTTATCATACCAGAAGCTGCAATCTCCATTACCAATCTTGAAATTAAAACCATGAAGAAGCTTGTCCCTAGCCTTCTGAATCGACCTCTACACATATGATCCATGCGTGTGGCCGATGTCCAAAATGGACCCATCATGGATATAAATACTCCTCAATACTGAAACCCACAACTTGTCCGAATTGTGAAGTAAGTCCCAAACTAATTTACCCAAAAGAGATGTATTTTGTAGGCGAGCTATTTTGACATTTAAACCACCATTTCGCTTGGGACGAACCATTTTATTCCAACCAACCAAGTGTAACCCTCTCCATGTTGTGCCTTTCCAGATAAAATGTCGGCATAAATTATCCAGGTTGGCGCACAAATATTCAGGAAGCCAACATACCCGCATACAGTAGGTAGGAATAGACGCCAGGACAACATTAGTAAGAGTCAGTCTACCAGGTTTAGTGAGCAAGCGCCCTTTCCACGCAGCTAGCTTGGAGTTAATGCGATCTAATATAGGTTGAAAGTCCTCCCTCCTGGGTCGACCATGAAAGATAGGAAACCCAAGGTACCTGTTTAAAGAAGAAGTGAAACGGATACCTGAAATCCCCTGAATTCTGTATCTCTTGGCTAACTTGACTCCTTTAGATGCAAATGCTCGAGATTTTTCTGTATTAATTTTCAGTCCCGAAGACTTGCAAAAATCAGAGAGCAAATCTGTCATATACTGAACTGGGGAGTTACGAGCTTTAATGAACAAGAGGCAGTCATCTGCAAAGAAGAGGTGGGATAGAGCTGGCCCCTGTCTAGAAATTGTCAGAGGTTTCCAATATTGATCTTGAACAGTCTGGGTAATCAAAAGACCCAGTTTCTCCATACAAAGGACAGAGAGGTAGGGAGAAAGTGGACCGCCTTGTCTGAGACCCCGCTTGGGGGTAATATAAGAAGACCGAGTACCATTCCAGAGGAGACAAAGAGATGAGGAAGTGACACAATTCATAATAAGACTAATAGAGATTGCAGGGAAGTGAAATTCATGAAGAAATTTTTCCAAAAACCTCCAATAATGCCTATCATATGCTTTCTTCAAATCAAGTTTGAAAACCAGATCACTTGTCTTCTTCTTGGATTTATTCATAAAATGAATAGCCTCTTGGAGAATGATAGCATTGTCGGTGGTACTCCTTCCAGGAATGAAACTGCTTTGGAGGGGACTGCTGATAAAAGTTCTGATCCTACTCACAAGTACCTTAGTAATGATTTTGTATGTGCCATTGCATAGGCTAATAGGACAAAAGTCCTTAAAAGAAGTGGGCTCATCCTTTTTAGGAATAAAAACAATCAAGGTTTCCGCCAACTGAGCATTAATACGACCTGAAGAAAAAGCTTCCCTGACAAGCCGGCAGGTGTCATCACCCACAATCTCCAGTACATCTTGAAGAAAATAGGTTGGAATCTGTCAGGACCTGGAGCTTTGAAAGATTTCATACTCATGAGTGCTCGGTGGACCTCCACCTTAGTAACAGGTGCAGTAAGAATGTTTCTATCATCCGCTAAAAGATGGGGCATGTTGGGCGTAGGCATGTAGTCACCAGAAGGCTCATTAGTGCAGAAAATATTCTTGAAAAAAGAAACAGCTTCATTTTCTAGAATAGTATTATCCGAGCACCACTTACCATTTGGAAGGAACAAGCCAAGAATGTGACCTCTACATCGCCGAATTTGACCCATTGTTCACGAGACTTTTGGAACCAATGAATCTCTTCCTGAAGAAGGATGACATCATACTCCTTGCAAAGGTCCCTCTAAAGGCGGATAAGGTAAGCAGAGTCGACGGTTTCTAAAGCTTTTTCAACTCCTCTCACTCTGGCCTCTAAACTCCTTTTTCCTGAAAATATTGGCAAAGCCTTCCTTGTTGAATTTGACGAATTCCTCTTTGGTAGCTGTAAGTGCTTCAAATACATTCCCCTCAGACCCAAGCCACGCCTGACGAACAATATTCTCATATTGAGTGTGGGTAGCTCATGCAGCTTCGAAATGGAAAGGTCTAGCTCCACGTCTCCTATTCATGGCACTATAGCGAAGGAGAATAGGATTGTGGTCTGAATGTAGACGACACAGAATCTCTAAGGAGGCTTCCGGAAAGGCCGTTCTCCAATTCTGATCGCACAAAGCTCGATCTAAACGGCGAGAAATTAATTTACCACCAATACTGGGCCTCTGCCATGTGAATTTATTTCTGAAGAATCCCATATCTAAAAGGTTGCAATTCTGAATCATATCCATGAACTCTGAAGCCCGGGCAGCAGAGAAATTACCTCCCTTTTGCTCATAGCCAAACATGATGTCGTTGAAGTCCCCAAGAAGCACCCACGTGACATTAATAGCTAAACGAAGCTGGGTTAAATGAGACCATAGGAGTCTTCTACGCATGACATTCGGGATTGCGTAGATACCACTCTGAGAGCCAGCAGAAAGCAGGAGGGACACAACCTGGGCTTTTTGACCGTACTAGTACGGTTTTTTAAAAAAATTACCTAAAAAATGTTGTCTAAAAACTATTTACCAGGGTGGTGTTGTTTTTGACACGTAATTAGGAAGAGGCGCTAACTGAGTTAGCGCCTCTTGAAGCGCTAACTGAGTTAGCGCCACCTGCAATGCTGAAAATGCAAAGGAGGAGCTAACTGAGTTAGCGCCTCTTAAGGAGCTAACCCAGTTAACGCCTCCCTTGCATTTTCTTCATTGCAAGTGGCGCTGACTCTTTTAGCGCCTTCAACTACAAATTAATTTTTAATAATTTAATTAAAACGTTAATTATAATAATTTAATTAAAACGTTATAATATGAAACTAAAATTTGCAACAAAATTAGTAGGTAATAATACATTTTATATAGATTGGGGTAATGGATACAAGTTAATTATTTGGGGGGAAAGGGGAGAGAATGCAATGACGACGTCGGTTCCTAGTATCTCGAGGTGGGTTTCTTCTTGGTTCTAGCTCGTCTCCTTGTCCTTCTTCCATTATAGTTTCAGATGCACTAGCTTCCTCGGCAAATGCTTCATTCAAGTTAAATCCCAGGCCTGGTGGTTCAGGTTGTCTGGAAGAGCTGCCTTGGTAAATGAACCCGCCAGATGCTGGTGACATGATGGGAGCATCTTGCCACTGATCAATCCAACGTGTGGGTGTTGGATGTGTTTCATATGTTTGGGTATACACTGGTGGGGTAACATTTACCGGAGGTGAGGGCATATAACAATCCCCCATTGTAAATGGAGGGGGATTAAAATAATTTGGAGAAGGCATATGTGGAGGCGAAGGCTGAGATGGGTAATAATATGAAGAAACAGGTTGAAAAGGATCTACCGGAGGCACATAATACATCCCCGGCTCGGGTTGTGGTGCCGGTGGCATCATGAGTTGTTCATGTTGCACTCGTCTGCGACGACGATGTAGTCCCCTTCCTTCCACCCGTCCTGCAGGGATGTCCGTGGTTACTTGAGGTTCTGGTGCAGGCTTAGATGGTTCTGGAGCAGATACTGCAGGTGATGTTACTCTATTTATTTCACGGCAGATCTGTAAGCAATGACTAATTTCTGAGCGCATGTTTGCAAAGGAGAATGAACTTTCCCCTTCTGATGTGCAGGTGTAGTACATGTGCTCCAAGTTATCAGCCTATGTCAAAAAAAAATTGAAAGTTAGTCTCCAAATGTGTCATTATAATCCTTAGTATGAAGTAATAAAAATATTAAAAGAGAAGGATACCATGTTCCCAGTCTTTGCACATGCTCGGGTAATCCAACGTCTGGTGTGTCTTTTGTACCACACCATATACTGAGAATTGGATGGGAGGTGGAATTGGCCTTGACACAGATCGTTGGTCCAAATATAATTTAGCCTCTCATCCCATTGGGACACATATATGGCATGTTTGACACGCCAATTCTCAGTAGTCTTTCCCTTTAAAGTCAGATCATGCAATTGATCTGGTTGGGATGGAGGGCGTGGGATGTGTTGCACCATGCCAAACTGGCGCATACAGCGATCTGGCTGATGCCACTCAACAATGTGAAAGCATTAGTGGCACAACTGCTCTCCATATATTGTGTCCCTCCAAGCAATACGGCGGCAACTGAGCTACAATAACGTCTGTGTAAGGGACCCACACAATCTGCACACAATGTAAATAAGTTAGTAATCAATATTGTATAATATTGAATAAAAATATATAGAAGTAAAGAAATACTAACATCGGTTTTCTCCATCCTATCGAACACGCCTCGATAGTATGTGATCTCTCTGTAGACGGCGTCGTAAGTCTGTCCGCCTGACCACCTTTCACCAAGTGGCTTTTGAGGATTTGGAGGCGGTGGCTGAGGAGCGATACATGGGAAACGCATCCAGGCCCACAACTGTAGAAGTATACATGCTCCACCAATCTCCTTCCGATTGTAGTCGGTGGCTTTACATAACTCTCTATATAAGTAACTGAGAACTGCAGAGCCCCAACTATACGAGCCACACTCATCAAAATCGGCTAGTAACGGTAAAAATCGCAGAGGTACATATGAACTCGAGTGATCTGAGAATAGTAAACCACCCATAATACGTAATATGAACGCCCGAGTATAGCGTTCAACTTGAACATGATCGTGTGCATGGTCATTAAAGTCGCCAAAATGATCATTAAGCCATTTCATCTTAAGACGTCCTCCTTTTATTTCCGACTGTTGAGGAGCCACACCCAACAAGGCTTGGAGTAGAGGTTGCCAATTTTCGTATGTAACACCGGTAACTGGTTCACCATCCACCTTTAAACCAAGTTGCATATTGACATCTTGAAGGGTGATGGTGCATTCCCCTTGTGGCATGTGAAAGGTATGTGTCTCCGGTCTCCATCGCTCCACCAATGCGGATATTAGTGTATGCTCGACTTGAAAAAATCAAATAAAGCGATACCTAAAAAACCAGACCGCAAAAGAAGTGGCTTGATTAATTCTGGAACTTCGTTTGCACGTCCATGCGGTCACCCGCTCGCCTAACAATTAATACTCTATCTTTTTCACCGTTCCAAATGTGTTCAGAAACATGTATATCTTGCATGTGCAAAAGTGATTTATCTCTTGGACCGGGATGAATGACTCTTTGGGATGCCATTGTAATGGAATAAAAAATGAGTTAAGGATGTTTGAGAGAAAAAAGCACCCTTTAGAGTTGCTTGGCCGCGTGATCAAAGTTTTTGAGTAATTCTCCATTTTTCATGCAAAGTGACATATTTATACTCATACAATCACGTGAGTCATTCTCCATTTTTCACCAAAGTATCTGAGTAAAAAATTAGTCAAACACGTCAGTCAAGGTGCCATGAGTGATCAAGTCAGTGCTTGGCCCGCGTGATCAAGTCAGTGCAGCGTCCCCATGTATTCTCACGTCTTCCCAATTAAAGACGCGCTTGGCCCGCGTGAGTGCAGCGTCCAATCAGTCAGTGCAGCGTCCAATCCAATCAGTCAGTGCAGCGTCAGCCAAGGATTCCCTCCACGTGAGATTCTCGCGTGCAACCATATTAAGAGGCGCTAACTGAGTTAGCTCCTTAAGAGGCGCTAACTCAGTTAACTCCTCCTGTGTATTTGTGTATTTGACAGCATTATTTGGAAGCTTGTGGATGACATGAGGCGCTAACTGAGTTAGCTCCTTAAGAGGCGCTAACTCAGTTAACTCCTCATGTTATTTGGCAGCTTGTGGATGGCATTAACCCAGTTAGCGCCTCTGCCTCTATTGTCCCATCATTGCCTTTCACAGAGAATATATTCGTGGAATATATTCTACGAATATATTCGAACGTACCTGATGATTGTAAGTTGATAAAACATCGTGGAATATATTCTACGAATTTATTCGAACGTACCTGATCATGATTGTAAGTTGATTAAACAACGTGACTGATATTTTGTTGTGAGCAATGGCACTATAAATAGATATACGATGGTAGCTTGGCACAATCTTATGTTATATTGTTGCGTGAGTGGCATTCGAACTGTTTTGTGTATTTGTTGGTTATTTGTTGATATTTTATTTTCTAAAAATGAATCAAATTATCACTTTTATTTACTTTAATGGTAGGAAGTATGATGATAGTGTGCATGGTATAATGTTTGAAGGTGATAAAAAAGCTATTCAGATAAAACACGGAATTAGTTTTAACTTTTTGAAGAGGAAGATTCATAAAAAATTAAATCTTTCATCCAGTGAAATGGTGGATAGTTTAACGTGTAGGTTTCTAATTTCGCAAAACCCCACCAAGTATACAGGTCTTCGAATATGTGATGATGAAGATGTGGAGTGCATGATCAACGCTTTCGAGCAACAGTCATTGATGACAGTGCTCGAATTGTATGCAGACATTGGCAATGTTGGAAGTTCATCATCACCCGCCCAACCTGTTCAAATGGATACTCAACTGACAATGGGGATTGAAGATCAACATGTGTATCAATCAGGAGGTGTAACGGTCGAGGACACTAACATTCTCCATTTTGAAGGTTAAGAGAATGACAATGTCAACATTGATATGGAAAGAGAGTGTGACGACAGTGAGGACCTTGAAGATGAAGGCCAAGTCCCTGGTGGAGATTCATCCGACACAGAGGTGGAGGGTGACTTTGATACGGTTTTTGATGATGTCATACCCCACACATTTATGAGGAATTCACCAGATACGGTCTCAAATCAGGAACAACCTGAAGAACAAGAAGGTAGTTATTAATAATATTAATAGTTTCTACATTATTTACATCAGTAATCTTATGATATGTTTCAAATTGATAGGTGGATCACAAGGATCGTATTGGGATGTAATTCCTCATTATAAGGCAGTAAATTGGGACCACCCTGATCAGGAGATAGCAATCATTGGGTACGATGAGGAAGAGTCGTGGACAGTAGGAGATGAATTGTACGTTGGATTACAATTTGATAGCAAACAGTCTGTCCAAATGGCTGTTAAGCACTACTCAATGAAGATACACCGGACCTTTTTTGTAGTTGAGTCAAAGCCAACTTATTTCTCCTTGAAGTGTCTAAATCACTCAGAAGGTTGCCCTTGGCGGATGAGAGCAATTTTAAGTAAGAAATCAAATAAATGGGTCATCTCTAAGTGGGGTGGTCGACATACCTGCATGAATGCAATGCTCTCTCAAGATCACCAAAAATTGGACTCTGAATTTGTTTCCACCTGCATCTTGGGTATGATAATTTTGGTTTGACTATGGATTTTTATAATATTTTATTAAATGAAATGTTGATGCATCTTACTTATAATGAGAAATTGTTATTATTATATAGGCATGGTTGGTATAGATCCTTCAGTTCCCATTTCGATGATACAAGAAAGAATCAAAGGTCAATTTGGTTATTCCATATCATACAGAAAGGCTTGGAAAGCTAAACAGAAAGCAATAGTGAAGGTGTATGGAGACTGGGATGAGTCGTATGCAGTACTGCCTAGGTGGTTGGAAAAAATGGTATTGTACTCCCCTGGATCAACTTATAAAATTGTGACAAGGGAGTTTGTATTTGATAATGCAGTGGACCCTCGTTTTCGTACCTTTCATAGAGTTTTCTGGACTTTCAAACAATGTGTAGATGCCCTCAATTTTTGCAAGCCTGTCATACAAATTGATGGTACATTCTTGTATGGGAAATATCGAGGTACCCTGTTAATCGCCACGACTCAAGACGGAAACACTTGTGTGTTGCCAATCGCATTTGCGATTGTTGAAGGAGAGACTTTGGAAGCTTGGTCGTGGTTCCTGTCTAATATACGTGAACATGTGACCCAAAAGCAAGGAATATGTCTTATATCTGATCGACATGTGAGCATAAAATCAGCTGTAGCAAGAGCCCCTGCGTGGCAGCCTCCAAATGCCTATCATGTCTATTGCATTCGACATATTGCCAGCAATTTCAACCACAAATTTAAAAATGCAAAGCTAAAAGCAGACCTACTGAAATTGGGTAATTGTATTGATTAATTTACTTTCGTAAATATTTTACTTGTCTGGCATGTCTAACTTTATTGTCTTTGACAATGTAGGATACACACCATGTATCCATCATTTTGAAAGGAATTTGAACAAGTTCCGTGAAATAAGTCCAGAAATTCAAAGATGGATTGATGGCATCTCTAAAGAAAAATGGAGTCTTGCACATGACTACGAAGGTCGCAGATATGGTCACATGACGACAAACTTGTCGGAGGCTGTGAACAAGGTTTTGAAAGGTGCTAGAAATTTGCCAATTACAGCATTAGTGAAGTGTACATATGCGCGACTAGTAGAATATTTTATTAGACGTGGAGCGGAAGCTCGAACAGAAACATCTTCAGGACGAAGATACTGCAAAAAGTTCACAGATCAGTTCAATAAAAATCAAGAAGATGCGTGTTCACATAGAGTTCGGAGATATGACATTCAGTCGACCAAGTTTGAGGTTGAGGAAACGTTTAATCCAGTTACACAAAAGGAGGTCATACATGGGCTGTGATATTAAATAAAAACTATTGTGAGTGTGGTGTTTTCCAAGCTTATAGGTTTCCGTGCTCACATGTTATATCTGCATGTGTCGCTGTGAGCATTGACTTCTATCAATATGTTGATCCTGTGTACTCCATTCACAACATTGTTGAAGCCTATTCAGGACAATGGTGGCCGTTAGGAAATGAAGACAACATGCCAGTATATAATGGCGCCCGTATTATTCCGGATGAGTCCACAATGCGTGGCAAAGGTCGCCCGAAGTCTACACGCATAAGAAATGAAATGGACTGGACAGAGTCACAAAGCTCACAAAGATGTACTCATTGTCATCGTGTAGGTCACAATCGTCGAATTTGCCCGAGTTATCTAGAGGAACAGCAAGGCCAAGTTCATAGGAATAACAATGTTAATGATCCATAAATATGTTACATCTTTATGTGTCTAAAAATTGTTTCCAAGAATTTCAACTTATATCATTAAATTAGTGTTTGTATCATATTGTTTTTAACAATATTATTAGAATTATATTTTTTTAAAAATAATATCAGTAATAATAATATATTAATAGTATTAATATTATTATCAATAGTAATTAATAATAATAATATTAATTAATATTAATATCAATTTTATATTTTATTTAATAAATATTGAAAGCGCTAACTGAGTTAGCGCCACTTGCAATGAAGAAAATGCAAGGGAGGCGCTAACTGGGTTAGCTCCTTAAGAGGCGCTAACTCAGTTAGCTCCTCCTTTGCATTTTCAGCATTGCAGGTGGCGCTAACTCAGTTAGCGCTTCAAGAGGCGCTAACTCAGTTAGCGCCTCTTCCTAATTACGTGTCAAAAACAACACCACCCTGGTAAATAGTTTTTAGACAATATTTTTTAGGTAATTTTTTTAAAAAACCGTACTAGTACGGTCAAAAAGCCCACAACCTGAGGGTCAGAATCAATTTTTTGAATTTGTATGTTACACTGTGAAGAATAGAGGGCCCAAATACCCCCCATATGACCATGAGCTTCCTCCACAGCCACCATATCATATCCAATCATCCTCCAAAAATGAGTAAAAGATTACGCAGATGACGATGGCAACGTTTACTTGCTGCCCCGCGAACATTCCAAACCAGCATGCTAATTTTATTCAACATCATTGAACAAAATAAGGTTGCAGAGCTAAGGTACAAAAATTAGATGAGTCACTCGTGTTCGCATTGGGTCTCATCTACCATCTCCACTTCATCTAAATCATTTGAGGTGCTCTTTTCCATACTCACGGAGAGCTTACTTGGGTCTGTTGTGTCATGTCCAGCTAAACGCGACTTGGCACCTTAATTTGGAGGATCAGGAGGGACATCCTCATCAAGTAGTCGCAGGTGGTTCGGAGACACCACTTCAACATGCATAGCCGTGGAGATGCCATGCAAGTGAGTGCTATGCATTGGAGGACGCTGGACGCTTGAGGCAGGATCCAATTTGGTCGCAGACGGCCCAATGTGCTCCACTTTAGGAGTAGCATTATTTGATGGGGGGACTTTGGGCTGGGCCCGTTGGTAGTCAGCATCTGTGAAAATTTTGGGTTGGACAAATACGGGCTCCTTTCTAGCTCTCTTTTTTCTAGTCCAAATCTTGGACCCATCCGCATTGAAATTAAATCCCGGATTTGTCTCCTGAGGCACGGCCTGATTAGCAGGGATTTCAGCATCATTCTTCTCCCCACTTAGAGCATTAAATTTGTTTCCATTTTTTCCCACGTTGACGTCACGCCTAGGATCCTGCGCCCCCTCATTATTGGAAAGCTTTTTTGTGGGCCGAGATTTTAGTGATCTCTTATTTCTAGAAACTAGGAGCCAATCACCATGCAAATCTTCTATCCCTGAATTAGTGCCAACCGAATTGCTTGGATTTGAATTGTCTCCAACCGGAACCCTATCATCTCCCTGCGTCGTCGCTGATGGTTGTGGAGGAGTTGCTGTCACCGTAGTAACCTTAGAGCAATGTCTAGCTATGTGACCATAGCAGCCACATTTGGAGCAGAGTAAATGGAGCCTCTCATATTCCACCTTATACCAATGATCCCTGAACCAAACCTTGCCTACCACGGCACGATCCAAATCAATCTCCACACAAACTCTTGCAAACTGACCCCGGACCACATCCATGGTAAGATTGTCAACTTTGAGAGGTCTACCAATAGTGGAACCAAGAGCTAGCAAGATGCTTTCGTCATAGTATTCTAAACCAAGATTCGGAAAACGAATCCAAACAAGAGTCTTTTCAATTTTGGCCTCCGATGCTACAAAATCTGGTACCCAAGTACGAATAGAAAGGTAGTGGTCAAAGATCATCCAAGGGCCATCCTCTGAGACCTAACTGCGATCCTCCGGACGATCAAACTTAACAATATAGAACCCATTCCCTACGTCCATAAGTTCAAACTCTCCACCCAATTTCCAAGTATGCTTCAGTTTATCCCTCATAGTATGAAAACCGAGGGATTTGCCAAGCAACTTCACAAAGACCGCATTAATCCAAGGCTTCCACAGTTCATGTACCACTTGCTCATCAACAAAGCATTTTGGTTTCAGTCTGTCTCCATCCTCGTATTCAATTCTGAACTTTTTGCCTCCAATTAAGTCTTCTCTCTCCCGTCTTGGAAGTGGCCCATATTGCCCTGCCATCACCTTATCTCTAAAGGATACTTTTGATTTCTCTTGTCCCCCACCACCATCAGGAGGTTTGAGGGGAGGTCTGTCACTCGAGAGAGATTACAAATATATTTAAAATAGCTAACATAATTTTCTTAAAATAATTAAATTATATATTATCTACTATTAATTCGAAGTACATGTAAAAGACTCTTGTACATGTAAGAGACTCTTGTATTAATAGAACTTTCACATTAATTATTATGCAAATGATTTTTTTTACTTTTTTTCACGTGATTTTTTTGTTTTAAATTATAAAATAAAGAAATTAATTAATAAATTGAAAATTTTGTTATTATCATTTAGGTTTATATAATTTTAAGAAATATAAATTAAAAACGCATTGATCATTTTCATATAACAATCTCTTTATATTTTGATTTTTAATTTAAATTTTAAAATTATCATTTTTATATCCTTTATTTTTTCCTTTGCATTCTAGAAAATATTGATTAAAAAACATATTAATCATCTTCATATAATGGTCTCTTTATCCTTTTCTTTTTTAATTTTGAAAACCTCTCATCTTTTATATTTGTATTTTTTTTATCTTTTTAAAAAAAATAGGACTAAAGATTCCACTTTATCCATTTTACCATTCAAACATTAAATTTGATAACAACATATTGTAAAATCTTTAAATTGGACGTTTTATTAAACTTGATAACAATATATCGTAAAATCATTAAATTGGACGTATAAATTAGAATTCTAATTGCTAACTTAATTCTTTGTATTGAAATCTTTGAATTTAATATGATAAATCAGATTATATAAATTTGAATATGTTGTAGGCTTACAGTATTCACAAATTTCCCGAATTCCTTGCTTTCAGTTTTTTCACTCATCATCATGGTGGAGTAAATTTTCAGTACTCCCTTATCTATTGTGTGATAAGAGTTTTTTATTTTAATTTAAAATTTATTCTAAATTAGGAAAATCTTATCATGCATGGGTATGTGTCAAAATTTTAATGGGAGGGGTACGTACAACTATAGCACTGAAAAAAAAATCCACCATGGTGTTAGATTATGCAAATTCTTCATTCACCCCAATGGAACTTGCTCTGAAGTTTGCAAGAGTTGGTGCTCAATTGCAAAGTTTTATCATCAAGACAACTCATTCATGACTAATGTACCTATGCTAATAATCCCCACAAAAAGGAAAAGCAAAACAAAAAGAAGTTTATATAACATTCCACCACTTGGGAGAATGTACCCCCTTCAATTGCTCGTGCCTTACAACAAGAGAAGTTGTGGCTGCAGGCATGACTAGATAGAAACATTGGATGTTAATAATGTCGTAAATCTCCTAAATCCTTTTAAAAAAGTAGCTCCTATTTCTCTGCCACACATCACGCTTATATGCTCTCATAAATTCTCTATGAATGCAATATACATAAAGTTACTTTGTCGGGTGATCCTATAAGAAGGCCAAAAGACTACGTGGTGGTAGCTACTCCTTTCGTCCTTTTTATCTGTCGTTTAAAATTTCTGCATAAGAATTAAGGAATGTAATAATTATGTCTCTTTAAGTGGTTATTTTACAAATATACCCTTTCTCTTTCCCTCATTAATGCATTTAGTAACATCTCTCTTTTTTTAATATGAAATAAATACGGTATCTTCCAACCATTTTAGTAATTTGCAATAAAACTTTTCATTGCAATCTGAAAAATTTTGAATGATACCACCAAATTTAAAAAAAAAATTATAAAAAATGTGAAAGTTTCAATTCCGCCCAGGTAGCTTAATTTTAGTCACTCTTCCTTTTTCTAATTCTAGTAATTAGCTTAAATTTTACTTTCTACTGCAATATTGACCAAAAAAAAGTCAGCTTCCTTTTTTTAATTCTAGCCATTTAGCTAGTGATTTAGCTTGACTTGAATTTTTTATTCTACTGCAGTTCTCAGTTTTAAATTTCTATTATAATTTCATTTGAATTTTGATAGTTGAATTTTCTTGACGTAGGTGTTAAACACAGATTAAAAAAGCAAGCATCACCGTCTTCTATTTCAATTGTCATGGAGTTTTCAATTTTTTCCATTTCTGTAAAAAATGTGTAAAAAATATGCGTCTATTTATATTCTATTGTTTTACCTCCGTTCATAAATTTTTTTGAAAACATAAATAGCTGCACATGCTTTATGATATACTAGCTTGCAACTTTAAAAACATTTAAAAGTTCTTGTGGTATTTGTGCAACTTTTAAAAACACAGTACATTTTTAATAGATATTTAAAATAAAAAACAAATTAGGAAAGGGGTATAATTGAAAAAATAGCATTTATTATTGCCTTGATATCTGAAAATGACAGTTATTTAGAACCAAATTTTAGACCCTAAAACGACAGATAAAAAAAAACGGAGGGAGTATTAACAGCTTACGTTGTTTTCTTGCTTTCATAAAAGCAGGTTTTGGACTTATCGATTATTTTTGCTTCACTAATGTTGCATTTTCCAAAGTGAGTATATACCAGCAATCGATATCAATCCATTGTGTCCTACAAACTTCGTTACTCAAAAGATCCTTCTGGGTTGACAATTAAAATAAATTATCTTGATAAATTGTGTATAAAAAAAATTATGAACTCTCAAGAACTAATTTCACTCACACACTTTTTTCTTTTGTTAATGAATAATACACTCGCAAACTTGGTATTTATTAATAGCCAATTTACACACTCAAGATGACACAAAAACTTGTTGAAGTTTTTCTCTCAATTTCTAACACTCACCTTGATGCTTAAACTAACTAATACCACACCTATTTATACTAAAACATAAACTCCAAAACCAACAAAACAAGTCACCTTTTGTGACTTTTAAAACCAAGCATGCATGGTTGTTAAATCACTAAAATGACAAGTTGCAAACCTTGACTTTCAATAGCATGATAATCTAATTTCCATGCCATATAAAACCAAAACAAAGATTATAGCATGTAATTGAAAATCTTGACTTTGAAGCATGATAATATAGTATTCATGCCATATAGGAACAAATGATAGATTATGCATATCAAGTTGCCAAGTTTTAATTTCCAACATCCTCCCTAAAATTTTGCTTGATCATCCCAAGCATATTCTTCAACTTTAAGAATGAATTGACTTTGAGTGGCTTTGTAAAGATATCTGCTATTTGATCTTCTGACGAACAATATTCCACCACAATTTCTTTATCTCTGACCAAATCTCGTATATAGTGATACTTGATTTCAATGTGTTTGCTACGACCATGAAAAACTGGATTCTTTCATAAAGCAATTGTTGATTTATTGTCACAGAATATTTTTGTAGGACCATCTTGTTGATGTTGTAGCTCACTCAACATTCTTCGCAACCAAACTGCTTGAGTAACATAATTTGTTGCTGCTATATACTCTGCCTCAGTTGTTGAAAGGGCAACAACCTGTTGTTTCTTGGAGGACCAAGAAAATACAGCTGAACCAAGATGAAAAGCATAGCCTGAAGTGCTTTTTTGTGTTGTAGTATCACCACCCCATTCATTGTCCGTGTATCCAACCAATTCTGGTTTGCAAAAACTTGAATAAAATATGCCTTCAGTAATTGTACCTTTAACATACCTTAGAATTCGTTTTGCAACTTGCCAATGAGATTGTCTTGGTGAATCCATGAATCTACTTATGAGCCCAACTCCATAAACTATGTCAGGTCTTGTTGTTGTCAAGTACCTTAGGCTTCCCACCAATCTTCTAAAATTAGTTGAATTAACTAGATCACCGCCACTTTCCTTTTCTATCTTCAATCTTTCTTCTACTGGTGTTAACATTGGTTTGTAGGCTTCCATCTTGAACTTCTTTAAGACATTTGCAACATATTTCTTTTGAGAGATAAATATTTCTTCATTTGTCTGCTTCACTTCAATTCCTAAGAAATGTGACATAAGACCAATATTTGTCATTTCAAAATGTGTGGTCATATTTTCTCGGAATTTAGCTAACATTTTCGAATTGTTCCCGGTGAAGATCAAATCATCCACGTATAGACAAACGATAATGATATCTCCAGCCTGATTGGTTTTGACATACAAAGCATGCTCATATGGACTCCTGTGAAAGCCATGGTCAATGAAGTATGTGTCGATACGTGTATACCATGCTCTCGGTGCCTGCTTTAGTCCATATAGTGCTTTCTTCAATATGTAGACTTTATCTTCATCTCCTTGTTTAAGATAACCTGAAGGTTTCTCTATGTAAACCTCTTCTTCAAGGACACCATTCAAGAAAGCAGATTTGACATCCATTTGAAATATTTTCCATTGATTTTGGGCAACAAGAGAAAGAATCAAGCGTACTGTGTCCAATCTAGCAACTGGAGTAAATACTTCAAAATAGTCAATTCCAAGTTTCTGTTTGTATCCTTTTGCCACTAATCGTGCCTTGAAACGTTCAATTTCTCCCATGTATTATTTTTCTAAATGGCTTGAATTTCTTCATCCATCGCTTTAATCCAATGATCATCCACTAGTACAAAATAAGGATTTTTTAACGAGTTTTTAAATCGGTTACTTTGTAACCGATTTAAAAAGTGAGGCGGTGACATTTTTGAAATTATGTGATGTTAATATAAATTGGCTTCAAAGGTAACCGATTTAAATTGTTTTTTTATATCAGTGTGTATCAACACCGATTTAAAAAGTCTAAATAGAAAAAATAAACACTTGGTTTAAATCGGCAATATATATATATATGCTCGATTTAGATAGTTAAAATAAAGAAATAAAAAAATCTAACCTAATAAACAAAATTAGAGCTTTAGGTCAGTTTACCCGTGATTTTGTTCTCTTCCTCCTCAAACTCCTAGTTCGCGGATCTCGCCCCTCCTTTGTCACCAACAATGAGTACTACGTCATCGTTCCTGTCGACAACTTCTCCTTCCCCAGCGGTCACTCCTCTAGGGTTTGCTTCGCCGCCTCCATCTTTTCCCTCTCTCACGCTTCCATCGTCGACGCCATCGTCGATCCGAACTTTCCATGTGTCGCCACGCTAGTTCATCGATGGATTGGAGAAGACGAGGTTGTGGCCGTCAATCTATTGATCGCAGCGGTTTTGTCGCGGGCTCTAATCACCGTATTTTCTAGGGTTGTTCAGAAGAAGCATTATGTTCTCAATGTCTTCTTTGGAGCCTGCTTCGGTGTCCTCGAAGTTGTCTTCACCGTACGCTTTCTCAAATTCCATGTGCTGGACTTGATTGGAGGTAAGAATCAAGAATTGGAACGAAATGTTGGAATTGAATGGGATATCCTATCTTGTGATGGTATTACCAAGTGATGAATGCTGCACTAGATTTTCTGGTGTTAGACTTGTGTGAGTAGTTATGTACTGAAGCAATTATCTTCAGGTGACTTGATTATGTTTTTTCTAAATATAAATGGCAACATATTAATATCCATTTTTGTTTAGCTATCCAGCTGTGACTGTTCTAGTTCTAATTCTAAGTGATAAATTGTTTTTATTATATTTTATTTAGATGAAAGAGATAATACTGTTGACTTCATGTACTAAGTGCTAACTTGTGATGTCAGTAACCAAATTATGAAGTAAATTAGTCCTTAAATGTGTCACTGAAAGAATTTCTGAGCTCAAAACACATTGAGAGAGTTGCGTAGCATGTATGACCTTTGCCAGATGCAGAGCTTTTTGGATACATGGGAAGCCATGAATTCTCCAAATGTTTATGTGAGAACAAAATCTCCAAATTCAAAAGGAGAAAGATAAAAGTGAAGGGAAGGTAACCATTTGCAACCTAGGTTGAGTTTATTGCATACTTAGACTTTGGGTTGATTGCTAGTAATTTGGTTTAGATATGTCCTTGTTTGAACCTAAAGCATCTTTCTTCTCTAATGATTTTTGTGAATGAGTTCAAGAAATTTTTTACGATATTTCATGTTCCTCAATGCAATCTTTATCTAGTCAAGTTCCCTAAAAGTTAACTTCATCCCAATCGACTAAGAATTTTTGTCACTTATTAACATATTGGCTCTGTCAATAATTTATTTCAAGCTCTTCCTTCTTGGAACATTAAAGGTCTTATTATAGCTTTGGTGCTTCATGTGGGAATCTCAGAACCACTTTACTATTGGGTGCATAGAAAGTTTCATGGAGAGTACCTTTTCACCAATTACCATTCACTCCACCATTCATCACCAGTGCCACAATCATTGACAGGTGAGAATCATCTCCATTCCTTTCTGTAGTAGTAAGGTGTAAAATTTCATAATACATGCTTCTCTCACCAAGGGAAGCTTGAATATAGTTTTGTTGCTATATTTTTGTTTTCTGTTGTAAGGGTTGTGCAGCCACTCTGAATCACTAGCAATAGCAATAAGATACCTTCAAAACTGCTTCAAAATTGACTAATTAAATGATCACTTGATAATTGTAGCTTTCTTTTTCTTTTCAGATATTGGACTGAGAAGGGTAATTGTTGGGCAAGGAATTCAGAGGTTCAAGATATAAATGGCATAATGATGGCATTTTGAAGGTAAGGTCTTTTTGCACTTGGGTCAAGTTGTTGTTTTTGCAGCAAAGGTAAGATACTTTATTTAATAATGATAACTATGCTTTCTCAGCCACTTGCAATAACTTATGATTGATACTTATAAAGAAAAATACTTTAATAGAAGATCTGAAACTAGAGATAAGATAGTGGTTAGATAGCTTTTAGACCTTACTTACGTAGTTGTTAAAAACATGATTCTAATTAATGCAAAACAAAAAAAATCCGTGGGTTTTAGGGAACAATTATATGCTAATGCTGGAACACACCAAAGTGTATTCTGGCTCATTACAATTCAACAAGAAGAGGTCATCAAGCAAGCCCTGTCTGAGAGCACTCCACTTAAACATTATAGCTTTAATTTCTTTATAGTTGGTGAGTGGAACTCTACAAGGATTAGAAGGTCCACATGAATGACCAAAAAGGAAAAAACTTTAAACAGTGGTTTTTCATACTTAGACTTATCTACTTGCTCTGTATAGTGGATTTCAATTTGTTTTGTCTTACATCATCATTTTTTGTGTTTATAAATGGAAATCCATTCCATGCAATTTCATAGAATAGCCTCTTATTTCCACTCTTTAACAAGTAGCTAGTAACATTTTACATTTTGGCCTCATCAAAGCAAACGCAGTGATGGGAAAATTGTTATGTGGTGGCAATTTTGGTGAAATGTTCAATCAGGCAAAGCCTTATTTGTTAACTGTGGGGTTGCAATTTGGGATGGTTGGAACTTACATCTTCACTATGGCTAGTTCGAATCATGGAATGAGTCGTTTGGTTTTCATTGTTTATCGTAATGCCATTGCTGTGTTTGCACTCGATCCTTTTGCATTGATCTTTGAAAGGTACCATTCATTAATTTTTTTGCCACTTTTAAAAGAATATGTGAAAAAGATTGTATTATTGCTTATATTGTTCTTTAACCTATTTAATTACCTAGTACATACAGCACCTCAATTTCAATAATTTGAATGACACACCCAATAGTATATTAATTATGTATGTGTAACCACTTATGTAACTATCTTAATGAGAAAAAACTCTCCAAGGAACGTGATTATGGAACTTTGTTTTTTTAAAAAAAACTTAAAGAGACGCATTTTTATAGGGAAAAACAAAAGGATACATAAAAGTTAAAACAGAGAAGACTGTATTTTCATGATTTATATCAACAAATCATGACAATAACGAAGTTTATGTTCTTTAGTCAAGCTTAGGATTCAAAACTCCAAATCGAATTTCTCTGCCCATTGATAATGTGTCCTATATATTTGATACTTTAGTTTATCTGTGTACTGTGTGATGGGGATGTTCTGGTTCTTTCCTAAAGTTAGGTTTTGAAAGTTAATTTAAATTGTACTAATATGAGATAACAACTTCTACCTCATCTTCTCAATATTGCCATTATGTCTGGAATAAGGTTAGCCTTGGGTTAAGGGGATGATGTGGTTTGGTTTGGATTATTCCCTATGAGCCATGGATGATGTGCTTTGGTTTGGAATATTCCCTATGAGCTAATCATGGCTTTATGTTATATGTGTATGTCTATTTATATATTAAGGTGGTGTAGTTTGTTGGTGCTTTGATTTTAGTGGTGAGAACCAAAACAAAAAAAATGAAAAAATGAAACTTTCTAGATCAGCTATTGCCAACACCGATTTAAAACGCTACTTTCTAAATCGGCTAGCCAAAAGCAGCCGATTTAGAAAGTGACTTTCTAAATCAGTGTTGGAAATAGTCGATCTAGAAAGTGTCAAAATATTAAATATTTACAGCTTTTCTAAATCGGTTGTAGTATCCACCCGATCTAGAAAATATTTTTTACATCGACCAAGAACCCGATGTAAAAAGTTTTTTATACCGGCTGTATCTATATCGCCCCGTCAGCCGATTTAAAAATCTTTTTTTACCCGATTTAAAAAGCCTTTTTTGCATTAGTGGCTCCACGGCAGTCACCGTGAGAGATATCTTGTGAGATATAACCCTGGTGATGTCAATATCCTGCCTAGTCAAGACACAATATATAAAATGTGTCGTCTCAATGATAATGTCTGACACATGGTTGGATGGCTTGATGTTAGCCAACACTAGGACCGTTCACATCCTAGAAATGCTCCATAGGTCCCTCCTGAAAATCCTAGCAGCCTCCCTGTAGGCGTTGACATCATAAGTACGCCCTGGTAAACACAAGTACTCGGTTGTCCTCCTATCAAACTCCCGATGACCATATATACCAATATCTTGTAGCAGCTGGTGATATTGGCAAACCATGTGCTCCTCATCATCAGGACCAAGCCCTCCTAGAAAATCATTGAACGCATTACGATCATAGGTCACCTAACGACCTCTTACATAGGACCTCCTCTCAGCACGACTTCCAGACTCTCATATGGCGTTGGCATAGAACTCTCGGACCAGCTCCAGGTCAAAATACCTGTCAGGCTCAGCTACTCGTCTCCAGTTTCTCCTGGTGATCTCCATGTTGAAGTCGTCAAACTCCCCAGGTTGGAGTGAAACTGGCCTCTCCTTAATGAACTTACAGTTCAAGAAGAACTGTGTGCCTCAGCAGCTCTGGAACTCCTTAACTTCATTGGATCATATTTGGGAACATCGGGTTCCCTCTTTCCTCCTTTGCCTTTCCTGGAAGTACCAGTAGTGTCGGTAATCTTGGTGCGAGCCATCTGCAAAAATATAAACATGATCAATCCAATGCATGTAAACAGAATTTTTCACAGTCCAATGATCTTTATCAATATCAGTAAAAAAAATGTATTCATGAAAGCATTTTTCATTGGAACCAAATAATTTCTAGAAACAGAGCATTCATCTATTATGCATTGTCAAGCTCTATCAAACCAGTTTTTTAATGAAACAGGATTGTTCATTGACTCAGGAAGAATTAAGTCAATTTCCATGGAATGGTTAGTGTAAAAATTTTAAATAAAATAGAGCACCAACACTTTCAATCATAACAACTTATAAGAATCAATGAATACACCAACAATCACCAATTTGCGTGATCAATCACAACCACCATTTTACCAAATGCCAAACTAACAACAATCTCAAGGGCATGCAAAACTATAAGCCAAATGATCAATTAAAGAATGCCCCTTAATGGAACAAACAAACTCAAGACAAGGATTTCAATTGGTAAATGGTATTATGCTCAGATAAACAAATATATTCAGACATGTAGTAATGAAAAATTATTCGTGCAATGGTTAGTGTAAAATTTTAAACAGAATCAGAGCACCAATATCACTAACTAGAATAACTTGCAAAACTCATTGAGCATATTAAAAATCAACATTTGCACCACTTAACTATAACCAGCACTTTACACAAAGACTTTACTAACAGATAGTCCTAAAACATGGAATCCTAAAAGCCTAAGTTTACTACCCTAAGATTCTATCATCCAAACAAAAAAAAGTGTAAACAAGGATTTTAATCGGTAAAAAACAACTCACAAACAAGAAAACATACCTGTAAACTCTCAAGATTCATGATTAATGGAAGTTTGTAAGTGGAAAAATTGAAAGGAAGCTTGCAAAACTCAGAGCAACGGCACAAGGGAAAACAGGGGAGGAAGAAATGAATGACCTTCCCCTGTTTTCAGTTTAATTTAAGCTAACGCGCGCACCTGCGTTTCACCTGCGCTCAGCGTAAGTGGAGCGCGGGTTTCAATTTTCAAATCCGTGCCGCTACGCTTCACCTGCACTAAAGCGCATAAAACAGTGACTAAATTTCTATTTCTGCGCTCGCAGAAAACAAAATGAAATTTTGCAATTTTCAGTCAAGTTTTCTGCTACTTCCTACTGATTAAAATTTTATTTTGTTTTCCACAAACTTATTCCAACAATTCTTGAAGTTTCCTAAATTAAAATTCCTAACTAACACACAGTATATAAAAATCAAACAAAAATCAAAACAAAATTGTAAAATTAATAACTAAAACACTGGGTTGCCTCCCAGGAAGCGCTCGTTTAACGTCATATATAGCTTGACGCCTGTTTCTTCCCATGGTGGCTGAAATTGGAATCTTTTGGTGAGCTTTTGTGTTGCACCCTTCCTTTCTTTGGCCAATGAACCTCCCCATAAACTTGCCTTGGACCAATTTTGAGTTTGACTTGAGTCTAACCATTTGAGCTTCTTCTTGGAATTAGACCATGCTACTGACTCCCTTGGTTTGACTTTTCTTTTCTTCTGAGTCTTGTGCTGATTTGTATGGGTCTTCTTCTCCTAAAGCTTGGATGATTCATAGTTGTCTGCTCTTAATCCTTTTGCTTCACAAGGGTCTTTGGTAGGGAATATGTCTGACCATTTTGTCTTCAATATGATTTTTGGCCCTGAATTTGATTTGCTTGGCATGATTTTTCTTCTCTTTGATCTGCCCATATCAGTGTATTCGCAAGCCTTTCTCTTGTGAGGTCTAGAAGGTTTAACACTTGCACATGCCTTTCTTGATCTTCCTTCGAAGGGCTTTCTGGATATGGCAAGGTCTTCAGTCTTGGGACCACTTCCCCTCCTTTCTTTGGCCTTTTCTCACTATCTCCCCTTTTCACTCTTTTTCTCAGTTACACCCTTTTCACAAACATGTTCTTTTGTTCCACCAGTATCTCTATTAGCAACTGAGGCTAGTTTTTGTTTCCTTCTTCTGAAGCTGGATCCCACAAGTGATTTCAATAGCTGCTTTCTTCTTCTTTTCAACTTCTTATTCAGAACTCTTATCTTTTTCTTCCTCAACTTGTGAATGCTTTGATGATCAGCTTCCTCTCTCTTGACCCCTTGTAGTGGTGGTTCAGTGTTGGCATATGAGACTCCTCCAGTGGAGTCTATTTGCAGGCAATTTGGTGGTTCTTTCTGTTGTGGAATTGTCCTGAGCACATTGAATGTCACCTCATCATCCTGCGTGCTGACCGTGAATTTTCCCCTGTCAACATCAACTATGACCTTTTCTATTTCATCTTCTTCTTTCTCTTCTTCTACTTCTGCTTCATCTTCTGCTTCTTCTTTTTCTTTTGCTTCTTCTGGTTCCTCTTCTTCAGCTTCCTCTCCTTCATCAGTCGGATTGTCATTGGTTCCCTCCCCTATCAGTTGACCACGTTTGGTGGGAATATTGTCACAATGTTCTTCGAGGTTGGGTTGAGCATTTGCTGATATCCGTTCTGACTGATATTTAGCTAAATTTTCTACTATCTGTGCTATCAGGGGGTCAATAGTTCTTTCTGCTTCTTTTCTATCTTTCTGCAATGTCACAAAGGATTGCAAGTGTTCTTCAAGAAGAACATCTAGCCTTGATCCTCCTTGTTGAACTGAAGAGTAACTTTGCTGCTGTTGGAAAGAAGGTTGCATGTTAGAAGGCCATGCATCTTGGCTCCAACCAGAATTATCGTTCTGGTTATTTCTCCAACCTTGTGAATAATTGTTTGCAAAGTTGTTGCTGTTGGAGAAGTTTCTGGTCTTCCTTGATTGCCCATGTAATCAACTTGCTCTTCTTGAGTGCCTGGATAATAGCAGTAACCATTGGGATGGTCACCTCCAAAATAATCACAAATTAATTGTGGGGACTGGCCAGGATAGGATTGCACTACCTGCAATTGCTGAGGAAGCTTAGCCATCTGCTTGCTGAGTGCTTCCATTTGCTAGAGAAGAATCTTTTGTTGAGCCAAGAGCGCATCTTCAGAAGTTTGCATGTGGAATGAAACAACATATTATTTCCACCCAACGTTTTGATTCTGGTTACTTCCCCAATCCTGCGAAAAATTGTTAGAATAATTGGTGTAGTTAGAGAAGTTACCATGAATCGGTGTGTGGGAGAGATATTCTGGTTCTTTTTGCACAACATAATCTCCAAGGGTTCTTCTTGGTGGATTCTGATAATCTCCAAGTGTTCTTTTGGGTTGATCTTGCTGCCTAACATAATCTCCAAGTGTTCTTCTTTGTGCATGGGAATATTGTCTCTCATCAGCCATATCTTCAGCTTTTACTTTATTTGAGGTGGTTAAATAGAGAGTGTTGAGATTGTCTCCTTGAGCTTGTCCTTGCCCTTTTTTCTTTTTCTTCTCTTACAGCTTTTATCTCTCTTGAGATGGTTGATGAGAGAGTGTTGGAATTGTCTCATTGGGCTTGCTCTTTTTGTTTCAACTTTTTTTCAATTTTTTTTGCTCCGCTTCCCTCTGGCTGTCTCTTGTTGTACCTAACCTCACAAGATCATAAATCACAAAGAACTAGAGCAAGAATTAGCGTAGTAAGGTTAAATAAAATAAAAAATAACTGCAGAAAAATCAATGAAAATAAGAAGAATCTCTCTACAACTCAATAGAAGGAACTAAGAATTTAAATTGAGACACCGTTCCCCGGCAACGACGCTAAAAATACTTGTTGAGATCTTGGCAAGCGTACCAATATCACAGCAGTATAATAGTAAGTAAAGGGGTTGTCGTATCCACAAGGAACAATACAAAATAAATACTTAGTATCTAATCTAATTGAGTATATAAAGAGAAACTGTGGAATTTATTATTTTAATAATTAAGGAAATAATGCAATAAGAAATTAAATAAAAAATAAATAAAAGATATAATTGGAAACTCGGATAATTATGAAAATTAAAAAAAGATTGCAAAAAGATAATAAAATAAAATAAAATAAAATATGAGACAAAGAGAAACAAGGATAAGATCAAGCAAATAAAGAGAAACTAGGATTGAACTTCGTCTATCGCATCTCTCTTGTATTTTGGAAATCAATGATATCTAGAAAATTATAATTTTAGATATTGAAGCATAAATAAATATTATTTCATAAAGGTCTCCACAACTATGAAATACTCAGAAACAATTCATGCTGGTCTCCACAGTCACAAATTACCCTGGCTTGAAGATCAGTTGTTAAAGCTATCAATTCATGTTGGTCTCCACAGTCACAAATTGAGTGTTTTTACCAATCAGATTTAGAAAACCGCTTCTCAGCGTATTTAATAAATCGCATCATAACTCCGGTACAAAGACAGAAGCTAAGCATTAAGAACGGAATAAAAACACCAATATTTATAAAAAAAATTCTTAAATAACAAAGAAAACCTGAAATACAATTGGGGATTGAATCGACTACGTTCAATCCTAAAGAGAGACTTAGCTACTCATGGTAGCCATCGCATGCACTCCAGAGACTGTCACACTTTTCTCCTAACTCCGTATCTGCTCAACGGCTCCATACGTCTCTCTGTCGTCTCAATCCCTAAAAGTCCTTTTATAACTGTTCTGATGGGATTTTGAGACTCTGATTGCAGCCCATTAAAAAATAGGTTACGTCTCCTGCGCTCTGCCTGCGTTCAGCGCAGGAAATAGAAACTGGAACGTCATTTCTGCGCTCTACTTGCGCTCAGCGCAGGTGGAGCACATGAATCAACAACTGCTTTTCCTGGATTTCCTCCTTTTAAGCTTGCTTTGTATTGTTCCTATCCTTGTTTTATGGTATCTTGATGCTTTATTTGAAACTTTGCTTTTTATCTGCAAAAATCAGCAGATTCTTTATCAAAATAGCATCAAATTCAAATTTGACTTAAATAATTACAAGAATTGCATTTTAAGCCAAAAAGGAATAAATTGGGGTATAAATTTAGCATTTTGCCCTTAATAAGTGTTGTAATTATATAGGAATTTTACGTAAATTTAACACTTATTAGGACCTCACGTTTTGAAAGAAAGGAATTGGGTCTTAGGATCTCATGTTCTGAAAGAAGAAAATTGGGTCTTAGGACCTCATGTATTGAAAGAGAAGAATTGGGTCTTCGGACCTCATGTTCATGGGTCTACGGACCAAAGAGGAAAAGAGGAATGAGGTAGTCCCATGACCTCTCAGCCAAGAGGGAAATGAGGATCCCCAATTAAAATGAACCACATGCATATAATCCTTGTTTGGTAATAAAACTTAAAGAGGGTGGCCTTGGACGACGGTCCTTGGTCACACGGCCAAGCACTCAAAAGGCATTACAGTGGAAAGACACCTGGGTGTGGGTTACACACTTGATTACTACTTAAGGGAGATTTTAACTTATTTACTTGGTATGGTACACATGACTTGGGAGGATATTCTTTTGGTGGATCAGGGATGTACGTGCGGGGCCCAGGGAAGTTTTTATATTTTCGGGACATATGTAATTCCTTATCCCCTTATGTCTATTTCCCTTGGTGTGTGTGTATTATGAGCCTATATGAGCAACATGAATTTTATTATATGGATGGTTGACTTCCCTTAAGTAAGTGTTGGAATTACCTAAACATTGTAATGTATGTATGCCGATATCATTAATACGCGAAATAATTTCACGAATTCGGAATTAGTGCTTCCAACATAAATTATTTTTTAATTTAAAAATTAGGACGTTACAGTTTTTGTCACCATTCCAATAGGATAGTTCAATTCAACTTGAAGTATTTTAATTTGATTTGTTCTTTTCTAATTGTTAGCGTCGTTTACTTTCTTTTGTTTTCCATTTCCATTTCCAATTCAATTTCATTTTTTTTAGTTTTAAATAAAAAATGACAACTTATTTTTTTATTTTATTTTATGTTTAAGAGTTTTGTACAAAGAAACTAAGAAAACCAATACAAAGTTGTTTTCCTATTTCTTTGACAAAACTTTAAAAATAGTATGATATTTTTATAATCAAAACTAAAAGTATTTTTGTAATTAAAACTAAAAAATAAAAAATCTTTTCTGATGATGAATGAACCCTCAATTTTCATGTTTCGTGAAAAAATTTATATCAATCTAGATAAAACAAAACGATGATGAAACTAATACTTTGCAATTAATCTTTGTGGGAATAGTATTTTGAGGTTCTTACGGGGAATATATAACTTATTGATAGGTTCGCTTGCCCATTTTGCATGAGTGTAATAGCACATATTGAAATATTTATTTATTAAATAATAACTCAAATATGATAAAGTTTAATTAAAAAAACCATATGTGCATTTCATGGACGTCTAGCTAGGTGGTTATTAAATATTGTAAATGTTAACATGATACTTAGCAAATGCATATTATAGAATAATAATAACTCTAGTAACCATTTATTTCATAAAAGAAAGTTTTTCAAAAGTAAAATTAATAAAATATTATTGAAGATTAACAATGTCTTGACAAAAATTAAAGAAAAATATTATTTGTACATTAAATATGTTCAATAACTTTATGAGAGAGAGAAAAGAGAAAAGTGTTAGATGTGATAGATGGTACATGATGGAGTAAAAAAGAGATTAAAACTTTTGTACGTATTGGTTATATGAATAACACCTCTCAAGATTAAATGGATTAATTTTATTGTTAGTTTAAAAAGAAATATTAAATAAATTAATAACTTTTTTAATAAGTGCCTTTATATTCTAAAAAGCCTAAAAATTAATTTAAATAGCAAAAAAAAAAAATCAAAATACTATACATTTTAATTAATTTAAAAATATCTCATCTTAAAATTTACTTTCGATCATAAAATTCAGCATAAATTAGTCTGATTCAAAGGGATAGTAAAAATAACAATAATTGCAAGAAATAAATAAAAAAAGTAAAATATATGTCTAATTAATAGGTCTCGTGAACACCTAGCTAAATTATTTAGAAATGTCACTTCCATTTCATCAACACTTGCTAATATGGAAATTATTTGTATCTAAAAATATATAGAGTTAGCATGTTGAAAGAAACTCTATTAAAAAAGTTAAAAATAAAATTAGAAATGTGAGAGTGTTTCAATATTTGACATTTAAAAAATATATATGGCAATAATTTCACTATATTATAATGTATAGTTTGTTTGGATATACATGCATGAAGATTTAGATAAAAAATAAAATAAAAAATGTATTATTTTGAAGCAACTCAACATGATATTAATAATCATTTCTATTTAAAAGATTCAATTAATTTATTTTGAATAAAAGAATAATTTAATTTTAAAAGAATATAAATGCATGTAAGTCTAAATTGTCCCGACTAACTATTATAGAATGCAAATGGTGTGCACTCCTTTAAATGAATGGAATTGTTTTAATTATTTCCACCAATTATTAAATGTAATACTTACCTACTATATATTGCTATTCAATTTTCATGCACACAAGATGATCATTTCATTTGATTTTTTATCTCATAACTATATCATTCATATTTTGCTTTTAATTTTCATGTACACGATATTATCATTTCATTTGATTTTTTTATCTCATAACTATCTCATACTTAATTTGCTTTTATTGTACTATAAAAGTGGTTGGAGTGATATTCATAAATCAAATAAAAAACCTATATATTTTATATTGATTTTCTTCGGGAAAACTTATTTACTCTAATGGCTTCCACCACCAACAACAACAACAATGAGAGGAGAGTGGTTTCCGGCCATAACAATGGTGAAGGCACTAGTGCAAAAAGGGTCTTTTACGACGGTTAAAATAGGTTTTTTACGACGGTTGGAACAACCGTTGTGGATCCAGGCGTCGTAAAAAACTGGGTTTTCAACGACGTTTTACAACCGTCGTTATAAATCAGAAACAACGACGGTTAAATCCGGAACCGTCGTTGTATGTCCTGGAAACAACGACGGTTCCTCTTTGAACCGTCATTATAAGTCAGAAACAACGACGGTTGAAGTTGGAACCGTCGTTGTATGTCTAGGAAACAACGACGGTTGCTTACTGAACCGTCGTTGTTTCCTGGATATACAACGACGGTTCCAGATTTACCCGTCGTTGTATGTCTTGTGTACCCTAGAAATTAGCTAATGAATTTTCGTAGCTAATCCGAAGCTAATGATAATACATTTAAGAAGCTATTCACCTACAAAACAACAGAAATATATAAATAGTGTCCATATATATATGGAAACAACAGAGATATGTAATAACAAAGATATGTAATAAGTAAATGCTTATCTAAAACTGATCCACTTTAGAGGAAAAAATGAATGACTTCCACTGTTGATAAGGATATTAAAATGTGTATATTCTAATTCATAATTGATATTTTCATCACAGTTAAAATCAATCTAAACTCAAGAAGTAAACTCTTTGCTTTGAAGGAGTCAAATTCTACTTAAAAATGATAGATTAAGTATATGAGCAACCAATGACAAAGAGAATTCTTACCTAACAGCAACCATATTGGACATTATATATATGCATCATATTCAATTGTGACTTGAGGAGATATAACAAAATTAAAAAAAGAACAAATATAATAAATGGTAACTCTTGAATCATCAGGAAAAACATGTCATATCATATCAGATTATATGAAATTAAGTTTCAGCAAGAGAGACAAGGCAAAAAGGCAAAAAACAATGAATTAATGGGGGATGAAGGACTACCATGTAGTTATTTAACACAAACATACAATATTGGAACAAGTATTGCATCACAAACATGTGTAATTGAAGAGATTTATATAAACCCTAGCTAGATATGTAGAAGAAAAAAGAAAGAAAGTATCTATCTAGATAGCAAAAGAAAGACACGCGTGAATACCTAGCACTGTTTGATATATGATGCAAATAGGAGAGAAGAGCTTGCTTTTTTATGGCAATTGCTAGCTAAGCTAGCTAGGGAGAAGTATATAGATCAATTATCTAGGTTCCGTTCCAAAGTTAAATGTTAGAAGTATATAGGCTGCTACTAATTGAACTTCCTAATTATTATTTTCTCAAGAGTTTAAGTCGTCATTCCAATTCTACTTTGTCACCATCTTGTACTTTCCTTTGAATGTTCGTTTATGATTCCTTGACTAGCCATGTCAATTGCAAATTCTCAACTCTGCGCCCTCTCAACTAAAGTAAAAAGATATAATAAAAATCCTCAAAGCATATTATCTATTTAGAGAAGAGTCTTTGATGCATAGTTCAGGACTACTTGTTTTTTACTAGGACAGAATCACAGAAGTATATTTGATTGGAAGAATAAAAGGAAAACAAACAAAATAGTTCATTTTGACAGTTTCAGTAGTTAGTTAGTTAGGGGGGTTTAGTCAGATAAATAAATTGGGGGATGTGGTAGAGGGATCATTCTGAATTGTTAGCTTTTAAGAACCGGTATAGAGCCACTCAATTAAGGCAAAACCAAGTCATCATAGAAATATACTGAAGTACAACAGAGCATAGCTAGAGTGAAAGATCATAACAAGTGTTAAATTCTGCATCAGTTAGCCTCAAAACTCCACTTTCAAATAGGAAGAGTCATAAAGAGTGTATTACTTAAATTCAATAGCAATCAGTGATTATATTTATACCTAAAATACATAATATGAAATGTTTGTAATTATTTAAGAATTCTATCAATAGAGTTAGCATAATCTTGTCATAAGCCAGCGTGTAAAAGCAAGCACACTCACCTTGAGAAAATAGATCCAGGTTATGCCATTGAGGGTATTTACATATATTTCCAAATCTAACTATTTCCCGGGAGAAGACATTGAATTCTTCCCTACAGATTCCCCCAAAATTCAGAGATAAAGTACATTATAAATTTCTATTACCACAAACAAGAGACGAATCAATAAAAGGAAAACATAAAAAAATATTAAGGAAAGAAACAGAGATTTGCAGAGAAACCTCTTCTTTCTTCTCCTCTAGCTTGGGTTTCTCTTTCTCTTCGAGTTTTTTCTCCTCCTCTACTGGTGGTTTTAGGATTGGAGAGAGAAGCTTAACCTTTCTATGACTCTTCCTATGTACTCTCTCCATAACCATTAGTGGATTTGCAACCACCTTTTGAGATTTGCAATAAGTGATTACATCTTCAACCCATGAAGAACCCACACAAACAGATTCATGAAACAGGAATAATATAATAACGAAAACAAACCTGCAGTGGGTTACCGTTTCTGAAAAAACAACATTATCAAATTTTCATCTTCGTTTCAAAGATCTGAGAAACGTAGAAGCAAACAACATCTCGACAAGAAAACAAACCCAGAAAGAGAAAAGGAAAAAAGGGTTACCGTTTCTGAAAAATATAATGATAGATGAGCAGCCTGCAATGGGATGGCGCGACCTGCAGCGGGCTACCATTTCTGAATGGTGGAGAGAGAGAGCTCGTAGAGAGAGAGAGCTTGTAGAGAGAGATAGGACGTAGAGAGAGAGTGGGAGGAAAAGAGACGTTGGAAGAGGAAGAGGGACGGTGGGAGAGGTAGAGGGACGGTTGTGGGGGAGAGAGGAAATTTTTAGAGAGAGAAAGGGTTTCTAGTGTCACACGGCGCTGTGGGGGAGGCGCTGCGCGAACTAGGTTTAAATCAGGGATTCTACGACGGTTATGAAAGGGACCGTCGTAGAAATCCCCTTTTACTCCTGCACCCCCAATATTTTTTCTATTAACACCCAACATTTTTGAAACAGGGATTCTACGACGGTTGTGAAAGGAACCATCGTAGAATCAGTCTTTTACTCCTGCACCCACCAATTTTTTCTTTTCATACTCTCACTTTTCGGGGATTCTACGACGGTTATGAAGGGGATCGTCATAGAATCCCCATTTTACTCATGCACCCCCAAATGTTTCTTTTGACACCCCCGAATTTCTTTGAAGCCTCTGTCCACTTTTTACGACGGTTATCTTACAACCGTCGTAAAAAACTTAATTTTTTTATTTTTTTTATTTTTTCTGGACTTTTCAACGACGGTTGTGTAGGAACCGTCGTTGTTTGCTACGCAAATAATTTCAAAATTGCCACCGCGTCAGTTTCCACGACGGTTCCTCTACAACCGTCGTGGAATTACCGTTGTAGAATGTTGTTTTTGTAGTAGTGAGGAGCAACAATCCCTTCCAACAATAACAAGGGTAAGGGTAAGGGTAAAGGTACTGGTAAGAGTAAGGGTTAGGGTGACGGGAAAGTGGCTTCGAACAAGAGCCATAGTGACACTAACAACAAAATTGAGAGGAAAGACTTTGACTCCTTTTGTCATACGTGTGGCCGAGAATGCCTCAATAACCCGGCATTGGAGGATCACATGACAACGGCACACTTTGAAGGAAAATTTAAGTGTTTCAAATGTAAGCGTCCTTTTAATGAAAAAGAATAAAGGAGTGAGCACATGAAGAATGGAAACTGCAGCAAAAAATGATATATTTACTCAAAATTTAAAAGTTGTTACTTTTAATTTCTTAGTTATAGTCTTTAGTTACTAGCTATTTTTAATTTTTTTAGTTATAATCTTTAGTTACTAGTTATTTTTAATGTTTTTAGTTTTAGTCTTCAGTTACTAGCTATTGTTAATTATCCTTTAGTTATGGTATAATGTTTGTTATCTTATTATTATTATTATGATAATAAAATTTATATTATAGTTTATTTACAATTGAAATCTCATGAAATTGATATATAAAATAAAAAAAATTAAAATATAAATTATGTCGAGAAAATATCGTAAGCCTCTATGCTTTTATTTTCCACCTCTTATCTTTGTCTTTTTCTAATTTTTAACTTACAAAGAAAAACAAAGTATTGACTAATAAATTAAAAAACTAAAAAAATAATAAGGATTTGAAAATTACAATTGACTCAATATTCAATAAATATATATATATATATATGGGAATGCTAATATACTCCCACTTGATTTGTAGAAGGAGTATATTAGCAAACTACACCTTTTTATTTTGACAAAAATAACCATATTTTTTTTCTTTAAAGAATTCAAATTTATGAACATGATTGTAATTTAAAATTTAATTATTTTTTAAATTTTTATTTCTCTATCTTTGTTCTTCTCTCTCCAATTAATTTCTATTTCAAATTTCTCTTCCCTCTCTCCATTATGCTCTCCTTCCCTCCTTTTATTATTTTCTCTGCACTTCATCATCAATGGGGTCTCATATAGATGGATGCAAAATATATGAACACCACCCAATCTTTTAAGAACAAAATAAATTTCACTTTAACCGTGAAATAAAAGTTTAATTTAAGATTGATTGTTTTAATCATTCTTACTTTTTTCCTTTACGTTTATTTTTTTTTTTTTACATTCTCCTTTACATTTAGTTAGTAGGTTTTGTTATAAAAAATTTTGAATCAGAAAGTTTATCTATGCAATGCAGGGAGGTAATAATAAAGTTTCAAGCTTCATGAAGTCCCCAGGAAAATAAAAGGATCGATGAAGACAGAGCACTAGAATGAATAGATAGAGAAGAGGAGAGGAGAGAGAAGGCAAGAGAGAGGAGAGAGGAGAGAGAAATGAGAAATAGAAATTAATTGGAGAGAGGAGAGAGAAATAAAAATTAATTGGAGAGAGAAAAAATAGGATAGAGAAATAAAAGTTTAAAAAATAATTAAATTTTAAATTACAATCATGTCCATAAATTTATATTATTTAAAGAAAGAAAGATATGGTTATTTTTGTCAAAATAAAAAGATGTAATTTGCTAATGCACTACTTCTACAAATTAGGTGGGAGTAGATTAGCATTCCCCATATATATATGAGGAGGGTTATAATTACACCAGTGTAAGTTACACCAAGTGTTACACCGCTGAATAATTTTTTAACGGATCATTGTATTAAATAGCCCACCGTTGGATTGAAAGTTACTATCATATAGATCATACATATAAAATTTTACATTAATCCGAAATTATTTGATATGTCATTGAGATGTCTCAAGATTAACGTTATATATACATTTGAAATATATGAAAAATCCAACCATTTGATTATCAAGTTATTAGTGTCAAAATTTTACGAAAATTGGCACATATAATCATGATGAAGAACAAACATAATTCAACGGTTGGATTACTAAAAAACATATGCGATTTGTAGTTATTAGCGGTGTAACACTTGGTGTAACTTACACCGGTGTAATTATAACCCTCATCTATATATATATATATATAATATAATATACATAACTTTGATACCAACAAATTAATTGGATAAGGTTAAATATAACAATAAACACATTTTGTGCTCTCCAAGAGCATTGATAAATTATTAATGCGCTCTCGAAAAACTAAATTTTCTAGACATGCTCTACACTATATTCGTTACACAATATCTATATTTATCTAAATTTATATGTAAAATTCACTTGATTAAATTAAACAATTTCAAATTAAATTTCATTATACCAATAAAAAAAACCGTTACAATTTACTTCCAACTTATTTCATCCTGTTTTTTGCAATTGAAAAACTTCTTTCTACCCAATTATAAATGGTCACTAACGCAAGCAATTTAATGTTAATTAATTTTCTTAGAGTCCTTAATAGTGGATCTAGAATTGCAATCCTTTACATAGATTAGGGAGGCAATGCGGCTATTGTGAGTGCTAACCTTAGACTCAACCACATCACATTGAAGATCATTACCCAGAACAACAAACACCTTTGAAATTTAACAATGAAATTCATAATAATAATAATAATAATAATAATAATAATAATAATAATAATAATAATAATAATATAAATATAAATAAGAAAAATATTAATTACAAAGAGAAGGAGAATTTGGTATGTATAACGAAATAAAGAATTCTTAATTCTTAAAGTTATATATTCATTTTTTTATAAGTAAAATTTCATTTAAAGGAACACTAGGGGTGCTCAAACCCATAACAAATTAAAAGATACAACTCCTAAACAGTAAACACCAAAGCCATTAAAAAAACCTATATGAAACCTCTACCAACCAATAGGAAATAAAATAATTAAAACAAGAAATTGGTGGCAAACGCACCATCATCCCCTAAAATACAAACCAAAACCTAAAGAAATGAAGTAGCCACCCACAGGGACTCTTGGTCAAAGCACTAAGGAGGATATCCAAATCAATAGTTAACTTTAACATTCCGGACGCATTTAGTAATCAGCTGGATATCATGGACAACAATACAAACCTCATAACAGTAGAAGAGTAAACACCAAAACCCACAAAACAATAGCATCCAAAATTTCTGCACTATCCAAAAAATCAGCGCCCAACAGCAATAGATGAGTACCAGTAAAAGCACTACCAAACAATAGACTTGACCACCACTTTTCTAAGCATCAATTAGCAGCAACAATGTCAATTTAAAGGAACAGCAACCAACTCCAGAGGATCCTAATGTAACAGAATAGTCCCAGACAGACCACAAATCAAGCATAAAAATTGAGGCACCATTAAATCCACCAAAATACAAACCAAAGCCTAAAGAAATGAAGTAGCCACCCACAGGGATTCTCGGTCAAAGCACTAAGGAGGATATCCAAATTAATAGTTAACTTTAACATTCCGGACGCATTTAGTAATCAGCTGGATACCATGGATAGCAATACAAACCTCATAAAAGTAGAAGAGTAAGCACCAAAACCCACAAAACAACAACATCCAAAATTTCTGCACTATCCAAAAAATCAACGCCCAACAGTACCAGTAAAAGCACTACCAAACAATAGACTTGACCGCCACTTTTCCAAGCATCAATTAGCAACAACAATGTCAATTTAAAGGAACAACAACCAACTCTAGAGGATCCTAATGCAGCAGAATAGTCCCAGACAGACCACGGATCAAGCATAAAAATTGAGGCACCATTAAATCCACCAAAAGATAATAGATAACCCAAAGGAAGTACCGAAAGCACAAACAACAAAACAACACATGCTATATGCACCAGACCTGAATTGATTCATGCCCCAGTAGTAAAAGAAAGGTTCAGACACGCTCTTGGGTCTGCACACCACAAAGCAAACAGGTACTTGAACAAAGGGTCCTTAGCTCTTAACCATCTCCACGACCTAAGTTTGATTGATTCCACAATGTCAGCAGAAGACAACCATTTGTTGGAAAAAATGGCTTCATTTCTGGCTAACCAGATAGACCATATCGTCACCATCCATACCAAAGACCACCTCACCCTATTTTTGGAATTGCATGTTGGTAACCCCACAAAAAGTATGAAATTCTCAAGGCAGATATTATGTAGGGTAGAATAATAACCACACCATTCGAAACACTGCATCCAAACACTATAAGAAAAAGTACACTCAAAGAATAGATGAGAAGTTGTTTCAATTGTTTGGTCACACCACACACAATCCCCTACAGATTCTTGAATCACATTCCTTTTAATTAAATTTTGCTTAGAAGGAATTCTATCTAACAAAGCTTTCCAAACAAAACTAGAAACTTTGGTCGGTACTATATTAGACAATAAGAAATTATGCATTGGTAAAACTGCAAAGACACCCTCATTTACAATGACTTTGTAGGCTGATTTAACAGTAAAACAACCTTCTGAATCTGTAGTCCACCGCCAGGAATCTGATTGAAGTTCAGACAACACCACCTGTTGTAACTCAAATTTAAGCTGCTCCAACTGATCCTCCTCCCACTGAAAAAGATTTCTACGCCAATGCCAATTACATACTAGACTATTACCATGTGTAGTAGCCATATTAGCTACGGAAACATCTTTATTACAGGCAATCAGGAACAATATAGAATAACAAACACACAAAGCTTGACCACCACACCACACATCCCTCCAAAAAGAAGTATCACTTTCATTCCCCACTACCTTGGACCACATATCAAATGGTGATATTATTATAGGTATCTATTGACCACATATCAAACCACCAATTAGAACCCTTAGCTCTCTCCCCACCCACCTTTACAAACCTCTCACAATAAATGGAAGATAAAACCCTATGCCAAAGTCTACCTTTTTCCACTAGCAACCTCCACCTCCACTTCCGTAACAATGTAAAATTAAATGCCCTCAAATCCTTAATCCCCAACCAGCCATTTGTTTTATTTTCTACAAACATCCTCCCAGGCTACCCACGATATTTTTTTTCCTCTAAAGAACCACCCCAGAGAAAAGAAATAAAGAGATAATTGAGTTGAGAAATAATACCTTTGAGAGCCTTGAAAAAAGAAAGGAAAAAGATCGGAATGAAGTGTAAAACTGACCGCAAAATGACAATACGACCACCAAAAGATAGCATCTTCCCCTTCCACTTTGACAAACGTTTCTTCACCTTCTAGACCACCAGACTCCATGTCTTCAAACTCCTAGGATCAGCACCAATTGGCAATCCCAAATATACAAACGGGAATAAATCCACTCTACAATTAAGGAAAGTCGCTGCCATATTAAGCCAATCCTCATCAACATTAACCCCAACAAGCTTGCTCTTATGGAAATTAACCTTGAGTCCAGCCACTAACTCAAAAAGCTGAAGTATTGCTTTTATAGCCCAAAGATTACTTAAAGAAGCTTCCCCTAGTATGATTGTGTCATCCGCATACTGAAGGTGAGAAACCGGCATTTGCGAACTACCCACCTTATATCCGGTGAATAGGTGAGAGTTAATTGCTTTACACATCAAGGAATTAAGACCCTCAGCAACAATCAGAAACAAAAAAGGAGCCAATGGATCCCCTTGCCGAACACCCCAGCTAATACCTGTAGAAACCACATGAAACACTAGAAGGGGGGTTGAATAGTGTTTTATAATTTTCAAACAGATTTTCGAAAATCTTTAACAAGCAGAACTTTTCACAAAGAGGTTTTAGCAACTTGCTGAAACTGGGAGATAAGTACTTGCTGAAGTAACTTCAGCAGGTTCAATAAAACAATTTTGCAAACTTGTTTTTCGAAATGTTTAGTTTGTTTTTCTGTTTCAACGTTATAAAACAGTATACTCAGAACCCTCCAAGTTAGTATAAACCAAATATAAAGAGATAAGGGTAAGAGAAGACTTAGCCAAAGATTTATACTGGTTCACTCACTTCCACCGTGAGCTACATCTAGTCCCAAAGCCAACTAGCTATGGATTTTCACTATCTGAACAAATACAAGTATTCTTTTACAGTCAAGCCTCTTCAGGCTCTATTACACCAAATATCCTTTTACAGTCAAGCCTCTCCAGGCTCAATAACAAGTATTATTTCTTCCACCAAGCCTCTCCAGGTTCTCAGAAACTTGAAAGTGTTTACAAAGGAATTGATTTAAGTTACTGAACCAAACAAGTTCCTAACTTAATCTGGAACAAACTTGTACAGGGTAACTGAGTATAACTCAGGATAAATGAGATAATGTTGTACAAAATATCAGAGAGTGTGCAACATAGAATTTGATAGCGTTTTGGCTTGATACAATATCTTCTCTCTCTCTCTCTTGTTCACTCTATCTTTTGAAGTCCTTCACGAAGCTATATATAAGAATGAAATTAAGTCCATTGAAGATTGCAGAAAACACCGTTGGGAGATAGCATTAAATGCTGTGAGAACCATTGCGAAACAATCTTTCTGATAGCTTCTGACTTTGTGCAGTACAGGTGTGCAGAGATGTTTCAGTTCTGACACTCTGCAGGTACTATGATGCAGAGGTTTCCATTTTACGTATGATGATTCAAAACGCTCAAAGGGTCTCTGTGATCTTTCCTTAAAAAGACATGCTTGCAGAAGACGTTGAAGATGCATTTAAATATTGAGCAGAGAGCCTTCTGACTTTAGACTAATGCCACGTAGAAAAACTTCAGCAGGTCTTTATGTTTCAGATGGTACTTCTCTTCAGAGGGTTGATTTAGTTCAGCAGGTTCTTCTCTTTCAGAAGGTTGCACCACTTCAGAGGGTTGCTGAAACATAGAAAATACCCTTAAGAGAATTTGTACTATATTTCAGAATCCTTTAACCAAATTTGTTATGCATTAAAATTCAGGATTATGAGATTAAAATATTATTAATTACTTAATAACATTTTGAGACTCAACAATACCAAACTCCCATGTTGGGCTACCATTAACTAACACAGAAATCCTTGAAGTTCTCAAACACTCTGCCATTCATCCTCTCCATTTTTCTGGGAAACCTATTCTCCTCATCACATAGTGTAGAAACTCCCAGCTGACTGAGTCATAATTTTTTTTCAAAACCTACCTTAAAAAGTAGACTACTTCTGTGCTTCCTCTTCATTTCTTCAATAGTCTCATTAACAATCACAATACTATCGAAGTTGAATCTCCCCCTAATAAAAGCAGATTGACACTCTGACACCACAGTCCCTATTACCTTTCTCAACTTGTTAGCAAGAAGTTTAGCCACAATTTTATACATCACACCGATCAAAGATATAGGATGTATTCCTCTATCCTTTGGGGAACTCTGTTTTTGGCACAAGAACAATGAAAGAACTATTAGAGCCAACAACAAATTTACCATTTGAATGAAACTTCTTCACGAAACTGAGAATGTCATCCTTCACAATGTGCCAAAAGTCTTTAATAAAGTTGAAATTAAATTCGTCTGGGCCCAGACTCTTAGAACCTCCACAATCCCACACAGCCTCCTTAACCTCCACCTCCGAGAATGGCTCAACCAAACCAACAACATCACCCTCAGATAGAGACTTGAAATCCACACCATCAATACAAGGCCTATGACAAGATTTCTCCATAAAATGATTCTCAAAGTATCCTCTCACAGCTTCTTTGATAGATGTAGGATCAAGATGCCTTTCATTATTAACTTTTAAGTACCTAATGCCATTTCTCAACCTTCTCTTATTAACACAGGCATGAAAGTATTGAGTATTGACATCACCATCCTCGAACCATCTCAAACGTGATTTTTGACATGCTAAATTGTCCTTCATAGACATTAGATGACACAACTCAACAACCAAATCTTTCCTCCTGTCAAGTTTAAGTCCTCCCCTTGAACATCTAAACAGTGAATTTGTTCCTTAAAATCCTTAATTTTACCATCAAGTTCTCCAAAAACCTCCTTATTCCATACTCGCAGACAATTCTTTAGGGACTTCAGTTTTTCTTTTAACACAAAAGACGCCCAACCAACCACATGTGGCTCTCTTCAAGTATTAGAAACAAATTCCGCAAACCCTGTATGTAGCCTCCAACAGTCAAGAACCCGAAACAGTTTAGGCCCCCAATTAAGACATTCATGTTTAAGCAGAATAGCACAATGACCAGATACACTTCTTTTGAGCCCCCACTGAGAAGTGTGGTCCCAATGTCCCATCCACTCGGGAGAGAGAAGAAATCTATCCAACCTACTCATACACGAACCATCACTTTTATACCATGTGAATTTTCTCCCAATCAATGGAAGGTCCAATAAATCTACACTGACAATAAAATCACCCCTAAAACACCACAACCCACCCCCACGCTGACTTTTAACTTCTAATAATTCTCTCCACAAGTTTTTTTACGCAACCAATTACACAGAGCATAGACATTAACAATGGTGCAAAAAACCTTCTCCAACCCCCACCAGCCACTCACACCTATGTAGTTGGTATCAACAAAAATATCTTGTACCGAAAAAATAGATTTCCTCCACATAGATAACAATCTCCTAGACAAGCCAACTGAAGGAACAAAAACCCAACCAAGCTCCTCACCACCTCCTATTGCGTCACAAAAATTCTGCTCTATTAATTCTTTTTTTGTTTCATGGATACAAATGAAATCTGCTCCCTCTGAGAAAATAATATTCTTGATCTCCATCCTTTTAATCCTCCCCCTAATCCCCCTAATATTTATTGAAGCAATAATCATAGTCAACATTAAATAGAATCAATACAAACACATAGGGAGACAAAGATTACCTCTCTAATTACATTCCGCCCAATAGCTAGCCTGTCACATTTTTCCATTTCTTCCAACCTCTTCAGCATTACCAAATCATCCTCGGAACTAGAAATGCCTAGCTCCAACCCAAGTTGCCACACAATACTAGCAACTTCATTTGGAGCCTTCTCAAGAAGCAAACGACTAGCATTCAGATCCAATTCTTGCTCATAGTCTGAAATAGGAGGACGTGGTTGTTTTCTGGGTCTCCCTCGCTTCCTTTTTGGCTGACTGATAACTTTCTTGCAATTAAGGCCTCTAGATTCCAAACCTGCATAATCCCACTCATCCATCATGGTAATAGGAACGTCACACAAAGTAGAAGCACACAACACCATAGCCGGTTCTTGAGGAGAAAAATCTAAATCTTCACTCAATCTAGAGTTGACACCCTCTTCAGAGACGCTAAATTCCATTACTGGAAGTTGTAGTTTAGATCCCAAACACTCACTCTCCAAATCCACTTGTTGCTGCAAAGTTACGTCTACTGGGCCAGGTAAATCCGGTGCTCGTTCAGAAATTGGGCCCTGCACGGACACAATTGCGCCACGCTCCACTAACCCACCAGCACAAAAAGAATCTCGACCCATAACTTCACGTTCAACAACGCAAGACATTTCTTGGGTTTCGATAATAATTTGGGCTTGTTGGTCGGCTCCTAGAGCACATGAATTGCTTACCTGCTGAACCAAGGAATTAGGTGAGTCTTCCGCGGATTTCTCACCCCTACTACCACTCCTTGTTGGGCTTCAACATGGGCCCCAAAACTTATCCCTTTTTCACAACCATTAATCCCATTAAATGTAGCCTCATAAATACCATCCGATACATTTCCACAATTGTAACCTTTATGCTCCTGATCCGGTAATTGTTCCCCAAATAAAATATCATTAACTACCAATGATATAGGATCCCGATCAATGGACTGTAATCTCGCATTTCCTTCAAATTCGTCCTGATTAATAGCTAGACTTTTAGCCAAATCCGGAAAACCTTGATTCAAATTCGAATGAATAGTATCCCCCAAGTAATCACCCAATACTTCCCTCATTTCAAACTCTAGTGCTCAGAGTCACACTCCTCAGAAGAATTGTCTGATGAACAAAAATTTGAATCCATCATATGAGAGCTGACTTGTTGTGTACTTGGTATCACCCTCCACGGGTCAAGAAAAGGTTCCTCAAAAAGACTAATGAAAAATAATGAATCATTAATCTTTACTTTAACCCTCCGAAGGATGGATTCCAAGGAAGAGGTTTGAATTAACACAAATGCCACGTCCAATCGAGACCTTTTTTTGTATTTGTATCAATGCGCACATACCTTCCTAATGGGGTAACCAACATTTGGAAGAACTTTTCTGACCATGCATGAATTGGAACTCCCTGACAACATACCCGCACATACCTATTGCGCACCACATGATCTTGACACCAAGGTTCAATACTAACAAACCATTGAGAGAACATTTCCCCCACTTCATTAACTAATTCCATAACATCCTCAGGTTAAATTAGCACCAAATCATCACTCATCGAAACCACCTTAATCGACCTTATACCTTCCGCCACAATCTTGTCTTGTAAGAGAAATACCTCATCCACTTGATGCACTCGTCCAACAAAACACCTTTTCAACCACTCCATCTATGTACTCTCCACAAAGAACTCCAAGCCATTCCAACTATTATCAGATTTGGGTTGTTGTATTTGTTTAACTTGCCATCTTTGTTGTACCTTACCCCGCACTGCCTCTACATAACTACGTTCCCCCACTAATCCACCTGAACCATAGGAACCGCTTCTTAACTTTGTTTTATCCTTGCAGGACTCCTTCAATGGCACATTAGGAAGCTTACACCTATTGAATCTTGAATGATTAACCCGTAATTTGAATGAATCTATCCAAATTGGCGCAAATCTTTTTTCCAAGCAGTCTATATTCCCACACTATGCAAACCTGACAAAATCAAATCTTTTCCCCATTCAATGGCACATTAGGAAGCTTACACCTATTGAATACTCATCAAGTTGCTTGAGACGTTGAGTATACAAATCGTTTGATGGTCGTATGTCCTTTCTTGTCGTATCCCATTGCGGTCGTGATCCTTTCTTCTTCCTCGGTCTCACCAAAGTCCACTCATCCTCTCTCTCTCACTCATCCTCTCCAAAATAATATATTCATTTATTTCTCCTCCATATTTGTTTAATTTTTTTATATCACATCTTTAACTTTTTCTTTATTTTTCCCTTTTTTTATTTTGCTTTTATTATCTTTCTTACAATAATGCAATTTTGTTGGTACCCCTCCACATTGCATTTGATTATAGAGGAACTATTTTATGATTTTTATATTTAATAAAGTAGAATTGTCCATTCACACATGCCGAAGTAGACACTATATTTCAAGAGCCAATATTTTAAAAAATATTGCAATTTGTTCTTTATGTTTTACCATTTTTTCCACAAAAAACAAGCTTTAGATTACGTTAATATGAGCAATAAAAAAAATAGCATATTGAAATGTTATTTTATAACCTACTAAAATAAATATCGTAACATGCAAATTTTCCCCTTCCATCAGGACCTTTCAGTTACTTTTATTCATCTATCACTTCTTTTTAACGCGTATATATAAATAACACATATGCCCAAACCTTCACATTGTGGGAAAAAATACTTCAACAAAAACATTTCAGCTCTCACTACCTATCTTAACAGGTATACAAATATGTATTCATTATAAAAATTACTTACATATACTCACATATTACTGATATTTTTTTTCTTTAAATCTGAGGAGGAAGATGACCACTTATGACGATCAGTTTACATTTCTAAATCATCTTTATTCAACAACACATGATTTAAAGATAAAAGTGTGAATTTCACGAATTTGAGATACTCTCCACATCCAGAAGAAAAATGAATTAATTTGTACATATATGGTGCTAATTGATGAAAATGTATTTTTTTAACATAATACTAGAAAATTATTATACAATTACTATCCTATTAAAAAATTTACTAATATTAATTATTATATTCCTCAATTATAAATAAACCCGTGCAACACACGGGCTAAATTTCTAGTTATTGAGTAAATTAGCATTTTAATTATACAAAATTATGCATATTAATGATTTAAAGTATGTATTTTTGTTCCTTTTATTTCATGTGACTATTTTTTATCTTTTTTTTTTGTAGGTGAAAGATTTTGGGATAAATTTAACTTTTAATTGGTTATGGGTCAAGCCTAACTTTATTCCACAATTATTGTAGGGGAGTTGTTATTTGCACCCCTAAATTTAGTAATTACATCATTTTAATCTTTTTTGAGGGGGTGTTGAAATTAAGTCAAAAATAGCATTATTCTATGAGGATCAAGAAGTGTTCATGACCTTTGGGAGCAAGACATTGGATTTCAACCAGATTAAACAAGACAATGAGTTTCAAAGAGCAAAATTAAAATTCCTTCTTTTTTTCTACTCTATTCTTTTTAGTTTTGTTGAATCATCATGTTTGAATTTATAATTGTTAGTTTTGGTTTAAAAATTGTCGATTAAACTTCTTTTTCTATGAATTGGGACTATCCCAATGTTACATTGTGTGATACTCTTAGTTACCACTAAGAACGCCACATGTTTAACCATATGTTTATCATGAAACGGTAAAAATGCGAAAATCCTAAACCCTATATATATATATATATATTGTTCACGTTGCGTTCCCTGGAGTCCCAAGGCTCTAGAGGCAGATCCAAGGGCCACACTAGGAATTTAGTGTTCGGTGAAGTTCTTTTCCTCTTCCAACAAGGGGTCTATTTATTGTTCTTAATATCCTTATCTTTTGTTGTTCTCCATCTTATCCTTAGTTAGTTACTTGTTTGTTACACCTTATCCCTAAGGATGTTGATCGCAGAGTTATCTTAAATTTGAATATGCATGGATTAGATCAATCTGATCTTTTATTTGTTATTGAAAGGCCCATTAAGCAAAAAGCCCATTAGGCATATAGGCCCCTTTTTATGACCAATACGCCACAACCCCCAGGAATGATAACTTAAAAAAGTTAAGTTATCTAATGCTTGTAAAGGATCAGTCGTTTATGCTAGTATATGCCCATTAGATATCCAGGCCTTTTTGAGTACCAAAACTGTCCAGCCCCTCAAGCATGATAACTTAAAAAGTTATTTAATGCTTGTGCTGGGCCGACCGATCCCTTGATCCGCGTTTTATGGGCCACAAGTTTCCAAGTAGCCAGACCTTTTATAGTGCTTAATGTTAGGTATATGCACTAGAGGCTTATATGTTTTTGGAACATTCATCACTTGTATCATGTTATTTTATAAAGGCAATTCATTCTTTTAGAATATAATAAATGTCCTTAGAATAATAAGCTCAAACTTCATAAGCAATCAAGTAGATGACTTGATCGTGAGATCTTATGAAGAACTATTCTTAAAATAGTCCCTAGTCAAGTATCATCTTAGGATAAAGATGCATTTAGACTAGTATGTGAGTTCATTGATGATCACATCTCATGGATCATGGATATGAGATATCATGTGCTCACATAGGTACACATTAAGAGTAATGGTATACTAGATAGACTCACCTTAAGAACGTTGCATGGATTGTTACATAAATGTCATGAACGTTTCTTAAATTGATAAATGTTATATGAAGTCCTTTGACCTGAAATCACTATGATTCCTACATAAGGAATTATATGTTTTAAATATCATCAAACGTTGCCTGTAACATGGTGATCTTAAAGTTGGTTTGGACATATAATAAATTATGTGGAGGAATGTGAGTGACCTAGATGAGATTTGTCCCTTCTATGTAACATGAGTTATATCTGTAGGCCTCTTGATAAAGTGAGACTGCAAAATGCGTGGCCATGCTGTAGGCCTCTTGATAAAGTGAGACTGCAAAATGCATGGCCATGCTCAGGAGGATAAACATGAGATGGTTATTTTCTGTACAGTCTACTTGGGGATCAAGAAAAACATAAATTGAACTATACAAGGTTGACACATTCCATGCCCTTGTGTTCAATTAGATATTTGGACAAAGAGACAAATCATATAAATTATTATCATAAAATAGTATTAGTCAACACGTTGTTGACAATCTCAATATTTGGATTAGTCAAAGTTGTTGACAATCTCAATATATCAGTATAAGTATTTTTATCAATATATATGTATACAAGTATAAATATATGATTATTTTATAAGTAATAATATATGTATATATAAGTTCGGTTTGGATTGGATTGAATTGGTTTTCAATATAGGATCCGAAAACCAATCCAATCCAATCCAATAAAAAATTTTGGTTTTTTTGCGGTTTGCGATTTTTTGGATTTCGGTTTGATTTGGTTTTCGGTTTGATTTGGTTCGATTTTTGCGGTTTGCATTGGATTGGATTGGATATGAACACCCCTAACAATTACTCTACCTATTGTGAATAATTTTTGCCAAAACCATTAGATCTGGTCTAATTGCCATCGCGTAGGAAGGATTTATGCGTAAAAGCCATCCTAGCCAGGTAGTTCGCAATAGAGTTAAATTGACAAGAAACATGTCTAAAGACCACTAATGAAATATTAAATACATCTTAACTTTATAATATTAAATAATGAGATTTTATTATTTTTTAGAATTAACAAAAAATATCTATATATATTGATCGTTAATGAGTCTATCTCTTCATTCAATCTCTGTTATACTGGATGGATAGCCTTAGCCACTTTACTAGATTAAATAAATCCTTCAACATTTTTTCTTTAAGAATTAATATTTTAAAATTTATTTTAAATATTCAAACAATTAGATTTTTTTTTACCTTTCTGAAATTCTTCTAATAAAAAAACTTGTACTTGATAAATGATGATATATTCATCAAAACTTTTTAAATTTTATTAAAGTTTTACTCAAAATAGTTAATTAAAATATATTTAAAATAGTTAATGAAATTTCCTTAAAATAATTAAATTTTGGGAAAAATGTAAAATTTGTTTATTTATATTTTTAAATATACCTCATATGATTAATTTATATGAGTAAATTAAAATTATATTCAACATTCTAAATCAAACTAAATTAATCACAATATAAAAATGTAAATGTAGTTTGTATATATTTAAAGGTAAATAAATACAATTTATGTTCAGTAGTTAAATAAATTAAATATAAAGAATTAAACTAAAAGAATGAATGATATATACATTTAAGATAATCTAAAGGGTTAAGACTACTATGAATCATAGCAATGGGTGATTCACCGGTTACTGCACTCAAATGACTTGAAATCCCCGGTTTTTATTACTTGTTAGCCAAGACAAATCTTTATTATTTAGTCCAGAAACTTTTAGTTATTAAAAGGAAGAACAAAACACATAAATTGAAATATCCAGTCTCCGACTTCATAACCTATGACTCAAGAACTCTTGCCCATTTGTCATATATTCTTCTAAAATAATTCAAAGGAAAAGAAAGAATAGCAGAAAACCTTTACTTAAGATCACCGTAAAACGGAAACCATGATCGAAAAAAGAGAGCGTTGTTTCTAACCCCATTGAAGATAGAAGTGATCCAACGGCAACACCTTCATCGCATCCTGCGACAAGGCTGGGCGTGACAGAAGGAATGAGACGAGGCCTGCAATGGTGACTGTTCATGAGCGCAGAGCGCGTCGGAGACGAAAACGGTGCACAGTGGCGCGGCTGGGCGTTGCAGGGCGCTGCTTGGGTTGTCGTAGAAGATTCCAAAAGGATGCATACGGAGAGAGTGAGGTATAAAACGAGCTTGAAGGAAAACTTACGGAGCTCCTTGAAGAGGAGATAATAGAGCACGGGGAAGCTGCCAATGAAAGGTTGGACTTGGACACTCCGGCGTCTTTGCCAAGGACGACATGGGGCCTAGTTCGGCGGCGATTTTGTCGCCGCCCTCTACGCTCAAGTCTCTCTACAACCCAACCAAAGGTGACAAGGAACTATGATCATCCAGAGGCAATATACCGGACCATCTCCAAATTTTTTAAACATTGACAAACAGTAACTGACAACACCGGTGCCGGAGACCAAAGAATAAATTCCAGAACAAAAAAGAGGCATCCCTTTATATATTAGTTTAGATTAATAATTCAAATTATCCTTCTTTAAATTTGGATGATATATTAAATTTTGATTTTTTTTAATGATAACTTTTTTAACACTAATCCTTATTTTTATAATTCAAATTCAAATCCTGATTTATTATATTTTTTCCTATCCTAATTTTAATCCTTATATTTGTGTTTTGAAGCTTTTAATTTGTTGATATAGTACGCGTGACAAGTAGTGTCTTGGCTCTCTTGGTCATAAAATTTTTGGGTTTATTTAGTACTTTGACTGGTCCTTTTTTATTTCTTTTGTATGATGGGTTGGAGTACCCCTTGTACTCCCAATTAATTAATTCTCTTTACTTAGAAAAAAAAATCAATCCTTATTTCTTAATTTAAATTTAAAAATATTATCCTTATTATTTAAGTTGTGAATTTTTAAAGTAATTTTGAAAAGTATTGATTAATAATTCAAATTCAAATCATTCTTTAAATTTGGATGATATACCGAATTCTATTTTTTTTAATGATAATTTTTTTAACACTAATCCTTATTTTTAAAATTTAAATTCAAATCTTGATTGATTCTATTTTTTTCCTATTCTAATTTTAATCCATATTTCTTAATTTAAATTTAAAATATTATCCTTATCATTTAAGTCATGAATTTTTAAAGTAATTTTAAAATAAATTAGGGGTATAATTGAAAACAAAATGTGGATACCATAAAGAGACATCGCCTTTATATATTAGGAGTATAATTGGAAACAAAATGTGGATACCATAAAGAGGCATCACTTTTATATATTACTAGCGGAAAGACAGGCACTGTCGTGCCTGTCTATCCGCATTTTTTTTAAAAAAAACGTAAAATTTGTTTATTTATGTTTTCAAATATTTCAAATTCAAATCCTTCTTTAAATTTGGATGATATAATGAATTCTGGATTTTTTAATAATAACGTTTTTTAACACTAATCCTTATTTTTACAATTCAAATTCAAATCCTGATTGATTATATTTTTTCTTGTTCTAATTTTAATCCTTATTTTTTAATTTAAATTTAAAATATTATCCTTATCATTTAAGTCATAAATTTCTAAAGTAATTTTTTAAAATTTAAATTTAAATCTTGATTGATTCTATTTTTTTCCTATTCTAATTTTAATCCATATTTCTTAATTTTAATTTAAAATATTATCCTATCATTTAAGTCGTGAATTTTTAAAGTAATTTTGAAATAAATTAGGAGTATAATTGAAAACAAAATGTGGACAGCAAAAAGAGACATCACCTTTATAGATTATTATAGATTATAAATAAATTGTGAGTACTTGTTATTGAATGTGAAACACTCTTGTATTAACGGAACTTTCATATTAATTCTTAGGCAAATGAAATTTTTACTTTAATTCACGTGATTTTTTTTTGTTTTAAATTATAAAATAAATTAATTAATTAACAAATTGAAAATTTTGTTATTATCATTTGGGTTTTATATAAATTTTTAAAAAATATAAATTAAAAAAATTCATTACCATTTTCATATAACACTATCTTTATATTTTGGATTTTTTATTTAAATTTTAAAATTATCATTTTTATATCCTTTATTTTTCCCTTTGAATTTTAGAAATATTAATTAAGAAACATATCATCTTCATATAATCGTCTCTTTATCTTCTTTTTTTTATTTAAATTTTCAAAACCTGTCTTCATTTATATTTGTAAGTTTTATAGTACTTATCTGTTTTAAAAAATTGGACTAAAGATTTCACTTTATCCATTTCACCATTCAAACATTAAATTTGGTAACAATATATCGTAAAATCTTTAAATTGGACGTATCAATTAGAATTGTAATTTCTAACTTATTTTGAATTGAAATCTTTGTATTAAATATGATAAATCAGATTGAAAGGGGCTGTTCCAGTTTGTCTCTTGAGTATGCAGTTGTGTTTAACCAGGGAGAACTTTACCGCCCATAGAGGTCCTACCAGGCTCGACAGATTGCCTCCCGTGGAGATTCTTACACAACAAAAAAAGATTGTATAAATTTGAATAAGTTGTAGGCTTATAGGCATACACAAATTTCCCAAGTCCTTGCTTTCAGTTTTTTCGTTCATCACCATGGCGTCAGATAATGCAAATTCTTTATTCACCACAATGGAGCTTGCTCTCAAGTTTGTTCTTGACAAGCTGGAAGATCGAATAGATCATGTTCGTTTTGGTGCAGTGTGCAAGAGTTGGCACTCAATTGTAAAGCTTTACCATCAAGACAACCCATTCATGACTAATGTGCCTATGCTAATGATCCCCACAAAAAGGAAGAGCAGAACAACAAGAAGTTTATATAGCATTCCAGCTGGGAGAGTGTACCCCTTTCAATTGTTTGTGCCTTACAACAAGAGATGTTGTGGCTGCAGCCATGGCTGGATAGCAACAGTGGACGAAAATAATGTCATACGTCTCCTAAATCCTTTTAAAAAAGTAGCTGATATTACTCTGCCACAAATCGCACCTATAGTGCCTCATAAGTACTTCTATGAATTGAATATACATAAAGTTACTTTGTCTGCTGACCCTATAAGAAGGCCAAAAGATTATGTGGTTGTAGCTATTCACAGTCTCCGTTGTTGTCTTGCTTTCATAAAAGCAGGGCAAAAATTTTGGACTTATATAGACACCATCGATTATTTTCAATTCACTGATGTTGCATTTTACAAAGGTCGAGTATATGCCAGCAACCGATATAAATCCATTGTGTCCTTCAAACTTCGTTATTCAAAAGATCCTTCTGGCACTGAGAAGATGGTTCCAGATATTGTCTTAGAAGGAGGATGGCATAATTATAAAAGGTTTTCTCATCAATCATATTTGGTGAAATCATTGGAAGGAGACCTATGGATGGTAAGAAGATTTTTGGCTTTTGAAGATGTGCCCGACAATGTATTACCCCACAGCATAGGTACTAAGAATTTCAAAGTGTATAAGTTGGAACTGGATCCAGAAAGTGGAAGGCTTTTGCAGAAGTTAAGACTGAGGAGTTTGGGAGACAATGTTCTGTTTGTTGGTGATAATGATTCAGTTTCTGTGTCAGCTTCATGCTTTTCTAATTGTCTGCAGAAGGATTCAATTTACTTTGCAGATGATAATATTATCACTGAGTCACGTCCTTATCCTCACGGCCCATTTGATTTGGGAATTTATAATGTAAAGGATGGAAGTTTTGGTTCTCATTGCCCTTACAGTCCTTCCTTCAGGCGGATGCCACCTCCATTTTGGGTTATACCACCATTCGTGTTGGACTGATCATTATAACTTGAAGTATTTTAGTTTATTCTATTTAAATTGTTGGTTTTTCATGTTGGTTGACATGGTAAGATTCATTCTATATATCCCTTTATGCTTGCTAAATGAATGTTACTTCAAACATTTTCTAGTTTATGCTGAAATTCTTCACAAGATTCCAACAGCTAATTTTTATTCAAAATGAATGTATATCATTATTAGTTCACTTTTATTGCATCATCTCATGCTTTGTCGAATGCAATTTTAACAAATAATATTGGATTGGATTCATATATTGTATAATATTGTTGATACGCCCATTTCTAGGTGATAGGCATACACTTAATTTTATAATAATATTTACCTCGTGCAATACACGCTAAATATATCTATTTTATATAATTAATATCTATATATATAAATATATATTTTTATAATAAATAAGTATATTATTTTTTTGTGTAAACCATAGGTATACCCTATTATCAGGGGCAATCTTATTCAGGACTTAGTCACAGATAATAAATAAATAATATATAATAAGTAAATTATAATATATATAAAATGTATATCAAATTTAAAATAAAAATAAATTAAATTTGATATGTAAATATTAGAACATACTTAATTTCAATTATTAGTACAAGTTCAATTTTTCTTTAAGAAAGACTCGGATTCGAGTCATGCGATTGGAAAAAAAATATTCATGTAGCACCTCAATGATGTGAATGTTAAGCGTAATTGTCTTCTGCGAATCATACATGTGATTCAAATCAATATAATTTATTAATTGGAATTATTAATTCATAATGTAACATCCTCGAGCCGCTTGCAGGAGTGATGAGGGTCCCCATAAACCAGCACGAGTCTCTCCAGTATGCTTTGTCCTCACTTGCACACTTTCCGGGAAACTTTCCAGAAGGTCACCCATCCCAGAATTGCTCCAAGCCAAGCACGCTTAACTATGGAGTTCTTATGTTATGGGCTTTCGAAAAGAAGATGCACCTTGTTGGTATAGTTCTCCACAACAATTTCCTTTAAGCTATCCTCAACTGTACAGTCCCATATCTGCACAACCTTTGGATCCCTCTCATTCGGGTGTGGGTTCGGTTCATCCATGTGTGCTTAGAAGCCTGCTAGGAGCCGCTCCTTGTCCGTGCCTCTTTGCACCGGCGATCACTCCCCGCCCTCATCAGCCTCCGGCTCTCACATGCTGCCCACCAGCTTCCGCCTGGTTCGTCCCCGAACCACACCGTACTGGGAGAGGCTCGGCTCTGATACCATTTGTAACGTCCCCGAGCCGCTTGCAGGAGTGATGAGGGTCCCCACAAACCAACACGAGTCTTTCCAGTATGCTTTGTCCTCACTTGCACATTTTCCGGGGAAACTTCCCAGAAGGTCACCCATCCCAGAATTGCTCCAAGCCAAGCACACTTAACTATGGAGTTCTTATGTTATGGGCTTCCGAAAAGAAGATGCACCTTGTTGGTATAGTTCTCCACAACAATTTTCTTTAAGCTATCCTCAACTGTACAGTCTCATATCTGCACAGCCTTTGGATCCCTCTCATTCGGGTGTGGGTTCGGTTCATCCATGTGTGCTTAGAAGCCTGCTAGGAGCCGCTCCTTGTCCGTGCCTCTTTGCACCGGTGATCACTCCCCGCCCTCATCAGCCTCCGGCTCTCACATGCTGCCCACCAGCTTCCGCCTGGTTCGTCCCCGAACCACACCGTACTGGGAGAGGCTCGGCTCTGATACCATTTGTAACGTCCCCGAGCCGCTTGCAGGAGTGATGAGGGTCCCCACAAACCAACACGAGTCTTTCCAGTATGCTTTGTCCTCACTTGCACATTTTCCGAGAAACTTCCCAGAAGGTCACCCATCCCAGAATTGCTCCAAGCCAAGCACACTTAACTATGGAGTTCTTATGTTATGGGCTTCCGAAAGAAGATGCACCTTGTTGGTATAGTTCTCCACAACAATTTCCTTTAAGCTATCCTCAACTGTACAGTCCCATATCTGCACAGCCTTTGGATCCCTCTCATTCGGGTGTGGGTTCGGTTCATCCATGTGTGCTTAGAAGCCTGCTAGGAGCCGCTCCTTGTCCGTGCCTCTTTGCACCGGTGATCACTCCCCGCCCTCATCAGCCTCCGGCTCTCACATGCTGCCCACCAGCTTCCGCCTGGTTCGTCCCCGAACCACACCGTACTAGGAGAGGCTCGGCTCTGATACCATTTGTAACGTCCCCGAGCCGCTTGCAGGAGTGATGAGGGTCCCCACAAACCAACACGAGTCTTTTCAGTATGCTTTGTCCTCACTTGCACATTTTCCGGGAAACTTCCCAGAAGGTCACCCATCCCAGAATTGCTCCAAGCCAAGCACACTTAACTATGGAGTTCTTATGTTATGGGCTTCCGAAAAGAAGATGCACCTTGTTGGTATAGTTCTCCACAACAATTTCCTTTAAGCTATCCTCAACTGTACAGTCCCATATCTGCACAGCCTTTGGATCCCTCTCATTCGGGTGTGGGTTCAGTTCATCCATGTGTGCTTAGAAGCCTGCTAGGAGCCGCTCCTTGTCCGTGCCTCTTTGCACCGGTGATCACTCCCCGCCCTCATCAGCCTCCGGCTCTCACATGCTGCCCACCAGCTTCCGCCTGGTTCGTCCCCGAACCACACCGTACTGGGAGAGGCTCGGCTCTGATACCATTTGTAACGTCCCCGAGCCGCTTGCAGGAGTGATGAGGGTCCCCACAAACCAACACGAGTCTTTCCAGTATGCTTTGTCCTCACTTGCACATTTTCCGGGAAACTTCCCAGAAGGTCACCCATCCCAGAATTGCTCCAAGCCAAGCACACTTAACTATGGAGTTCTTATGTTATGGGCTTCCGAAAAGAAGATGCACCTTGTTGGTATAGTTCTCCACAACAATTTCCTTTAAGCTATCCTCAACTGTACAGTCCCATATCTGCACAGCCTTTGGATCCCTCTCATTCGGGTGTGGGTTCAGTTCATCCATGTGTGCTTAGAAGCCTGCTAGGAGCCGCTCCTTGTCCGTGCCTCTTTGCACCGGTGATCACTCCCCGCCCTCATCAGCCTCCGGCTCTCACATGCTGCCCACCAGCTTCCGCCTGGTTCGTCCCCGAACCACACCGTACTGGGAGAGGCTCGGCTCTGATACCATTTGTAACGTCCCCGAGCCGCTTGCAGGAGTGATGAGGGTCCCCACAAACCAACACGAGTCTTTCCAGTATGCTTTGTCCTCACTTGCACATTTTCCGGGAAACTTCCCAGAAGGTCACCCATCCCAGAATTGCTCCAAGCCAAGCACACTTAACTATGGAGTTCTTATGTTATGGGCTTCCGAAAAGAAGATGCACCTTGTTGGTATAGTTCTCCACAACAATTTCCTTTAAGCTATCCTCAACTGTACAGTCCCATATCTGCGCAGCCTTTGGATCCCTCTCATTAGGGTGTGGGTTCGGTTCATCCATGTGTGCTTAGAAGCCTGCTAGGAGCCGCTCCTTGTCCGTGCCTCTTTGCACCGGCGATCACTCCCCGCCCTCATCAGCCTCCGGCTCTCACATGCTGCCCACCAGCTTCCGCCTGGTTCGTCCCCGAACCACACCGTACTGGGAGAGGCTCGGCTCTGATACCATTTGTAACGTCCCCGAGCCGCTTGCAGGAGTGATGAGGGTCCCCACAAACCAACACGAGTCTTTCCAGTATGCTTTGTCCTCACTTGCACATTTTCCGGGAAACTTCCCAGAAGGTCACCCATCCCAGAATTGCTCCAAGCCAAGCACACTTAACTATGGAGTTCTTATGTTATGGGCTTCCGAAAAGAAGATGCACCTGGTTGGTATAGTTCTCCACAACAATTTCCTTTAAGCTATCCTCAACTGTACAGTCCCATACCTGCACAGCCTTTGGATCCCTCTCATTCGGGTGTGGGTTCGGTTCATCCATGTGTGCTTAGAAGCCTGCCAGGAGCCGCTCCTTGTCCGTGCCTCTTTGCACCGGTGATCACTCCCCGCCCTCATCAGCCTCCGGCTCTCACACATAAAATCAATTATTCCAATCATATACTATTCAACCAGTAATATTTTATATATGAGTGGGGATCAACTTACTCCAGGAGTAAGTCTGGGTAAAGTTACTCCGCTTAATAACTTCTTATCAACATTGAATTTCACCAATCCAATCGTCATATTAACAGTTTTCATTGAGTAGATCAAGCCTACAAAATTTTATAAAATTTAAAAATCATTTCATGTTTCATCAAATCACTTCAATTTAACGGGCAATATACTTTTTAAAATATAAGTAAATGTTCACTCTAAAATTACATACCTATGAATGTCCAATTAATCTAAAATTTGGTGTGCATAATCATCATATTAATATCAAATTAATCAACGGTTAGATTTGTTAAGTTCACATTTTAGAATAAGTTATTAAGCGGAGTAACTTACCCAGACTTACTCCTGGAGTAAGTTGATCCCACTCTATATTATAATTTTAAAATTATCATATTTTTTATATATTTTAAATTTTGAAATATTAAATGATTATTATATTATTCAAAATTTCAAATTTTATCATTTATGGTTATGACTATCAATGCACACTACTTATTATTAAATGATATATATGGATGAAAATTTGAATTTGAATTGAGTTTAGAATAGGAAAAATAAACATTAATGATTATCATCACAAACCCGTATCTTAGCCCGATTGCACGGGATAAAACATTAGTTTTTGTATAATAAAAAATTATAACAAATAAATATATTTAAACATAAATTATATTTTGGATTTAAAATATAGATTTTTTTGAAAGTACGTAGGAGAATTTGGTAAGGGAAAAAAGTTTGGAATGAGGATGAGGAGATCTTGAAATTAGAAAAACTTTACAATTATTTTAAAAATTAAGGTGTCGTTGGGGTGGTTGTCAATTTTCGGTTTTGGTTTCGAAATCCAAATTTGAAAACAAAACGTGTTTGGATAAAATGGGGTTAAAATGACTTTTACACAAGTTTCAAAACTCCCTTACTTTCAAAACAAAAAAAGGTTGTGTTTTTGGTTTCTTGTTTCATTCTTTTCTCGCTCCTCTCTCTCCTCTGTTTATGGATCTCTCCCATTTCTCTCTCCTCTCTCCTCCCATTTCTCTATCCTCTCTCTCTCTCCAGTTTCTCTCTCCTTTGTTTCTCTCTCCCCTCTCCTTTGTTTCTCTCCCCTATTTATATCTCCTCCCCTCCTCCCTCCCTCTCTGTCTCTCTCTCCTCTATCTCATTTGTTCTCTCCTTTATTTCTCTCTCCTCTATTTCTCTCTTGTTTCTCCCTCCTTTATTTCTCTCTCCTCTCTCTGTTTCTCTCTCCTTTGTTTCTCTCTCCTCTCTCTCCTCTTTGTTTCTCTCTCTTTTGTTTCTCTCTCCTCTGTACATAAACAGTAAAGAAACAGAGGAGAGAGAAACAATAGAGAAACAAAGGAGAGAGGAGAGAGAAACAATAGAGAAATATAGGAGAGAGGAGAGAGAAATATGATAGAAACAGAGGAGAGATGAGAGAGAGAGGAGAGAGAAACAGAGGAGAGATGAGAGAGAAATAGTGGAAACTGAAAACCACCCCAAACGGGACCTAAGATAAAAATATTAGTTTAAATAATTAAATTTAAAACTAAATCTAATTCACTCATATTGAGATATATTTATGAAAATATTTGTGATTGTATATTTAACTAGTATATTAACTCGCGTAATACGTGGATAAATGTATATTCTTATATAATTAAAATTAAATTGTAACAAATTAATATTTTTAAAATTAAAAATAAAATAAAGTTAGATAATTTTTCAATTTGAAATTCAAATATTATATTATATTTTATTATTAAGATTTAATTTATATTATCATTTCATAATAAGATTAATAATATAATAAAAAATTAAAATCATAATGATAAGAATAAACATTTATATATTGAAAAAAGATTGAAATAGAAAATAATATGATGAATTTAAGATTATCGTTTATTAGCATTAATTAATTAAAGATTTAAATAAAATGAGAGAGAAAATTAGTACTCCCCGGTCCTATTTATAAGAACCTTTTAACTACTTCTGACGAATTAAGGAAGTTGGTTAATTTAGTTGATTACAATAAATTTGTCATGAATGTGTAACATATTTACTAAACTATCCTTGAATTTATTGAGACTCATTATCTTTCTCTTTCTATTTAACTACTCAATTGTGTCACACTCTCTCTACTAATTAATTATTCACCTACCTCCACTAGTGGGGTATTTTTATCAAATAATAATTAATACATGGGTTAATCTAAAAAAGTTCTTATAAAAAGGACCAAGACCCACCTTCAAAAAGATTCTTATAAATAGGACCGGAGGGAGTATTAATTACTAATTGAGAGGAAGAATCTCACTCTCACAAATGTGAGTGGATTTCACTATCCAATAAGAGAAAGTGAGAGAATATAAAAAAAACATTGAGAGGGAGAGTGATATAGAGAGTTTATTTAAAAAACCATTCATCAATCAACTATTCTATCTTAAACTGTGATATATTATTTTAAATTTTTTATATTTAATTTTCATCGTTTAATAATAAGTGATATTCAAAAGATATCAGATCACTACTAACTAATAATTTTTTTTACGTTAATTATATGTATTTCCTATTATCATGGGCAATCATATTCGGGCCGGTGTTAGTCACAGTTAAGACTTATCACCCCTTCCTAAGAATGTGTTTAATGGGGATCAAACCCGGGAACTAATAATTATATTTAGTTATTATATAACTGATGTTTAAAATTGAAAATTTAAATAATAAGGATAAGAAAATATAACAATTAGATTAATTTATATCAATAATTTTAAGTAAAATTGTAATTAAACCTGATTTTTAACACACATAAATGATAGGAATGATATTTTGAATTTGAATTAAAAATAAGAATTAAAATTGATTAAAAAATTAGGATATGGATTAGAATTAAAATTAAAAAATTAATTTATCACCTCAAATAAATTCTGGTTTTTGGATTTTGTTCTTTAAAAAATAACAATTATGACTCTGTTATCCAATTTTTATATTTCTACTTTTAATTTCATTTCTAAATTTTATATCAATATCAGTTATAAATTTGTTTTCATTGCATTCAAATAACTCTACCATGCTAGTCTCCATTCTCCATAAAGAGTTCTTAACACAACGAAATTTTCTAGACCCCACTAAATGTTTGAATTTAGTATGGTAATTATAAAAAGTACAGTGATGCAACATTTAGAAAATACTGCAACAATTAACAAAGAACTTAGATTTAGGGTTTACGGTTTCAATTTAAATATCTCTTCAAATCAAACTCTGACTTTCAGTTATAAATTTTTATCGAATAAATAATTTAAGGTTAATTGGACATGTCATGAGTAGCATCTTTTCTCATTCAATATTTCTTTGAAACAATAATAAAATCACAAATCTACGATGTTGGTTTAAATGGTACATGTTTGATTCCCTTTAAATAAGACCCCGACCTCGAATATTAAGATTTGAATGTTGCTAACATTTTAATCAATGTAGATAACTAAATGTTTCTAAAAGGCTCAAGTGCAGTAGTGTTTGTGTAGGGGTGGGAATAGACCAGTCGGCCTGTCAGGGGCCTGCAGCCTGGCCTGTTTAAGGCCTGACCTGGTCTGACTCGTTTATTAAAAAGGTCAGACTAACACTTTTTAAAGAGCCTATTTAGCTAAAAAGGCCCGACTTCAGGCATATGAAAAGGCCTATTAGGCCTGACAGGCTGGCCTGTTTAAAATATATAATATATAATTTAATAAATTAATTATATATATAATTATAAATATAATTATTAAACAATATAATAAATTTTAAAAATCAAATAAGAGTAATGAAAAAATAACAATATTCTGATTATCAAAAATTAAATTAACAAATAAAAATAAAAATAAACCTGAACACAATCAGATTAAAACTGAAACAGTAAAAAAACCCTAGGTCACTTTCTCTTCTCCCTTCCTTTTCCTTGGCACAGCCGCACAGAGTTCTCTCTGAAAGTTCTTCGCTGCCACCCCCTGAAGCTCGATCCATTGCAGCCGCATCACAAGCCTTCAACCGTGCCCGTTCTGCTCCGGCCTGTACGTTGCTCCGTTCTGCTCCCTGCCTGTCCTCTGCCACGAGCTCAGTGTGTCGTCCTCACACATCCTCCCTCTGCCACTGCTCCATTGCTCCTTTATAACCATGTCTTTCTCTGTCGATCTAGTTTTCTGGCTGCAAATATCATGTATTGGTGGGGCGAGTTCCTGCTTTAACAAAACTTGGTATGCTCGATATATTTTTCTAATTTTAGTTTCCAGTATACTTTTGCAAACGTTATTGACTCTGAAGTGAATTGCAGCAAAAAATGGTTATTATGCTCATTTGGTATCCATGGTCAGAGATGCTTTCCTCTCTTGTGAATTGGTTCGCATAGACTGCCAGGGTCTCGAGAGGAGTGATTACAAGAAAATAGGTTGCAAACTCAGGGTAAAGTCACTCTTTTGATTTTTAAATTAGGTTATTGAAGTAACTTAGGATGCCCCTCTCTAAGTACCAAGGAACTCTTATTCAAAAGGAATCTGTGTGGCTAATGTTGGTGGAGAATTATGTGTAGGTATGATATGAGAGGAAAATTAGTGTGTTTGTATGAAGACGGGTTTAGTATGTATAGTGTATTGTTGTATGTAAACATACTTTAATCAGGCTTTTAAATAGGCTTCTAAACAGGCTTGTTGGTTTATTGGGCTGTTTATAGGCCTTGTTATAAAAACAGGCTTCTACACAGGGTTTCAGACCAGGCCAGGCTTTTATACAGGCCAAATCGAGCCTTTAAAAAAAGCCTGTAACAGGTAACAGGCCCAGGCTCAGGCATAAAGATTAGGTGTCAGGCCAAAGCCTGGCCTGGCCTGTTCCTACCCTTATGTTTGTGGATGGAAAAAAATCCTCGTTGGGAGAGCTAACCCCACCGTGATATGGATTGTTAAGCAGCCACAAGTGGGCTTGAGCAGACCCAAGAGAGTCACTCAGAAACCATTTTGGATGAAGGATTTTATCTAGTTTTGGGCTGAACAAAACATGTGTATTTTTCTGATGTTTGTTTTAATTCCTTGAAGTTAGCTGGAATTGAGTGTTGGCCCAATAATAATGCTATTTAGTCTGTTATGTTCTTTTAGAAAAGTTATGAAAAACCCTAACATATTTTCCTTTCTCTTGTTCGTAGTTCTCTTATATTTAGGGGTGTAATCGGGTCGGGTTGGGTCGAGTTAGGGGTGATTTGAAATCCGAACCGAACAAATGTGAACGGGTTGGTTCGGTTTTAGTTTTTTTGGGTCGATATCCCGAACCAAACCAACACGAACATCAATGGGTTGGATCGGGTCGGGTGCTCGGGTTCTTTGTTTTTCCCAGAAAATCTGTTAACTATTAAAATATCATAAAAAAAGTAAAAAACAAATCAGAAGCAACAGAAGGCAGCAAGATCAAAATGCAGTAGAGCTATAGAATTACAGAGCCGCAACAGCCTTTTCTTTTCTTTCCTCAAATTCTAGTGCATATCCCTAGCAATAGAAGGCCAAAGCAAGATTAAAAGGAAGGTGTGAAGAATCAAAATGCAGTAGAGTTGTACAATAATCATCCCCACAACAGAAGGCACCACTAGTCCACCACCACCAACAATAATCATCTTCTTCATCCTTTTCTTTCTTCAGATTCTGCACACCTTCCTCCCGCTTCAGATTCACCGCCACCACCACCTCATTGACGCCTCTGTAACCATTGCCACCAGATCAAACCCTCCCTTTTGCGATTCCACCAAAAAAACCAAAATCAACAGCAGAAACGTGAAGAAATGTCCATGAAGCCGCACTGTGGGAGATCGAGACTGCACAATGGGAGGATCGTGAACAAACAACATTTCTAGTCACGCCCAACAACTTAGAGAAATGGAGAATCTGGAAAAAAAAACTTTACTTGAGAACGAATCGACAGAAACGATGGCCTCGACCTCGAAGAAGAGGATGGCGCCGGTGATGGTAGCGGCCATGAGCAGCGATGAACGACGACGAGGAAGGGAGTGTGAGTAGCAACTGGCAGCACACAAGGTGGGTGATGGGAAAGGAGGCTAGGGCGCACAGAAAGGGCAAAGGGGAGAAAAATGAAGTAAAGGAATGAGTAAAGTGAAGTCCCTGCCCTCTCCTGCACGCGTAAAAACATTATGCAGCTACCCCTCGGTTCAGGTTGGGTAGCTCGGTTTCAAAAACCAGCGACCCGATACCAGAACCGATCTTGATCGGTTTCTTTAAAACAAATCCGAACCGAACCGAGACCCAACCCAACCCAACCCGTTTTTCTTTGTTTGGTTCGGGTCGGGTTGACCGGGTTGGGTCGGGTTGGCGGGTTGGATGGTCAACTCGTACCCGCTTACACCCCTACTTTTATTATCTCTATTGGCTATTGCCTTCTTAGTTCATTGATAGAAGCAGCCTAACCTCACACCGAACACCTAACTATGTTTGTGAGTTTGAGGGGAAGAGAAATGGAAGGTTTAGGGGGGAAATGAAGGAGGTTGACCCAACTATGTAATTTGTGAGTTTGAAAGGAAGAGAAATAGAAGGTTTAAGGAAAAAACTTTATAAATTATAAAATGAGATAACTTCCCTCACAAACACAAGGGAGTGAAAGACTTCCTTGAAACATTTCCCTTCCCTTCATTCCTCTACATTTTTAACTCACAAATATGGTTTTCTATATTTATGTTATCTCTACCTATATATGCACCCCAAAAGATCGGGAATGTGGTTAACCAATAAACCTCCTTAGATTTGGTGCTCCTAATCAATTTGATAAGAGTAAACTAGCACTTTCATTCTCGACTTTTACAGTTTTGTCTCTAACTTTTTTAAAACAACACTTTAGTCCATGTAATATGCATTTTAGTCCTTAATTTTATTAAAAAGATGCACTTTAGTCCCTGACTTTATTAAAAAACATGCACCTTTAGAAATTAAAGTGTATATTTTTAATAAAGTTAGAGACTAAAGTGTTATTTTAAAAAAGGTCAAGGATGAAATTGAAAGACATTATAAAAGTCTAGGAGGGAATTGATAATTTACCTATTATTGGACAAACTCACACGCAGACATCCTTCACAGACGCTTTTAATATCAGTGTTAAACGTCACTGATGACAACAAAGTATGAAAATGGAGTCTTCGTTGACTTTAATTTGCAAGAAGGTTGCGCATTTGTATTTGTACCAGGAATCATTCCTACTCTGAATCAGTTAGGTATAACTTACCAATAATTGCATAATATTGATGACTAGTAACATTTATTAAAAGAATATAATCTTTCCATAGAAATTCATCGGAATCTGTCAAAGGAAAGGTTTCTTACCCAAAAAAAGAAAATTATCCTTTTAAGAAATAATAGTTGGAATCTGTCAATGAAAAGGAAGTTTTCATTTACTAATACTATTTGTTATAAAGGGGCAACTCAACTAACCTTCAGTCTGTCCACACCCATATATATCATTTGATTCTTTTCCATTTTCTTTTGTCTTCCTTAACTGCTTTAAGAAAATATTTTATATTTTTATTTTGTTAATTAATTTTATTAATATTAGTAATTAAAAAATTACTTACTTTTAATTTATTACTTTTTAATTTTTTTTATCATTTCTTGTACAAAGTTTTTGAAACAAAAAATAAAAAGTTATTTTTGTCACAATTAATAAAAGCAGAATATAGAAACTACAAATATTTTCTTTTATGAAAGGGACCATAATATATGTCATCAAGATGCTCATGCCACATTTCGCTTTCATTCACAAATAAAAATATATATATGAATTTGTCTTTTTAATAAGAGTTAGCTTGCCAGCGAATAGCCATTTTCTAATCCATCTTATCTTAATAGTTAAAACAGCTCATAAGTGAAGTCAAATCCAAGCTGCTTATTCACGTTACACTGTCCTTCATCTCCCTGCCTTTTTCCTTTTCTTTTCTTTTTGTTCTTGTATAGCCTAATAATGCAGGGCTGACATCAAAGCCTATAGTTTCCAAAGTTTCAGAACCAACATTTGATTCATAATTAACCTTACTATTTCTGTCTTTGTATCTTGTGTTGCAATAAAAACAAGATCATTGCATTATTTGTACATCTTTTATCAACTATCTTAATTAGCAAATATATTTGACCATGGGGAAAGGTGGTGGTTGCGTACCAAGCAAGAAAAAGGCACCAATTTCCGACCAAGAAAAGAATGATCCTGTTAGTGTTGAAAGCCTAATCCCAAAAAATGATACAACAAGCCAAGAGGGGCCACCACCACCACCCCAAGCAGAGAAAAAGCTGAAGGTTTTCATTGTGTTCTACTCAACTTATGGCCATGTGGAGTCATTGGCAAGAACCTTGAAGAAAGGGGTTGATTCCATTGAAGGAGTTGAAGGGGTATTGTACCGTGTGGTGGAGACACTACCTAAGGAGGTCTTAGAACTCATGAAGGCACCTGAGAAGGATGATAAGGTGCCACTGATATCTGCAGAGAAATTGGTGGAAGCTGATGGGTTACTGTTTGGGTTTCCAACAAGGTATGGAAGCATGGCAGCACAGATGAAGGCGTTTTTTGATTCAACAGGTCAGTTGTGGAGGGAGCAGAAACTGGCTGGCGTGCCTGCTGGCTTCTTTGTTAGTACTGGCACTCAGGGTGGTGGTCAAGAAACCACAGCGTAAGAAGGATTTCTATTTTCTGAATTGGCTTGACTAATTGATGCATAAACAAGATCCTTTTTTAATTAATGCAAATTCAAAAGTCTATCTATGTTTATAAATTAATTGATTCTTCACATCAGGATGGAAAATTAAAAGTAGCTTTTGCATAACTTGTTAGATTGAGTGATCAGCAGCTGAGGTTATATATGCATATCATATTTGTTTAGGATAAGTTATTGTTACTTACACCACTTTGAATTATATGTGAAATTCTTGTTTCAAAATGTGCTTATTCTATTAGAATTTAGAAACAATAATAGTTCATCAAAACTGGGAGAGTGAGTTTTGTAATTTTTACATATAGGCTGCTGAAGTGCACATATATATAACTTCATCGCATGAATTGTTTGATATGGGAGCATGGATTGGTAATTTTGTTTTAGAAAATAATTAAATTAGTTGATTAAAGGTAGTGACTAGGGGTATATATGTGGTTGAAGACATTTTTGGATTAGAGAATCTTAATTTGGAGCAGAATCTCCAAAAGCTAATGAAGTATTGTTATGTTGATTGTAATGTGTTGTTGTCATAGTCAGTATCATGACTGAGAGACAAATTAAACCTTCAATCAGTAATATGACTTCACTATTATTGTAGCTGGACAGCAATCACACAGTTAGTCCACCATGGCATGCTCTATGTTCCTATTGGCTATTCCTTTGGTGCTGGAATGTTCGAAATGGAGTCCATTAGAGGTGGATCTCCTTATGGTGCTGGTGTTTTTGCTGGCGATGGGTCAAGGCAGGCAAGTGAAACAGAGCTGGCCCTTGCAGAGTATCAAGGCAGTTACATGGCTACAATAGTCAAGAAGTTAGGCCAGAAAAGCTAGCTTCTTTCTGGATTAAAACCTTAGCTCTGTTAACTAGCTTTAGCTAGTCTATCCCAACGGCTCCAAACTTTCATTCAATGTTATGATGATATTCAAATGTGTTTATTATTGCTTAAAAAAAGAAAAAACAAATGCACGCATTGTAAACTCCAAAGTTCATACTTTGTGATTCTGTGCTCTTTACAGTACATTTATTAATATCTTCCCAGAATAAGTAAAAAAGACATGCATATTTTTATCTAGTTATGTGCTCTGTATAGTACATTATATTAATATCATCCCAGAATAAATGAAGAAAAGGGCATGTCTATTTTATCTAACTAGAATGAGATCAGTAACAGTTCTATTGAAAGAAAAATGTCTTTAATGACGAAAAAGAGAACCACGGTTCATGTGGGTTGAATGTTGAGTGAAAGATAAGATGGGATATAATTTGTATTTTAAGACCAGAATGAGATGAGCTGATAGTCTTTTTCAACCTCATGAAAAAGGATATGGGATGGAAGCTTGGGAAGTTGTTTGTCTCCGAGTGTTCCTGTTTGGTCTCCTTTTTACTCACATTGCATATCTACTACATTTATCTCATAATAAAACTATTTTTTTTGTGAGGGGCATTTTTCATTTAACTAATAAAATTGTTTTCTTCCTCTCAATCTCTCTTCAATTAAATAAAATTAAACAAGTTTCTTTCCACTTTTCCTAATTCTCTAAAATCATAAAACAATAAATAGTGTTTGTTCTGGAGCAGGATCAAACACGGCCGGCATCGACGTTGGATATGAAATTCGACATACAACCTGAATGTCTCCGACATCTAGTCCCGAGGTCATGTCACAAAACCTCTTTGTTCGTTCACATCATTCACAATACGCTTCAAGGACAGTGGTCGTCAATTTGCCGACATCACATCACGGCCACGACCATGATTATACCTCAGCGCGTATACATCACCACGGCAAAGCGCGTGAGGACAATTGTAGGAAACCGTTATAATTGCCTAACGGACTTTCTCGCCAAAATATCCCTATAAATACATGGTGGTGGCCTCCATCTCAAGTACGCTTTCATTCTTGCTTAAAGAAACTCTGTCGGTGCCCCTACTGACTTAAGCATCGGAGTCCGTGCAGGTACACCACCGTGTACCTCCGCCGTGAAGAACGCCTCATGTTGTTGTTGCGAGATTTACTGGAAGATCATTGGCGTCGTTTGTGAGAAACGACGCAGATTTCACAGTCTTATTCCTCTTCACCTTTCCTTCAAGATCCTCCAACTCAATCCTCACAATAGTAGGAACCAAGAGCAGCTCCTCCGCCGCCGGAGACAATGCCAACCCCTTTGCCACCAGTGGAACCATGCCAACCGTTTTCTCTGCAACGACTGGTCCAGTCTCAGCCATGCTGGGATTCCACCGTTGCACCCTACAGCGCCACGTCCCCTTCCACCTCCTCCTCCCTACGGGAGTCGTGGCTCTCCTATCACTCCACCGGACCAACCTTCATGAGGAGAACTCCTTGATTTCATCCGCCGCCAAGGCACCATGTTAGAGCAATACGCTCAACGTCTGGAGAAGCTTAAGACGGAGCAACAATTACAACGTTTGCACTGCCGTCTAACTGATCAAGAAGGAGGCTCTGAGCGTCAACCTTCACCACGACGTGCATCCAAAGCCTCTCCCCAACCTAAGCACCAATCTTCACCTCAGCGTGAGCGTCAACCATCGTACAGGTCTGAGCACCAATAGTCCCCGCAACCTTCAATGCAATCAGTGCACTCCAATTCCCATCCTCGTAATCGCACAGCTCCAGTTCATACTGAGTCCTGCCATATTCTGGACGACGAGGTTATCCAAGTTGTTTTGCCATTTTCAGAGCGTATAATGCTTTTCCCCGTGGATAAGTGTTTCGAGAAGATTCTAGTCCTGGAGCTATATGACGGGATGAGAGATCCCTTGGAACTTTATCCCTGTAATTTCGGTTAACTTTAGTCTTCATCCCTGTAGTTTAGATCCTTTGTTTTTTGTCCCTAAATTTTCTAAACCCCCAATCCATGGCCCTTGACCGTCAGTGAGATATGTTAACTTGATGAGTTGGGTAATAAAAGTTACATGTCAGCCTCAATATTGTGCCTTAAATATCTGACTGATCATCTAATTAACTTTTTTTTATTAATTTTTAATTATTAAAATAACCATAATTACAAAATTAGGGTTTTCACCTGAGCAATTTTTACCCAATAAAAAATCGGGTTTCATAATTATGGCTATTTTAATAATTAAAAAATTAATAAAAGAGTTAATTAGACAATCAATCAGTTATTTGGGATTCACTATTGAGACTGACATGTAACTTTTATTACCCAGCTCACTTTTATTACCCAGCTCATCAGGTTAACAGATTTCATTGATGGACATGGACCATGGATTAGGGGTTTAGAAAGTTCAGGACAAAAAACAAAGGTTTTAAACTACAGGGACGAAGACCAAAGTTGACTGAAACTATAGGGACGAAAAACATATTTTTCCCTTAAAAACATTATCTTACTAAACACTGGTGAAATAATTTCAGCTATCAATTTTTCATCTAATTGAATTGTCTTATTAAACACACTCTTAATCTATAACAATTTATTTATGAATATATCCGAACTAGATGCTCTCTAAATCCTAAACTCTTTTTCTCTTATACTCGACAATTGGACATTTCCCGTGCGCCAGAGAAGTCTATATCAGTGTTAAATAAAACAGTACATAAGAATTTTCAATCGTGATTTATGCACCGCGAACGTGGGACCGCACTCTCACCACACAACTTTTTTCTTTTTACACCATCTTTTCTAAATTCTTCTTTTAAAAACTCTTTTTTACTCTTTTTTTTTAAAAAATAATTTTTATATTTTTATTTTATTATTATATTTATTTTTAGGGAAAATTACACTCACTTCCCCTGAGGTTTGTCTAAATGACAAATACCTCCCCTCTAGTTTTTGAAATGCACTCACCTCCCTTGCTTAAAGCGATATGATAAAAAAACTCATACTTAATTGTGGACATTTGCCGATATACCAGCAATGAGTATCCCGCATATTTATTATACTACTTATCCCGCGGTACCACATAATCATTAAAATATTTTTTCCTATAAATTTTGAATTCTTAAATATTAATGAATACTTGTGAATATCCATTACCCGCATGGGTAGCTGTTAATTTTAGTAGGTATGGATACGAGTAGTGTATAATTTGTTCTGCCTCGTTAATATCCCTAGATAATCCTCACAATGTCAATGGGAAGGGAGGTTTTTGCATTTCAAAAACTAGAAGGGAGGTCTTTGTCATTTAGGCAAACCTCAGGGGAGGTGAGTGTAATTTTCCCTTATTTTTATTTATTTATCTCGTCAAATAAAAATATAGATCAAGAAAATATAATTAAATAATCATATAAAATTATGTTAATTAACCTCATTTACAAATATATTCACCGTTTCTGTTAAATTAATCAAATATCCCACTCAGTTAACCACCAATGTATACACCATTAACCTCATTTACAAATATATTCACTGTTTCTATGTACACAAATAACCTCACAAATTCAATTAACCAAATATCTCACTTTATTAACCAACAATGTATACACCATTAACCTCGTTTACAAATATATTCACCATTTCTGACCACATAATTAACCTCGTGTTAACAGGAGTTGCAATAACCAAGAATCCTACTATGTTAACCACAAACGGAAACACTATTAATCTCATTTTTTAACATATTCACCGTTTTGGGACACATAATTAACTTCATGTTAATTAACATAATTTTTATATGATCATTTAATTATATTTTTTAATCTATATTTTTATTTGATAAGATAAAAAATAAAAATAAATAAAATATAAAAATTATTTTTTAATAAAAAAAGGGTAAAAAACAATTTTTAAAAAAAGAATTTAGAAAAGAGTGCAAAAAAAGGGTGCGAAAAGAAAAAAGCAGTGTGGTGAAAGTTCGGTTATACTGTTAGCGGTGCAAGAAACATTATCTAAGCATTTTTAGTATTTTCTTTTTTTTTTTTTGTAATAGAATTTGTAGTATTTTCCTAATGTGTAGGAGGTGGCCAAGCTTAATGAACTAGACTGGGCCGTAGGGGCCGGGGCCGGGGCCAGTGCAGCCCAAGTCCATAGACGAATAGGTAAAAGGTGAAAAATCTCATTATAGAGGGTCCAAAACCCAATTTATGAAAATACCGGGGAAGAAGACGAAGACTTAAAGACTGAAAAAACTGAGTCGCAGCAGAGAGGTGTGGTAGTACTCCCCAAATGGCGAAGCTCATCTTGGTGTTTCTCGCTCTCATTCCTCTTCTCTGCAGTTCCTTCTCCCCTGAGAGACCCTCAGATCGGCGCATCCTTGTCTTGCTCGATGACTTCGCCGTCAAATCCTCCCACTCTCTCTTCTTCAAGTCTCTCCAATCTCGCGGCTTCGATCTCGATTTCAAGCTCGCCGACGACCCCAAGATTGCGCTCCAGAGATACGGCCAGTACCTCTACGATGCCTTAATTTTGTTTTGCCCTTCCATCGAACGTAAGTTTTGCACTTTTCACACTCCCCTCAATGCCATGAGATCTTAATTTCTGTTACTGTTTTGCAAATGGGTCTCGAAAACGTGTCGTTTTTAGCTTGTATATTTTTCAAAGTTTCGAATTTTAATTTTACTAATGTAAGGGTGTTTTGATTGGATGAAGCTTATGCCTGTTGTAAGATGTGCAGGTTTTGGAGGATCCATTGATGCAGCTGCCGTTTTGGATTTTGTTGATTCCGGCCATGATTTGATAGTTGCTGCTGACAACAATGCATCTGATTTAATCCGGGAAATCGCCACCGAGTGTGGAGTGGACTTTGATGAGGTGCTTAGTGTTTACAATCGAATTGATTAGCTGAATTGACTTTTATACATTGGCTTCTTTTTGTTTCTCCTGTGGCTAGTTTTCCTTCTACTGAGTTTGGCATTTCCCTGTTATATGCCTACACTTTGGTGGTGTAATGTGCTTAGTTGTTATTATTTGTATGTTATTTTGGGTACTCAAGTCCTAACCTTTACTTTTGTATTTTTATTTTTTTTCTAGGATCCTGCTGCTATGGTTGTAGATCATTCTGGATATGCAGTCTCTGCTACCGAAGGGGATCATACGTTGATTGCTAGTGACGATTTTATTAAGTCTGATGTGATCTTGGGAAGCAAAAAATTGAGGCAAGTGCAATGTTAATATACTGATTAACTGCATTATACTCAATAAACTTCAAGGCATTAAAATTACTTTTACAGCACCATAGCTAGTATTTTAGTCCATGAATTTTTTTTTGCTTATTTCCTTTTACCTTTTTTGTTCTTTGTTTTAAAGGGGGAGGGAGTGGCTTGTATCATTGTATGTTACTGGAACATGCTTCTTATACACCACAATATTCTTTTCTGATTTTCTCATTGCATGAAACAGGCTCCAGTACTTTTCCAGGGGATTGGACATTCATTAAATCCTTCCAATAGCCTGGTAATATTTCATTATTCTAATTCATATGTCACCATTAGCCTTCTTGCATTTATAAGTTTACTTTAGTTTGGTTACATTTTTTTTCCCATGTGTTTCAATTCAGGTTTTGAAAGTTCTCTCAGCATCTCCTACAGCCTTTTCTGCTAACCCAAAATCTAAATTGACAAGTCCTCCATCACTCACTGGATCTTCTATCTCATTAGTTTCAGTTATACAGGTATGTCAATATTTCATCGTCCTGTTGTGTGCGTGCATCTGTATTGTTTGCTATCTCCTTCTGGTCTTGTCTTTGTTCTATTGCTATTGAAATATGCATGCAAGGTTTGGTTCTTAATTCATTTTTATTCCTTTCAAAATTATCCATTTCCCTTTTTGGAATAGTAGTATTACTGAATAGTAGAATATGATCACCTTTGTTGTTAAACATATTTGTTTTTAAATATCTGATGTTAATTATATAAAATATGATCACCTTTGTTGTTTCACAATGCATGTTATGCACATTTTACTGTTCATTGCATGCTGTTATGATTTTTGTAGAGATGAATTCTTAACCTTTGTAGTAATTCTTTGCATATTTTCTCCTCTTGGCAGGCAAGAAATAATGCTCGGATATTGATCTCTGGCTCATTGAGCATGTTCAGCAACCGGTATGAGAAGCTCACTTGTTAACCAGGGTTTTGTAAGACTAATATGGAAGCTCTGAAGTTCATTTTTACTTGGATTTTTACGCAGATTTTTCAGGTCAGGTGTGCAGAAGGCTGGGAGTCCAACTAAGTGAGTAAAGTGTTGAGCCTTTTCTTTTTCCTATTTTTTGTCAGAAATTTGTTCACTGCTAGAGTAACTGTCTTCTCTCTTAACAATGTCATAATACATTTTTTTTATCTGCTAGTTTGTGTAATATCTTCACTACATCCAACATACAATGGCCAATATGTCTCTATCCCCTTAGAATCTGATTTATTGTGAAACATACTTTCTACAAAAAAAAAATCAGTAATTTCATTTTTTTTTTCTTTTGGAATAACAGACATGACAAGTCAGGTAATGAGCAGTTCTTGACTGAACTGAGCAAATGGGTTTTACATGAAAGAGGTCACCTCAAGGTAAGACAAAAATACTTGAGTTGATTTTACTGTCATTATTCATCTATTTGATATTTGACATCATCATTTAGCGCCATTATTCTTAATATGTTTTTGCTTCATGTTTTGACATTAGGCGGTGAATGTGCAACACCATAAAGTTGGGGAAGTTGGTGAACCAGCTATCTATAGGATCAATGATGATTTGGTAATTTAACTATTATGTCAATGCTGATGGTATGCCTTGATTGCTTTAATTGAAACATTACTTTTGGTTGGGGCTCACTTCTCAAAACTTGTTTAAGGAATACTCTGTTGAAATTTATGAGTGGTCTGGGACAACTTGGGAACCTTATGTAGCTGACGATGTTCAAGTACAATTTTACATGATGAGCCCCTATGTCTTGAAGACTCTATCAACTGACGGCAAGGTTCTTTTGAATATCCTTCTCTCCATACTCTTAATTTCTTCTCTAATAAACTCTTAAGTGAAATTCACTGAATTAAATTTCCTCTTTCAGGGTCGTTATTTCACATCATTTAAGGTTCCAGATGTCTATGGGGTTTTCCAATTCAAAGTTGAGTATGAAAAACTTGGATATACAAGCTTATCTTTATCAAAGCAGGTAATTTCTGATCCTCTTGTATTTTAATTCAATATTTTTAAGAGCCACTCTACCCAAACACCATCTTTTTGCTTAAAAAATTTCAACTCTTTTCTGCACCATTAGATTTACCTTTGTGTTTGAGCAGGTTCACATCAAAACTTTTCTGTATGCATCCATTTATGATACAATAGCTTTATGCACACACAACTTCATGCACCTTTATGGGTTTAGTCAGAATGTCCTTTTTACCAAAAAAGAAAAGGAAAGAATGTCCTATTTTCAATGACTGTTTTAGATGTTGACCTTAAATCCGCACATGGTTATGTGTTATTTGTTAGCTTTGACTATGCATACAAGTAAACTGGTCCTATTTCAGACTTAGTGTTTGGTTTAGCTCAAAACCACGTTACAAACTTGGATCCGGCGTAGCGTTGGCCTGGATCCACGTTTGTAATGTGGTTATAGGGTAAACCAAACACGTTAATAATTTTCAGATAAGAGTTTGTTATTAGATCAAGTTAAATGCCAATCTTTGGCAACTTTTAGTTGTGAAACTTCTTATTTTATTAGAATTATACATTGTAATAAGCAAAATATTTTAAGCAGTATTCATGAATAATGTTGCACTTTCCATGTAGATTCCTGTTCGTCCCTTCAGACATAATGAATACGAGAGATTTATACCAGCAGCTTATCCCTATTATGGAGCAGCATTTTCGATGGTAAGGATCCCTCTCTTTCACATTGGGTAGGGATAATCTATAAATTGGAATATGATATTGATTTTTGTCTGATACTCTGGATAAACCTGTTTGCATCCCAAAAGGTGATACCACACACACACACACACATCTTTGCTACATCCAGCACACTTGTTTCAGGTTGTTTGAGTCATGTTTTGGTTTACCTTTGACTGCACCACATCTTGGAAAGCTTGTTCACATAAGCTAAATTGAAGCATGTGTGAGAAGTTGGAGATAGTTTGCTGGTCTAATCCACCTAATGAATTTCTTATAACTTAAAATTAAATTTCTCGTAAAGTTCATTACTCTTAATACTCTTAGTGTTACTGAACAACTCCTTGTCCCCGTATTCCCTCCCTTTTCTTCCCTCATTTGTTGTGCACTTGAGTTAACGCTTGAGTAAAATGCTCCTGTCTCTTAAAGCTTATCAAGATCCTGCCTGCTGTAAATTTTTGCGATACTTCTTCCCTTAGGGCCATATATTCAAAATACTCAAAAGAGTGATAAAAAAAAAGTGCATTTTCCCCCCTAGTAACTGATCTGCTTAAAGAACTGTTTTGAATCTTAGTGTTATTTGGCTATATTACATGCACAGGTTGCTATTGTGCTTCATCAATTTTCAGTTGTGAAGTTGTGATTAGATCTGCGTTCTGTTCTGTTCTGTCACTGAATAGATCTTTTGATAATTCTCCATGGCTCTTAGGTAATCTAATCTTTTGATTGTGATGCAGATGGCAGGTTTCTTCATCTTCAGTGCTGTTCATCTATACAGCAAGTAGATTTGTAAACCTTGGCATGAAGTTACTGTAGTCTGTAGCATGGGGATTGGAGTTATTTTGAGATTGAAAATTTTGATTAGGCAATGATAAAACGGATGTTTCTAATTTAATATAGATACGTTACTTTTTATTTTAATTCTGTTAGATGGCCTTACAGTTTAACATCACACTATTTTGGTTTTTCGGTAAGCCCCAATTCGTAGCATTTCATGATGCCGGGTGATATTTAACTATAAGGTTACACCGGTACAGTCGCATGGCTTGGTGATTCTATTATTTTAGCAAAGCTTTTTTGTCTAGCCTTATTTTACTTATTGCGACCTGAGTTGAGATTTGCGTTTTGACATCCATGCCCACTCCTATCTAGATCTAGAAATAATCTAGATCGATCGATTTATTAAATAGAGATGTTGGAATATTATAAAAGCTTATGTAGTTAAATAAGTCAGGTTTTGGATCGTCCAAAGTCTTTTAAGTCAATTAGACTAGTCTATTTAAGTAAATATACATAATAGTAATAATTTTGTGTATTAATAGTATTATTATAAAGATTTTTACTGTTTTACTATGTTATGTAAAAAATTGGAATCTATAAGGCTATTTAAATAAATTTTTTATATATTTAAATATCTTATTATAAAATAGACTTTTTGGCCAATCCATGATTATTTAATACAGTTTTTTTAACATGTATAATGTTGGATAAATGAAAAATGAAAGTTTTATTGAACTTCAAGGGGTTGGTTGAGTAAAATAGGATCTTACATCTGACCGGTCGCGGGTTTAAATTCTCACTCACGAGCTTCAACTCCCACTTGTCCCCTTGAGGTGAGGTAAATGTAAGTACCTCTGTAAGTGCTCTTTGAGTTTGGAGGTTTTCACTGTCTTGGATTAGGGCGTCATTCCCTCACTCTAAATTTCATTCTACAAAAAAATGTTTTATTGAAAATTATAATATTTCATATTACTAATGCATTGAATATTATGATAGTTATAATTTTCATTAAAATCTTTTCATTTTTTATTTATTAACTTATACACAGGTTAGGAAAACCGTTTTAATAAGACAAACCAGACCTTACATAAAGGCTACATAGGGAGATAAATAGGTTAGATTTGGATCTTAAATTTAGGAGATAGGCTATTTCCACCATTTTCTTTATGAAATAAAGATGCTTTGACTTAATAGTTCCATTCTAGGTTGACAATAATAAATGTACATTAAGTAGCATTTGAATGGTTGTGTCCATAAATATAATGGTTGTATTGATAAATATGTGGTAATGGGTAAGGGTGGAAACAGGTCAGGCCAGGCTTTGGCAAGCCTGAGCCGGGCCTCACTCCTATTTCTTAAGCCTGAGTTTGATCTGTTACCTGTTACAGGTCTTTTTGTAAGGCCTTGGTCTAGCCTGCGAAAAAGCCTGGTCTGGCCCGTAAGCCTGTTTAGAAGTATGTTTTATAACAAGGCCTACAAACAGGCCAACAGGCCTATAAGCCTATGCAGCCCAGCAAGCCTTTTAAGCAGTTTTTTTATATAATTAATTGAATATGTTCTAATTTTTTACTATATTATAATTTTTTAATTATATTTATAGTTATTTATATAATTAATTTAATATATTATATATTATTATATTAAACAGGCCGACCTGTTAAGCCTAATAGGTTTTTTCATAAGCCTGAAGTCTGGCCTATTTAACTAAACAGGCCTTTTAACAAGCCTTGGCCTGACCTTTTTAATAAACGAGTCAGGTCAGGCCAAGCCAGGCCGTAGGCCCCTGACAGGTCGGCTGGCCTATTCCCATCCCTAGTAATGGGGAAGAAGATTTATTTTTTTTAGGGTTTTTTTGGCTTGGAAGGCTACAAACATACATTAAAGCAAAATAACTACAAAGGTTCTTTTTCCATGTTTAGGAAAACCAATTCAACTATTAGAGAAGAGTAAGGATCCTTTAAGCCTCTTTTCCAACAAAGATTAACGGTAAAATAGTTGGGCATTAGCTACGGAATTTAGTTTCTTGGTAATTCCATGGCTATTCCGTAGCTAAAATTTGCCAGGGAGGATGAAGAGACTAGAAAGAATCAAAATCCCAACCTTGTGTTTGGATAGAGTATTTGAAATTCCTAAATTTTATGTGTTAGAATAGTAAAAGAAAGAATTTCAAATAACAATTAGAAATCATTTTTATAACAAATAAGAGGAATTTCAAATGACACATATTAAGAGAGAATTTCAACATTTTTCTGTTATGTTTAACTTTTTAGATTATCATTTATAATTCCTCTCATTCTGACAATTCATTCAACATTCTCTATCACAATTTTGAGATTCTAAAATTCTCCATCCGAACACACATTTATAGAACAAGTAACATAACTTTGTTGAAAGGATGTCCTCAACAGGTTAAAATTTGGATTTTTGAAACTCTGATCTATGAAAGAGTACTTAATATGCTTGGTGATCTCAACTAGTGCGGGTTAAAAGCTCTAGAGGTTAGTTGCAAGTTTGGTGTCAATTAACCATCGTACTTCCCTTATAAACTGTCATGTAGTAATGATGTTTCATGACAACAATTTTGTAAATAAAGGAAGAAAATACTAGTGTCATGATAATAGAACTAAGTGTACTGTTTTATCTCATTCCTTTATTGTTCATAAATCATGAGAGTTTTGCTGTAAAAAATAAATAAATCATGATAGTTTGAATTTACATGTTTGTCAATATATTTTGATATATCATTGCTTGCTTTTATTATGTTAATATTTATTATGACTATAATTTTTAATTTTGTATAGGATGCTAGATTAATTTTAATGATGTACTTGATTATTTTTATGAATTTATATTTTAAGTACTATATAAGTTCGAAATGGAGAAAAAATGTATTTGACATATGATTTTAATTAAGTTAAATTTTTTTTGAAAGCTAATTAAGTTAAAATTAGTAACTGAAAAGACTTGTTAAATCATCTTATTTGATAAAGTATCGTTTAGTAGTTATTAGTGTTTTTGAAACATTACTTGGAATAGCATTTCAAGATTTCAATTGTTAACTAGAATTGATTTTTACAATTTTATTATTAAATTTTTTTATATAATTACTTAATTTAAATTCCGGTTCAATAGTTAATGTCATTATGATTTTATGACTTTATCTATCATTTTCCTTTAAATAATATTTTAACTCCAGCTATTTTATTAGTTAATTTTACTAAACATACTCAATATAAATTTTATTTGTTTTTTCGTACCCTTGAGGTTGACCTCTAGCATAACTCAGGTGGGTAACAAATCACTATACATCTATTTTCTTGCCAAGCCTAGTACTTAAACATGACCTAAGAAGCAACAACCCTTTATTGGCCAAGTTCATAAAGGGCCCCAAAATTGTCGTACACTCGTATGCGTTTAATCATCAAAATTCCAAAAAGTGCTAGTATCCTCTCCAGATTTAGCTACGGAATAACTATGGAATAACTACGGATTTTGATTTCCTAGTTAAGCTGTAGTTATTCCGTAGCTAAATCAGTTGGAGAGTGTTGGATAACAAGATAGGATCCGGACCCAAAAAAATTGAAAAGAAAATATATGCGTCTTATGATCCACAGTACAGTACCTTGGTAAAAAGTTACAAATTGTTGGATACAAAAGAATCACCCATGCGATCCTGCAATTTTCAGAAAATTGGAGAAGTGTTAAGACCTAGGCTAGCATGAATTTCAAGCCAAGAGCTTCATAATATTTATTAGCTGAGACCCTTAGACCTTTGAGGTTAAAATGCTTTAGATCAAGATAATGAAATATAATACTAGGTGACACAAGTGAAATGAAATATTTGTATGTGAAAAGTGGAAAATGTATGGCAAAGTTACTAGTAAACGCCTTGATATAATAATCAGAAATAGGCATTTATCAGCGAAACTCCCAGCATTTAATTTCGGCCTCCCATGAATCAGCATAAGCACTTAAGAAAATGTTGAAACTTATCTGGAATTATGAAGGCCAATTGAAAAACAAAATTAAGAATTTGAAAACCCATGTCAAAAAAAAAACGAGAAAGAGAACATGATGGGTTCTTTTTTTTTTTGGTCGAATAACATGATGGGTTCAAGAAAGCAGTAACACGCGAACGCGAATCAACCAAACCCAAACCCTGGCCTTTACTTTTCGCACCGCACGTTTTGCTATTCCCACCCCCTATTTTTTCCTTCCCAAGCCTACCCCTCCCCCCTCCTTGCCTCTGTTCCCGCAGCCCCTTCGTCTAGCCACCGCAGCCCCAACCTCCCTGCTGCCAAAAACTCCACGAGCCCACCGCTCGTTTTCATCACCGCGTCGGAATGGCGACAGTGACGCACCACTGCAGCTCCACAACGCTAGTCTTCTTCTTCCTCACCGTGTCATCTCCGTCCCCAGTTCATTCTTTGCCCAGCTGCTTTTGTGGTTCGCGAGAGGCATCACAACATCCCCTCCGTTCTTGTACGCACAACTCCGATCAACAGCCACCGCGGCGTGACATTTCTTCTTCCCATAGTGGCTGACTGTGTGCGTAGTGGTGGTCTGCGCTTCAGCACTACCATAGACCATCAAATACCACCCCTCTCTACCATGCAGTATCTCTGGTTGTGGTAATTGGAAGAGGCCAATGAAGAGTTTATAAGGGAAAATGGCTTACGGACACTCTTGTCCGTAAGTCAATTTAAACAAAAAAAAACATTTACGTATATTCTCGGACACCCTTGTCCGTAAGCCATTTTTTATAAAAAAATATAACTTCCGGACAAGGCTGTCCGGGACCATTCCCGGACACCCTTGTCCGTAACCAATTAACTGAAGGGCAGATTTGGGTTTTATAAATTTTCAAAAAAATAAGGGGGGTGGCAATAGCATAAAACGCGGTGCAAAAAGTAAAGGCCCCAAACCCTAATACCTACTTTTGTTTTTGACCGTTTGGTCCATGGGTTTAAAGGATATTCTGTTCTTCATTTTTAACATTTGGTCCATGGGCTGGTGATGTCCGGTAAAATTGCCGAGTGCCTGCCACCTAAAGCCTACAAATAAACTGTCCATTTTGACCAAAATAAATAAATAATTGCCCAACTTTTTATTAATAATGATTATTGAAAATAGTTTTAATTGAGTTTCATTTTTATATTATATATATGTTTTAAGTAAGAATATTCTGTTTGAAAAAAAGTAAGAATATTATTTATTATAATTGGTTTACAAAGATAATTCAACTTAATGTAAATAGTAAAAAGTATAAATAAATATTTAAAGATCAATACTCTTTCTTATACGTATTTTCATATTCAACGTATAGGTGGTAGATTGTTTACATGATATAAATATAATGATAAGTAGAAATGAGATTAATGCAAGTAGTACATACCTGATTCCCCTTAAACAATGTTCGGGATCTAGTCTCATCATGATGTGAATGTTTTCAGCTTGAGTAGGATTGTCTTGGAGAATACATGTGGTTTATAAAAAAAATATAATAAAAATGCATGTGGTTTATGCCTCTTTCATAGAGTGTTCGCGGTTCGGTTTGGATCGATTTTGAGGCAAAAAGTCATCCGATCCGATCATTGCGGTTTTATCATTTCATCATCCGATCGATTTTGATATTTTTTTAAATCCAATCCAATCCAATCTGATCCGATTTAAATTGGATTGGATTGGATCAGTTTTCGGTTTTTTAAAGTGACAAAAAATATTTGATAAAATTAATAAAATAATGAAGTAATAGTAAACATTTTCTTATTGGAACTTATATTTATTAAAATTAATATAAAATTATATAAAAAGAATGACATGAGACATGAAAACTAATTTAAAACTAGTTTTATATTGAAATATTTTTAGAAATATTAACATGATATTAGCTAATAAAATCATAAAAAATATATTAGTATAAGTATTTTTTATCAATATATATGTATACAAGTATAAATATATGATTAGTTTATAAGTAATAATATATGTATATATAAGTTCGGTTTGGATTGGATTGGATTGGTTTTCAACATAGGATCCGAAAACCAATCCAATCCAATAAAAAATTTCGATTTTTTGCGATTTGCGATTTTTTGGATTTCGGTTTGATTCGATTTTCGGTTTTTCGGTTCAGTTTTTGTGGTTTGCATTGGATTGGATTGGATATGAACACCCCTACTCTTTCATAACAATAATAACGATAAAATGTATTTTTATCCCTATAAAACTAATAAAAAATTATTTTTGGTCCCTATAAATATTTATATATTGATTGATTTTACATATGTATAAGAGAAACTATGGTCCCTTAAAACATTTTTCTGTTTTCAATTTTTAAATTTTATTTTATAACTTTAGTCATTTGCCTTAAAACCGTTAACTTTAATGATTTCTATGTCGGTTTATTAATTTTAACTTCACATTTTTTTCATTTTTTCATAAACAGGGAAGACTAAAGAAACTGACTGGATGATCATGGTCATTGAATCTGACTAGACAAGCTGACATAAAAATTCATTTTCCACATCAACATCAAAAGTTAATGGTGTTAAAGGAGGGACTAAGGTTACGTGATTTCATAATATGAGGGACTAAACTCACGTGATTTCAGAATATGGAGACTCAAATCAACGGTTTTAAAGTTTAAAAACTAAAACCAAATTCGAGTCAAACTCTATGAATTAAAAACATATTTAACAAAAAAAAATTCACCCTAAATAACTTTTTATTGTTATAGATTTGAGCTTGATGCTTTTGATGACGTCCTAAAAAAGCTTGATGCTTTTGAAAAGGCCTCCTGCTGCCCTCTGCAATTTGATCGTGTCTGATGCTGCAGGGGTTGAGCATTTAAGATCGTAATTTGTTTTTATGTTTGTTGTTCGATCGTTCTTTATTAGTTCTTTTTTTGTTGCTACTAATGTTTTTAAAATCGTATCGATCATTGAACCAGTTAAGGCATTGGTTCAAGATTAAATGGTCTAACCGTAGTTGAACCGTGGTCGAACCAGTATAAATTAAATAATAATAAATTATATGATATATTAAAAAATATTTATTTAAATGAAAAAATTAAGTAATATTAGAGAAAAAAACATAATATCTATCAATAAAAAAATAAATAACATAAATGATAATAAATAGAGTTACAAAATTTAATATTTTTTGTTTTATGTTATATAATTTTATTTAAATATATTTTCACATTTTAATGTTTTTAATTTTTATTGCAGTAGAAAAATACTTTTATCTAATTAAACTAAGTTTACTTAATATATCATTTCAAAAAAAAATGAAGTACGTTTTATATATAAACCGTGGCATATTATAATTGAAAACCAATTCTAGTCTGATGGCTCTCCTCATCGCCAAGCTCACAGAAGGACCTGGGCTCGAGTCTTCCCTCTTAATTTTTGTAAGTACAGAGGCATGCGCTGAATGGCCCAAGACACCCCGAACCGACCGGTTTAGCCGGTCATTTACCGGTTTTCTAAACTAAGTTAGTAAGGTCCGGTTCCGATAACAATGGTTGCTACTGTTTTTGTTTTTATCCTAGTTACAAAAAAAAATGCTTTCTTTGTCACTAGGGACAATCTCTACTACATTTATATGATCTTGTATATTTAATGCTTTCAAGTGATGTCCCTTTCAGTTTCATTTTTTTCCCCTTTTCAGGGGTGGGTACGTATTATTTTGTGTAGTTGGAGACTGATAGGAAAATGTTGATTTTATTTCCTTTTTTTGGACTTCATACCTCACCTGAGGATTGGATCCATTCTCCAAAATGGGCAATACTCAATATCAGTTTAAAGATCTATTTGGTGTTGTTTTGCAATAAAATGTTGAAGAAAAGAAATTGACAAGAACGTTCACTTAATTAAGATGTACAGAAAGTCAGGAAGTAACCAAACTAAGGAAATAGGCGAAACAAATTAAACGGTGCCAACAGATCACAACAAACAAAAACAAGCATTAATCCACGATCCATAACATTAGCAACAAACACATTGGAAAATAAGAAAAAAACATAAACAGGGGAAAGCTAGAGCAAAACCACATCGATTACATAATTAAGTGCCCTTGCATTTGTGCCACATGACTAATGTATTTAGCAGTGGAAGGAGTCCACAACCTTGCACTTAACTGGGAGTTCCATAGCTTGGTTGGGATCAACACCATAGAAAGAGAGCAAGCCAGAATCCTTGTAACGGCAAAAGCATTGAAGGTCAGCTTTTGCAATAGCAGAGCAACAAGCAGAGCTGGGAGGATCAACAGCATTCTCACCACTCACACAAGGCAAGCATGCCTTCAGTCCTTCTTTCGACATGTGACAAAAGGACTGGCCATTGGCCAACATGGCAATGGCCAACAACATCCCCACAATCATAACCTTCTTATTGTATGCCTCCATCCCTAGCTATATGATCAATATCTCTCTGCTTAAACTTCACTCTTAAGCTTCCACTACACTGTATGAGAAAGAGGTCACTATAGGCTTATATAGAGGGTGAACATGAGAGGATCGATGTTGGATTGAAGATTGTTACTTACAATAGTCAATAAAACTTTGGAGGATGATATACTATATTGGACATATAGTGCTCTCGTGACAAAGTGTGTGGTGCCTGGTTGGCAATACTATGGGCCATTGTATCACGGGCAAGCATTTGATGCTTTTAAGAAGATTGATTTTAGCACTAATGTTGGAGGTTTTAGTTGTTTAATGTATTTAAGGATAATAAATTAGGTCTTGCACTCTAATTATGTACAAAGCGGCATGTGAAGTGTGGACAACATTAGATTCCCATTTGGGCAAGAAGTTTCCTTCATAATTCATATTAATAGATAGGAAAGGACGGGACTGTAGTACTAAAATCTCGAAGGTGGTCAGAATATTTTTTCACCCACACATATTAAAACCTTTAAAATTCGATACCAATTAATTATCATTATCGAAATAGTCAATAATAAAGTATATCCTCAACTTGTACAAAAATAGACATGTACATAACTAGGGATTTAGAATTTGGAAATTTGGGGATAAATATTTCTTATCTTCAATTTTTTTTTAATCTTATCAAGGATATAATATACGTATATTATTTCTGATTATAGCCCCATAACCAAATCTTGACATATATACTCAAATATCTTCTTAAAAAATATTTAATTTCATTCTCAATAATAAATTACCTATCGGATTAAAATTTTATTATCATCTCTAAGTGTAAACTCATCATGACCGGGTTATTGGGCTTTCCTCAAATATCAAAGGCAAATTTCTTTTACATTCTATATATTTTCTTTCTAATTCTCTCATTTTTTTCATTACATCAATTATTGTATTTTTTTTATCTCTTCATTTTCTATTTTTTTTTCATTTATCCATTCCCTATACTTCCGACATCAAAAACTAGGTGCGGAAGTTTTAATATAATGCAAACTATATCAAGAAATCAGCAACTTTTAGGTAACCAAACAATATTAAAAATTTGCATTATTACATAATATATTTTATTAGTCTGTTTTAAGAGCCCCAGCTCGTAGCTAGAAAGACAATTACTTTCTATTATCATTATGCTTGGACCACACATGTTTACACAACACAAAAGTGAAACATGTGAGCTTAGATTAATTCACACGACCGCATAGTACAAACTCAAACAATCAACATCCACATTTGACAATAGATCAAGCCCGTGAGTTTTTTAGATTAACGGCAATGATTTAATCAGAGCCAAAACGAAAGCCTTCTGATCCAATATATCGATGTCAAAAAACTAGGACTGCCATGATAGCATGATCTCATGTATACAATAGATATCAGGTTACGTGGCAAAAAACGAAGATGGAAATTAAATTAGTTAAAACGAACAGGGAAAGTCCAAGTTTCCTCTTATCACTTTAGTGTTTGTTTGATTTGTAATTAGAAATAATATAAAATTAATTTTACAGAATATATTTTAAATTATTCTTCATTTAATATATTTTCAAAATGTACATCATTCATTTTAATTAATTATTGATTCTAAAATTAATTTACTCAACTATAAATCAACTTGACACTAACTTAATTTTTGTACGTATCAACTATATAACAAGAAACGAAAAAAACGAGGAGTATTCGATATTAGATAAATTGGGTCAATTTGTCGATAGCCATATCCATCGATCGATCGATCCATTCATATAGATGGTCAATAATTAAGTTTCCTCGTCACTTATCGGATTTGATCAAAATAAGGTTAGGAAGGTCAAATTATACATGAGAGTGTGTTACGGGAGTTAGAAAAAGAACGAGGGAAGAATTTACGTGACTTGCAAGTTGTTTTATTTATACACATTTTTTCTAACTAACTTAAATGCAAAGCACCTAGCTTGTTTGACATATATTTCAAAACAAAAGCCAAGCATTGCGCAAGGTGGCCGAAAATAGCATCGAAACATGAATGAAGAAAAAGATTGAAGTTTGGGGATATATATTACCTCACATAATCCATCTCCTAATTATTGTGTTTTGTGCTGTGACATGAGCAAGAAATCACGTGAGAGAAGAGGCCGTTGACGTAGCGTAGAATCTGTTTTTTATCTTCAACTTGTACTCGTGGCGTGGTGGCAACCACTGAGTTGCCAACACGTGTTATTTTAGTGTTACGTGGCAGCAGCAAAAGACCGGGGACTTAGTTGGAGCACGCGGACATGGCCTGTTTACATACAAGCATGACTTGCCGACTTTGACAGAACTCTCTGATTTCTCATTTCCACAAGCCATATACGAGGGCAGTAATCTCTCTACTTTTTCTAAGCCTAATCCATCCCCACCTTTCCCCATAATTCACATTATTGCCATTTCTTTCTTCTTGGAGTAAATAGTAGTAATTTGCTAGATTATATTATTCAAAATTTAAAAATTACTATGAGTATAGGTCAGTGTCTTTAATTGCTATCATTAAGTGTGCACTTTGTTGATAAATTTATATTGTTGAAATTTTCAACTAGTGCCTATTTTATTTAATATATGCAATGAACGAATTTTAATTTGTATCTTAAGTGTGTTTAGTACCACCAGCTGCGTGGATTAACTGGTAAGAGGCTATTATAGTTTAACCAGTGGTTTCGACTTTGAGTCCTGAGTACATAGATATCTTGCTCGAGCAAGATTGCCTCTATAGATGATACATATTATTTTACACAAAAAAAAATTGTGTTTGGTACGTATGATAATCATATAATTTATTTGACCAGTTTATAAACTCATTGTTCAAATTATAATTGTTTAGTAAAAGAATTTATTTTAGCACTTCTTCGTTTCTTTTTATTTGTCCACTTTAAAATATGTGTGTGCAACATTTATTATTGTTTTATTAATTATATCCTTATTTTTATTTACTCATTTTTTAAATTGTAAATAACTATCGAGAAAATAAATCAAGATAATTAGAGGGTATAATAGAAAGCTTAAAATAATTTTTAAGAAAATAAGACCCAACGTCGATCCAACATATATGGAGGACTAAATCAATTTAAAAAATAAGAGGTCTACCAGCCTCTTCGTTGAGCTTACCATGATAACAACATTAATTACATTTATTAATATATGCGTTATTGACCAAAAAGAACATATAAAAAGAAAATAGCTTATAGTGTTTTTCCCAATGTTACTTTAAGTAGCATTTAAATTTATAACTTATTTTTTCTATTTTTTACCCTTAATATATTAATAAGATCCTATTTTCATCCCTCTTGATTTTTTAAAAACTCTCCCAAATCCTTTCTAAATTTAATATACTCTATAAAAATAATTAAAATGAAAAAATAAAATCAGGCTTTGTTAATTTAAAAAATTAAATAATTGAAACTAAAAAATATAATTAAAATAATTCATCTTTCAAAAAATAAAATTAAAATTTATATAATAAATAATATAGATAAGTCCTTTTATAATATTTTATATTTATCAATTATCAGTCACTTCAACCGATAATTTTACTAAACATTTTAGTTTATTAATTTTCAACTATCAACTTTTGGCTAAAAAATAATTTTCCAGCTATTAACAAATTTTTTACCTATTTTATCCAAACAACCAAAATTATGCGATGCAAAATATGCCCTCTATTTTTCATTGAAAAAAAGTTGTGTAATTTATTTTGTCTGATATAATTCAATGAAATAACGTTAATGTTGCAATATTATTAACGTAAGATTAAAGTTTGGATATGCATTTTTTTTTTCATTTGGATTACTGCAATTACTTCTATTTCTATGCCTTGGATGGCAAAACTACTACTTAATTAGAAGTTCATTACAAAAACACATATGCCAAAGAGATGCTAACATAACTTACATATATAAGCTAATTAACAATCTAACGTTATCCTTTCAAGTTAGATATTGACAGGCGCTACTTCAAGTTCGGGAGCAAACAGACAGGTAGGTCTATATGCATGTGTATACTCTTCTACAAGCAGAAGTTTAAAGCTATGTTCTTCTTACAATATTTTTGTTTTCTACTTAATCAAATTTCACCGGCAAGCTACAACAAATCTTGTTTAGAAATTAACTTTGTAATAGTATTTAGAAATTAGAATATTATTGTGAGTATATATAGGTCAATTAATTCAACTTAAAAATTACGTTAAATAAATACTAAAATAATTATTTTACCTTTCCCTTGGAGTTGCATACTTAATAAATTATGAGACATTTATTTGGCTATAAATGAAATATGGAGCCAAATGGGTTTCCTTTTGGTAATTTTGTCAAACAGTTGCGGCCGTGTCTTGGGGTGCATTCATTCATTTCCCTTTGGAAACTTCTTCTACAAATAACTCACACCACACCACAAGTCCATCTTAGTTAGTTAAAAAGTAAATGTGTAAACGAGTCCTTGTGACAAATAAGCCGAAGCTTGTGCTTCTTGCTCTTGAGCTAAGGTTGCTTCTAACTTGTTCTCTTGGCTAGTCATTGTTGCTTTGCGCGTTAAAATTGTGCACTGTGCAGTATAAACGGGGAGGCACAGAAAGAGAGAGAAGGGTCATTGCTTCCAGCATTTTCCATCTCCAATACCTCATTTTTCTCATGCGTGCAAGCGATTCTTAAATCTCAAACCCACCCATATTTCTTGGTTCTTAATAGCTTTTATTATCTTTAAGATTCTGCATTCCCCTACGGCCTCAAGTTCTTTGCTTTCCTCTCCTTTTTACAAAACAAAAAGAAAAACCCATCCTTTAGCTCGATCGTTTTGCATTGTCGTTGTCCAGGATTTCTTATCTTCTTCCATCGCTTTCAAAGGTTTGAACTTTTCAGAAATCTCTATCTGGGTCTCTGTTTCATTCCACTTGCTCATTACATATATAATCTCATCATCTTTTGCTTTCTGTGGTGGTGGCTGGGACTGGGGTGATAATTTCTGATGTATGCAATTATCTGAGATTTTAGTCTGTAGAAATAGTTTGTATTTTTACCCTCAAATGCTTTGTTGGGTTGAGATTTTATCCTATAAAAATTAATTCTCTTCATGGTTCTCTGAAAATTGCACCAAGATCATAAATTGGGTTTCATTCACTTTATTGCTGCAAGGAATCAATCACCACATGCATATGGGGTTCTGGTTCTGGTTCTGAATTTAAACTGGTTCAATTATTTTATTTTTTCAATTAGATCATTTCAATTGAAGCAATGGGAAGTCACATGAGCAAGAAGAGCCCTGAAACTTCATCTGCTATAAACGAATTGCACTATAAAACTGAGCTCAGTTCGTATGAGGCTGCTTGCAAGCTTGATACTGATTTGCAGACCTTTGACACCACACTTCAAACTCGAACAAATCAGGTCATCAATACTCTTGCAGTTGGTGTTGAAGTTCGATCCCTTTCTTTTGATTCTCTAAAACAAGTCACGGGATGTCTTCTGGAGATGAATCAGGAAGTTGTCAAGGTAATCTTGGAGTGCAAGAAAGATATATGGAAGAGCCAAGAACTGTTTGAACTGGTGGAAGAGTACTTTGAGAACAGTTTGCAAACACTAGATTTCTGCACTGCATTGGAGAAGTGCCTAAAACGAGCTCGGGACAGCCAATTGCTTATTCTTGTGGCTCTTCAACAGTTTGAGGAAGAATCAGAGTTAGGAGACAATCGCTATGTGAGGACATTACAAGAATTGAAGAATTTCAAGGCAGCTGGTGACCCTTTCACAGAAGAATTCTTCCAAATCTTCCAATCTGTTTATAAGCAGCAGATACTCATGCTTGAAAAGTTGCAAGTCAGAAAGAACAAGCTTGATAAGAAGCTGAAATATATTCATTCTTGGAGGAAGGTGTCAAGTATGATATTTGTAGCTACATTTGCTGCTGTCTTGATCTGTTCAGTTGTAGCAGCAGCTATTGCTGCTCCACCTGTTGCTGCTGCTTTGGCTGCTGCTACCTCAATCCCAATTGGTTCAATGGGAAAGTGGATTGACTCACTCTGGAAGAACTATGAAAATGCATTGAAAGGGCAGAAGGAAGTGATTAGTTCAATGCAAGCTGGTACCTATGTTGCTATAAAGGACTTGGACAATATCCGTATTCTCATTGATAGGTTGGAAGTTGAGATTGAATCTCTTTTGCACAATGTGGATTTTGCCATTGAAGAAGAAGCTGTCAAGGTTGCAATAAAGGAGATCAAGAAGAAGCTTGGAGTGTTTATGAAGAATGTTGAAGATTTAGGAGTTCAAGCTGATATCTGTAGCCGTGACATTAGAAGGGCAAGAACTGTGGTTCTGCAAAGAATCATAAAACATCCCCACAATTGAAGTCTGAAAACAATCCTATGTATGTCTTGCCAGTGCCAGCTATAGTAACTGTTCTTTGTTGGAGAACACATCTTTTCCTGCTGTAACTTATGAAATTTCTTGATTTATAGATCCACTCACAAATAGGTTCATGTGGAAGATAATAATGGGACATATTCGGTATGTCTAGGCACTGGCAGCTAATTTTTTTATTCTTTTCATACAATAGTGTAATAATGCATTTTTTTTTCTTTTTATGAATGAGTCTTTATATATCTTGAAATATATTGAGAAATTAAACTATGAAGTAATTAAACAACCAAAGCTGTGTTAAATACTCGGAGAGAGAACTTTGCCGTCCATAGAGGTCCTACCCGGCTCGACGGGATTGTCTACAGTGGAGGATACCAAAAAAAATTAAACAACCGAAGCTGTAAGAAAGCAAATTACTTGCATGATTAAGTTGAGGTTGAGGTTAAAGCATGTACTTTAATTGAATCAAAATTTATCTTAAAAAGTTTGTTGTTGGAGTAAGTTCATAGACGGTATTATTTCATTATTTTTATGAAATACTTGTGTTTCCCATCTTTAAAATGAGTTCTCATTTTGGAACAAAAAGTTAAAAATACTTTTTCTATTAATTTTTGTTAACAATTGAGATGTCTTATTTGTAAAAGAAACAAATAAACTCTCTACTAGATACAAAAGAATATAAAACTATGCATATTAAATGCATTGATAATTGTCAAGTGTAGATAAACTTGGCCTTTAAGGAACTATTAAAGGTTGAAACTTGAAAGAATATTAGTTATGACTTCCTGGCCTGGCGTAAATCATAGCATGTGGGAAAAGAAAAGGAAGTAACACGGAAGTTGGTGAATGGTGATTGATAACGAAAGTGGTAGGACCTAAGGAGTGAAAATGGATGGCAAATTAGGTGGTATCGTTAATCACGAAACGACAAACGGCCCGTTCGATTGATGACATATGAAAATGAACGGCAAGGAATTACTATATGTACACAGTACACCATTCACATAAAATAAAAAATACAGTTGAAGTTTTTATTTTTCTTAAAATTATTTTAAATTCCCTATTATATAATTTTATTCTATATTTTTATTTTTATTTTCATTTATTACTTAAAATTTAAGTGAGCATAAAAGTTCCACGTTAGTTAATAGAGTAAACGAGGACAATATAAGTGTAATGAGTAACAACCAGAGATGGCAATGCGGGCTGGCCTGGCCCACCCCACATCGACCGGTCTTTGGCCGGCAAAAATAGTGCAGGGCGGGCTGACCCACTTTTAGAATATGGGTTAGAAATTGCAGTCTGTCCCGCATATGTGCAGACTCACGAGCTGACCCATAAAAAATTAAAAAAATGTATTTAAAAAAATATTTAATTAGTTTTACAATTATTTCTTTTTTTTAAAATCATTTTTCTATCAAAACTTAATTATAATGTCATTTTTTAAAATTTATTTCACAATCCTAATATAAATATATAATTTGTGATACTTGTATAAAAAATAAATCTACATGGTATGACAATTATAGCATGTCATAGTCACATAAAAATTGATTCTGTACTTTATTAATCACTGTGAAGTATGGAACACCCAAATAAATTTTCATTTTTAGTTACTTTAATATTATTTTAATTTAAAAATTTGGCCTCGTCCCGCCCCGTCCCGCCCCGCAAAATTTATGGATTAAGCGGGACATACCAAAGTGGGTTATAGACTAAAAAACCTAGCTCAGCCCGCGAAAAAATACGGGCCAACTCAGCAGGCCTAGTTCATATTACCACCACTAGAAACAACGACATGTATTTATTCATTACCTTAATAGCATTACCTTAATAGCTTTCTCTAGAGAGGGAGTATATTAAGGTTCTCCCCTCATTGCCTGATCAGTGGAAAGTTGAGGCTTGAGACACTTACTCCCCCAAAAAAGGTTAACTACTATTATGCCGTTTTGATTAGCTTCTGTTCAAAACTCTTCCTGAGTCTCCTAATAATATACTGTTGCTTACTAGCTACTAGTTATATTGATATTATGCTTGGAATATTTCAACCACGCAACCAGCTGTGTTTAGGGGTATAATCAAGTTGGGTTGGTTCGGGTTTGGGATGACATTAAGTCTGAACCGATAGAATGATAACGGGTTAAGTTGGTTCGAGTTTTGTATTTTTTGTGTGAGTAACCCGAACCGAACCAACCTGAAAATGTTCGGGTCGGGTCGGGTTATCGGGCCATGATCATTTGTTCTATTTTAAAAAAATATAGGAGATGAAATGAAATTAAAATATAAAATAAAAAAAAAGAAAAGAAATAGGGAAAAATAAAATGAGAGGAGCAAATTAAATAAGGTTTGGGGAACCATCGTTGCTGTTACGCCTATTTTTGTTCCTCCGGGTAGGAAAATGAAATAAGATTAAAGCTTCTTTTTCTAGTTTGGTTCGAGTTGGGTCTATCGGGTTCAACATAGGCAAACCCGAGACCTGAACCGAACTAGATTGGGTTCGAAAGAAAATGTCCGAACTGAATACCCGTACCGAACCGTTAAATATCATTCGGATTGGATTGGGTTCATCGGGTTCGTGGGTTGGGTGAGACCCGCTTACACCCCTAGCTGTGTTTATATTGTCGCTTACTCACTTTGATATTCAAAAGAGCTTATTGACATCATCAGGCCTAAAAATGGATCTGTACAGAAAGACAAGGGCAATGAGAAACACAATAATCAGGCCAACTGTATAAGCGAGAGATTTAATTGCAGATAATATAGCAAGTCCAAAGTTAATATTACAACTACAATCAGATATGCAACTCGAACTGCTAGTGCCTTCTACCTATTCAAGTATTTGAGATTTGGCAATTAGATCTCATCTTCAAAAAGCCAAGAATGGGCTGAGGCCGAATATTGAAATATGTGGCCGAACCCAAATAAGCACAGACTAGAGACACATAAAGTTTAAACCAGATAGAGGCAAAAATGTAGTACATGCATGTGCCTGTCACCATAATAACTGCCATACAATTCAAAATGCTCTTCACTGCAGAGAGGTCCCTTTCTGCTGCTTGATCAGCAAACTGACCTTGAGATTGAAAATTGGCAAGCAACTGATCCTTGAGGCGGAATCTCTCTATCAACCACTTGGAAATTTCATCTTCAGATACCGGGATACAATCAACAGGAATGCGGCAGATATGCATATGAACTTCAGAAGGATCCACCCCAAAGACATTGTCCATGAAAGATGGGCAGCGATATTTGTAGCCAATGGTCACATCATAGACTGGCAATGAAAAGTTACAAGAATCTTAATGGCATGAATTTATGATTGCTAGCCTTTCAATCTTCCATTGACTTGATATCATTGCAATTTACAAACTACATGCATTGTTTTAGCTAAAACAAAAAGAAAAACTTCATACAGGGCAATTCAAGATCTCCACTCATCAGGTGGCCTGTTTATGAACTCAAAGCAACAGCAAAAGTAACTTTTCTTGACACATGCTAAATGATAGTATTAGATAAATGACAATGCTGCAGACTTCCCCGCATATCATACCAAAAATAAAATAGAAGCTGGATGATGCATAATTCTTGGATGAGTATAATAAGGTCTAATAAGAAAAATAAAACCTACTGTCACATACTTTACCAGTAATTATATAAACAAGGAAAATAAAGAAAGACAGAACAACCTGCAGTCAGAGAGCCCCTCAACTCTTGCATGCAAGTGTAGAATCCTTTGGTCTTTGGAAGTAAAATGTTTTTCAGAATTGGTAACCCTTGTTCAGTAGCATATTTCTGACTCCGAAGACACTTCTGCTCACTAAAACAAAAAGATAGGTGGCAATAAATCATTTAACAGAATACAGAGAGAATCACATGTGCTAAATCAACTCAAACTGAGGGTGAAGAAAGTTGTGCTTTAAAGTCACCATTTGAAGAGTGGTGACATCATATTTTTTTCTTCTTATTGATGTTTCAAGAGAAAATCACATGATTCTCAAATACAAGGAGTGTGATTTTTTTTAAGCAACATGATGATCATAAGCAAAGATAATAATGTATCAAAGTTTTAGCAGATTAATATATGGACAATAACAAGAAAAAAATCAACAAGTGGCTTACGTAAAATCAGTGCCTTCTGGGAAAAGAGCAAGCCAGAGAGGATCTTGCGGATCCTTGAATGTAGAAAGCATATTGCGCATGGTTGACTCATCAGCCTTCCACTTCCTTTCCACTGGGATGAACTCCAGTATTTGAAATGCCCAACCAAAAATCGGAAGTCTCATCAAGCTGCTCTTAAGTACATATTTTATGTATCCAATGCATCCTTTTCGCAAGGCAAGGTCCCATAAATACATCCAGTCAACCTCAGTTCTGTGATTTGCAATTAGTAAGATCCGTTCTCTTGAAGGAACAATAGCTCCAGAGAACACAACTTTAGTCTTGTTGATTTTTTCAAATAGGACAGGCCACAAAGTTAGCCAAGCACCAAAGAAAAAGGAAGTTGTTTTCCTGCTGTAACTGATGCTAAAAAATCGCACTATAACAGCGCTAATAAAGCCAAAGAACACTAACATTATAAACGCTGTTGAAAGCAGTACCAGTAGACACACCAGACCCCTTAAAACTCTCAATGGAGCTAGAGCATGATACTTTGCTCCAAAATTTGAACTTCCAGGTGTAAGAACCACCATCTGCAATAAAAAATAATCACATATGTAAATAAATGCACTACCTCTTCAAGATTTACCTCCTCAATGAATTGACATAAAAGATATTAACAAAACTGGATTGGCAAAACAGAATATCTTTAAAAGATTGCTCCGACCTTGGGGTTTCTTGCACTGGTGCAGATAAAAAACTGGAGGACTCTGCCAGCTGCTGTGTCCTTTTAGATGACCCAATAAGAGGATGATTGTTGACAATTTTGGCCACAATGTGGATGCACCTAGGAGAAAGTCGACAATGCCATATCTTTACCCTGAAGAAAGTCAGGAAGAACTGAATGATATTAGGTATCATGAAACATAAAAGTGGAGAACAGAAGAAAATTTCTGTTATAGAAAGCTCAAGCATATCTAATAAGAGAAGGAGTGGCAAATATTTTTCCAATTTATCAGCACATAACAAAATCAAAGGTATCATTTCTTATAAGACCGCACCTAATAATTTAACTCCAAAAGGATCAAAGAGAAAAAATTCTGTTCTCAAGAAAAATCAACCTTTCCATGAAGAGGAAGGATACAAGAGTAATCCTTATTTTTGTGCTGGGTTAAATTCATTCCATTGTTACACACTGGGACAGAAGATTATATTATCCAGCATGTGTTAGATAGTTTCCTTATGACATTGACACACAAGGGATTTTCTGTGGTGAGAATCAGACAGTTAGGGGAGCCGTTTGGGGTGGTTGCGAGTTTTCAGTTGTTGGTTTTTAAAAAATTTCAATAAGTTTTTCCAACTCAAAACTAAAAACCACTTTTTATGGTTTTCACGTCTTGAAAACTCGCAACTACCCCAAATGGAGCCTTAGGTATCATAATAATGACGCCTCAGGTATCATAATGACATCGTTTTTTGGATTGGCCAGTACAGGAACATGAAAATAACATTCTTCCATATCCTAAAGACATGATGCACTAACAGGAACATGAAAATAACATTCTTCCATATCCTAAAGACATGAGGAACATGAAAATAACATTCTTCCATATCCTAAAGACATGATGCACTAAAATCGGTATTTCACTTACAAACATTTGTCCAGATTTACTACTAGAAGGTATCTTTCCTCATCATTTTTCTGGTGACACTCATCACAAGGTATTGTGAAAGTCCATATGTAAATCAAGCCAACTTCCAGCCAAATAAAAACAGTAAAACACTCATCATCAGCTCCTCTGATCTTAGGCATGTCTAATATCACCTAGAGAGAAAAATCACAAACATGCCTAAAACAGATAAAAAGTAACACATCTAGCATCCCAGCAGCACAATAGCAATATGATTCCAAGTATGATCACAATAAAAACATGATCTCTTGAGAAGCTGTTGATAACATTGTGTACAAAACAAAACCACATTATGCAAAATGGCAAGGGTTTGAAAGTAAGGGACAAAATGGATGAAACCCCAGTTTCCAAAAACTTTACTTTTACTGATGAGACAACCCAAAGAAAACATAGTCATGCAAAGCTCGGATCTTTAGCACAAAAGGTTTGAAAAATAACAAACCCCATTAAGGCATTTAGCTATGACAGAGTGATAGAATGAAGTTGAGCAATGAGCATGATCTTTGTCCTCACCATTCTTCAAACTTGTAGCAGTTTCTCAGCCCCAGGTAGACATTGAGATCAACAAATTAAAGACAATGGAGTCGGTGGTAACTAGGAAAGTGAGCTTCTTGTAAGGAAAAGAGGCAAGCTTCGTTTTGATGAACAGTGAGTTTAGATAAAAGGAGTTAGAAGTGAGGTCTAGATTATAGTGGATACTTTGCAATTATAGTACCCTCAACTACTATTTCAAGGTGAACAAGAAAGAGTGTTAAATAGCTAACACGTATGATAAAAAAAGTCTGCAAAATCTGCAAAACTACATTGCTTGTCCCCTTCTCTTATGTTACGGTGTTTTGTATTTCCAAGAAGTTCACGTTTTGTAAAAAGGCCGTTAACTAAACCGATTGTAATAATTATTACAGGATAACTTAAGCTCTTTTAATTATGTAAACTTATGATTTGAAGATTATTCATTCAGTGCAACGTAAAAATGCACCATAAAGTTAAAACTGTTCAAATATGGCGGTTAATCACGGAAAATATCTTACTAGTTTAAATTGCCCATACGTCGGTCCAAAACTCCAAATATAGGCGTTCAGAATAATTTTAAAAATTTTAAATTTAGTTTAATTGATAAAAAATCATTTTATCATTGAAGTTTAAATATATTTTTCATCCCTCTAATATTAGCGAGTTTTATTTTTCACCCTTCCAATTTTTTTTTCCAAAACATCCCTACGAATTAAGAAACGGTTGTAAGACATCCTTGCCGTTCACTTCCGTTAAGCTTGTTAATGGACATAACACGTGTCAGCTTCCTAGTTAACTATGTTTTTACCTTTTTTATAATTAGAAATTCCCCAATTCCAAAATTTTAACAAAATGAAAAAAAAAGGAAATTTGCTACCAGTAGAAAACGATTTACCCCTTTGACCTAGGTACATTTCACATTCACTCCCTTGAAAATACCCTAGCACAGGAAGAAGTGTTTGTGTGATGCGTGGGGAGAACTTCTCCTTGTTACTTGAGGAAGGCTTGGGAATGCAACTACTAACGCGTTGTCGTGGAGATTCGGTGTGTGGAGCACAACGTTGTTGTCACGTGAGTGTTGCTTCGAACGCGTCCAAGGTGAGTAACTTCTTCACTATGTGCTTTAATGTCACGGAGCACAGCATTCTGGGGTCACATGGTGGGGTCATTTTCATTTGTTTACTATTATGAAAGCAATCTGTATGGAAAGTGCTTTATCAATCGTTTTCTTTGTTTTTAAGGTTATAATTAACTGAATAGGAAATGCATTAATACCACAACATTGGCATTTGATTTGTAGGATGTCCTTCTCTGTTATTTTCCATCACAGAGGCACTTTTGTAACTCACCCAAGTCATGACTACTTAGGGGGCAAGTTCATGTAATCCATGGTTTAGACTTAGACAAGTGGTTCTATCCTGAAGTGCTGAGAATTGTAAAAGAGGATTTATATTTAGGTAGAGCTGGGTAACGGGCTGGCCCGCACCGGCCCGCTTAAGCCTGCGGGCAAACGGGCTTAACCGTTTAAGTCTGCATGTGTAAATGGTCCTGATTTTTTGTGGTCCGCGTAAACACGCGGGTTCGCGGACCAACCCGCTTAAGTACTTAAAAATTATTTTAATTCAAAAAAATTGGTTTTCATTAAAAAAATGGTTTTAATGAAAAAAAATCTAGAAAAAAAAAGCATAAAATTTAGTTTTTTGTTATAAATTACAAATCAATGTTTATAAATTAATTCACGTGAATTCTTAAATCAGAGATTATAAATTAATATACTAAAATCACCATTCAATCATTCACCAAACATAAAGGGCTTAAGAGCTTAAAAATACAATAAATAGTCATAGTCTAATACTAATAGTCATTCACTCATCAACACAAAAGTCTCAATTGTAAAAGTAAACACCACCATTAACAACAATCCAACAATAGAGTTCTAATCCAACCAAAATAACACAAGTAGATTTGAAATAAGATAAAATCATTCATTCATCTTCTTCGAAAATGGTTTGCAAGTTTGACCCAACCTTGGATTTAGGTGGATCACTCTTTGTCTCAACCACCATAGCTTGGTCTTCATTTCCTACAAGTCAAATAAAAAAGTAAAAATATTAAATTAGAAAGAAATTTATGTATGAATAAAATAAAGATTCATATAACATAAATTTCATAAGTTGTAATAATTAGGTACCTTCCAATACATGTTTTATAGTTTCAAAATTTATTCACAAATTTAACACAATGAACACACAGATTTAGTACTAGTATTATTCACAAATTTAGTACTAGTATTATTCACAAATTTATTCACAAAACAGAGTACTAGTATTATTCACAAATGTATTCACAAAACAGATTAGAATTTGAGCCATTACCTGACTAAACGCAGTTGCACGGAGAGTCGGAGACGTCCTCCTCCACGGCTAAACGGAGACGGCGCTCTCAGAGACGTCCTCCTCCACGGCAGAACAGAGAGGAACGGCGGCTGAACGGCGGGAACAGAGAGGAACGGCGGCTGAATGGCGATGATCGAACCTAAACGGCGAGAAGCTGAGCACGACGCGAACGATCGGAGCTGAACGATTGAACGACGAGCACGATCGCGGCTGAACGGCTGAACGGCGAGAACGACGTGAGCGGCTGGACGACGCGGGGGCTGGCGGTTGAACGGCGCGAAGACGAGGGGGCTGGCGGCGGCAGCTTAGAATGAGAGAAGAGGAAAGAAGTGTGAGAAAAGAGAATGGAAATGAAGATTAGGGTTAGGGGGGTTACACGGGTCTCTTTTGTCTCTTTTTTTTATGTTTTAAACTTTTTAGTTTTGTAAAAAAAATCTGCAATTAAAAAAAAAGTTGTCTGCGGGTTAGCCCGCGGGTTTGCGGGCAAACCCATTTAAGCCCGCGGGTTAAATGGTTAAACCATTTAACCCGCTTCTTAAACGGGCCTATGTTTTTGTGGTCATTTTTTGCGGACCGGTCCGCGGGCCCAAGCCCATATACCCAGCTCTATATTTAGGGCATATTGGGATGTAGAAACCACAGGAAACACTAGAAGGGGGTTGAATAGTGTTTTATATGTTCAAACAGATTTTATGAAAACCTTTTTCACAAGCAAAGTATTTCACAATAATTTTGAGCAACTTGTTGGACATGGGCGTTAAGGTACTTGCTGAAGTGACTTCAGCAGGTCCAGAAAATAGTTTTCGAAACTTATTTTTAAAGAGCGTTTGAAATTGTTTTCAGTTCAAGCTTATAAAACATATTATTCAGAACCCTCCAGTTAGTTTAAATAACAGATATTGAGAGATAAGAGTTGAGAAGACTTAGCCAAGAGATTTATCCTGGTTCACTCACATCCACCGTGAGCTACGTCCAGTCCCAATGGCAAACCAGCAAAGGATTTCCACTAACTGATCAGAGTTACAACTATTCTTTTACAGTCAAGCCTCTTCAGGATCTTTACAACAAGTATTCTTTTTCAGACAAGCCTCTCCAGGCTCAAACCAAGTATTCTTTTACAGACAAGCCTCTCCAGGCTCAAACCAAGTATTCTTTATTCCACCAAGCCTCTCCAGGCTCTCAAACACTTGAAAGTGTTTACAAATGAAATTTTGTTTAAGTTGCTAAACTTAGACAAGTTCCGGACTTAAACAGTTACAAGATTGTACAAGCTAACTGAGTAAAACTTAGGATATATGAAATTTCTATGTACAACAATATCAGAGGGTAGTGGTAGGATTTTTGCATCGTATTGGCTTCATAAGCGTTCTTCTCTCTCTCTTTGTAATTCTTCATGAAGCTTTATATAGGAGTTCAACTTAAGTCCGTTGAAGATTGCTAAAACCACCATTGTGAAATAGCATTAAAAGCTGTTAAGACCGCTGTGATACAATCTTCTGAAAAGCTTCTGACTTTGTGAACAGCAGGTGTACAGACTTTGACACAGTTCTGACACTTGCAGGCACTATGTTACAACAGTTTCCCTTTCTAGTAAAATGATTTGAAAAGCTTCAAAAGGGGTCTTTGTAACATTCCTTAAATGAATCAAACTTGCAGAAGATGTATATGATGCATTAAAGTCTTGAGCAAAAAGCCTTCTGACTTTGGTCAAATGCCACATGGAGCGTCTTCAGCAGATCTTCTTAATTCAGATAACACATCTCTTTCAGAGGGTTGAATACTTTCAGTAGGTTCTCATCCTTTAGAAGGTTGCACCACTTCAGAGGGTTGCTCCTTTAGAGAGTTGCTGAAACACATGAAATACCCTTAAGAGAATTTGTACTTTTATCAACATATTTTAACCAAATTTGTTACTCATTAAAACTTAGGATTTGTGAGACTTAAATATTATTAATCTCTTAATAATATTTTGAGACTCAACATTCTTCCCCTTTTTAATGATGACAAATTTGCTTAAACTATTTAAATATCTGAAGGAAAAATATTAAGTTAAGAAATCTCCCTTTTTCAGATACTTAATCAAAATGCCTTACTCCCCCTGAATCTATGAATTCGTTTCTGAAAACATTTAATCTTCAGATATTTTGTTAGTTTTATATCTCCCCCTTTTGTCATCAGTCAAAAGGGTTGGTAATAGATACTGAAGTATTAAATGCATCACATAATAATAAATGCAGGGTAGGTAAACATAGTTGCGTTAAATATCACAATCAATTTCAATCATTGTCAATCATAGAATACGCAGCATAGTAAATGCGAGAATAAGAAAGTATACTACGTGGTCAAATCATGAAAAACAATCAATCTAATCAAATTGAAATTCCAGAGAGTTCAATAACATAGAATTTTAACATAAACATAAAAACTTTCATGAACACATAGACTTTCTAAAATATGGCAAGCTAGAAATTGTTATTCCTCTTCAGCTTGGGCTTGGATTCTTCATTTTGAGGACGAATAGGAGCAGCATTGAATTGCCTCACTAAGCTCTGAAGTCTACGATTTCTGTTCCTCAGCCTTCTGATTTCATTCTCTCTAATCTCAAGAGCCTAAAAAAAATCAGCTTCTCTGAAAATTATTGACACATGCCTCTTGGTAAATGTAATCTCCCCAAAGCCATTTGGTAAGCCATAATCAGCAGGCTTAACCACTAGGCAAGTGTAGATTGCAGGAGTCCACTTCTTCACAGTCCATTGTTCATGCAACTCATGCTTAGAACCAGGGAAAGTTCCAGGAAACCAGGTACAAACCTCCTGAACTGAAAGGGTGCTCTTGGTCATAGAATCTGCAAAGTCGTACTTTGTTCTAGAGCAGGACCCTTCCTTTTCCCTCTCATACCAATATGAATCCCATAGCCTATCTCTGTAGGTGTGGTCAAAACCCCATAAGCTTCTAAATCTTCAGGGAGTCTTTCTCATTCTTCTTTGGTGAAGGGCTCTGGTTCATCCATATAGGCAGAGTAGAACTTTGGTTCTTTCTTCTTATCTTCAGGACCTTCAGCAAATGGTAACTCTGGCACAATTCTGTCAGGTTGCCAAAAGATCTTGGTTGAGGGTTTCATGGTGAGGGGTTTCGGAGGCTTGGAGTTTCTATACCCATCATTTGATGCAATGTACCTTGAATATAATTCAGCTTCCAGGTTCAGATGCCTGATCAAAATCCAATCTTCAGCAAGTATCCTTACTTGGTCAGGAGAATCAACATCAATTCTTTTCCAGTAGTGCTTGGGTGGTTGCACTCCTTATCTGATCTTTTCCAGCTGCTCAGATCCAGACACTCCCCCTGAAGCCTTGGCCAATCTCCTTAGTCTAGAATCCTCCAGAGAGTCCAAATGAAGACCAACATGCTTGTGCAGAGGCAGGTGATCTTTGAAGTATAGCAGCTCCTCATACAGATTTGGACACCGAGGCAATCTTCTTCTTTGAGCATACACAGAAAGGTAGAATCTGTGTGGGAATTCAGCAGCTCTCAGCAAGTCATCAAAGTTGATAATGGGCATTACCTTGTCAAAGGTTGGCCTTCTAGAAATATCTCTTGACTTTGGCTTCCACTACCTTTCTCTTGGAGTTAAGTCACCTTGCCTATGCTTACATAACTTCCTTTGGTTTTCCAGTCAATGAAACTGGATAAGGCAGGAGCAAGAGCCAATTGTGTAGGCATTCCTTCATCCTTAAGATCTATGTCAAAAGGTGATGGAGGTTGAGGAGTGGGTGAAGGTGGATTAGTAACCTCAGCATGTTCAGATCTTAGTGGTACAGAAGAGATGGGTTTCATAGCAGCAACAACTGATTCTATAGCCATGGGATCAGTAACAAGAGGTTCTGCAACCTTTTCAGCTTCAGCAGGTGCAGCAACCTTATCAGTAACTGGGTCTTCAGCAGGTTCACACACAACAATTCATGTTTCAGTAACCTCTTCAGCAGCAGCAGGTTGACTGAGATCTTTAACATTGTGTTGTTCTGAGGACTTAACAACAAGCATAGGTGCCTCAAGAACTTTGATTGGAACCTTGGAAGGACGCACATCATCCTCCAAGTCAGCAGGATCAAGGTTATCAAAATGTACCTTGATTTTCTTGTATGGTTCAGCCTCAGGAATTGGAAGTTTGCTAACTTCTTGCATCTTCCTCTTGTATATTTTGGTTTGAGTGAGATCACAGGGAATAAAAGGAGCAGCAGGCTTGACATGCCTTTTTACAATCCTTTCCTTCTTCAAGTCCAGCACCTTCTGAGACCTTACTTATTTCAAGGCCTCCTGAAAAAGTCCAGCATTATCCTTGGAGATGGATTTACTCCATGTGATCATCTGGGTTGGAGCTTCTTCTCTTACAGGAGATAATAACCTTTTGTGCTTAGACCATGCAGCCTTTGCAGGCCTCTTCCTTTTGGTCATAGCAGTTTTTCATCTTCAATCATGGCCTTTTGAGCAACTTCTGCCAAAGCCCTATCATTTTCTTCTTGTTCCTTCACTTTCCTCAACTCTTCTTCTTCAAGAGCATTTTCTAAGGCAACAATTTCTTGAAGCTCGGGGTCTGGATGGCTGGTAGCAAGGGCCATCACCCTAAGTGGCTTCTCAGAAGAACTACCACTTGTAGCATCACCCACCACAACCTGTCCCAGTATGGTAGGCTTAGTGGTTTCAGTAACTTGCACATCAGCATCCTGGCCCACCATTTCAGTAGGTTCATTTTGAACCTTCTGAACAGGTTCAGAATCTTTTTGTTGAGTTACCTCAACCACCTTTTCTAATGGTGTTGCTTTTTGGAATGATGCTTCCACCTCCCTCACTCTTTCCAAATCAGTAGGATTGAGAGTTACCTGAGCAGACTTGGTTCTTTTCTTCTTCACAATCTTCTTTTCAGGGGTCTTCTTAGCAGGTTGGAATTCCTCCTTCTCGATATCCCCGTGAAGTTCCTACTCCAGAATCTGCAGCATTGACTTCTGGAATTCAGCAACATGAGCCTTTTGGCTTGTTTCATCAGTAGCAACAGATTTCTTAAGAGTAGTCGTAGTGGTGGTAGTAGTAGTAGTAGTTCGACCAAGTTGTTGGATCATATCCATGCTCGACCAAGTTGTTGAAGTTGACACACCTGGATGGGACAATCTTCCCACCAGCCTTAGAGGAAGCACCATCGTTCTTCTTAACAATCTGGGAATTGGCAGCAACCCAGTTCCTTTCAAGTTTGAGGGATTCTCCGAACCAAAGAGCATTTGGTTATACCTCCTTGCAGCTCCATGATGTACTTCCCGTTCAGGGATAAACATGGCACCTTCAGCTTTCATACCAGTAACTTCTTCAAGGGTAGTTGTCTTAATGGTGAAGTTTTTGCCCATTACAGTAGCACCAAGGTAGACTCTGTTGTCAAGTTATACCTCTCTGATGTTTCTCCAGAATTCGTACACGTTCTCTTCGTGCCAGCCATAGTTGATGACCTCGAAGAATGGTAACCAACCAGCACACCTGAAGTAGTCAGAGAGATCATATCCATGCTCGACCAAGTTGTTGAAGTTGACACACCTGGATGGGACAATCTTCCCACCAGCCTTAGAGGAAGCACCATCGTTCTTCTTAGGAGCCATTACAGTTCAGAGAAAATTTAGAGAAGGTAGGGTTTGAGAGAAGTTGGAAGCTTGAGTGCACAGGAAGTTTCTGATCACATAGAGGAGGAATGCAAAAGGAGTGTAACCCATGAAGCTTCTCACGCGCCCTATAAATAGACTCTAGACATAGCATTAATGATGACAGTTACGGGTTGCACAGACATGGGGAGTCATGCAACGTGCAAACTTCAGAGGATAGGTGAAAAGCCAGCCGTCTTAGGGAGCCACGTCATCAAGTGACAATTTCAGAAAGTATATGTGTTCAGCAAATTTAATAATTTCAGCAAGTATATTTTCAGCAGACACATATATCAGAAAGTTCATGCATTTCAGGAAGTCATACACACCACATTTTTCACAGATTTTTCAAACAAATCATACAATTTCAAACATTTTAATTGCAGTAATGAACAATGTTACCAGCATGAATACTTAAGAGTTTGAACTGTATTTGCTAAGACTCAACATTGCTTTCTGAGATGAAATGTAGATTGATGATTTCAGCAGCTTGCGTTGAAGGCTCTTGGAATATAAACCTTCTTTTCATCAAGAGTTCATTTCATCCATTCTTCAGCAGTAATTCTGGGAGTTTTCTTTGATTTGTTCAGAACATCTGCAAGAGAAAACAATGAAGATTTTTGGTACCCATATTTTCTTGGGTCCATCTGGGTCAATTTCTGGTAAGGGTTTCTCTTTCTCTTTACACTCAAACTTAAAGAGTCCATGTTTATCACAGTGAGGACACCCATCAACCTTTTTCTTAGCGTTTTTAGGCAACTTAGAATTTGATGATTTTGATGATGGTTTTCTAGAGAAACCTAAGCCTCTTTTATCATTTAACCTTTTCTGAGTTTCCAATAATCTGTTAAGATTACTAGTTCCTTCAGCAAAGTTGGATAGGTCTTTAGTAAGTTCCTTAATCTATCCTTGAAGTTTCTGTTTTTCTTCAAGTAGACTTTTGGAATTACTATTCTCTTTTTCTTGAAACTCTTCTTTAAGTATAAGATTCCCCTTTTCAAGATTCTTGTTTTTGTTGCACAACACAGTGTATGCAGGGGAGAGTTTCTTATACTTTCTGAAAAGTTCCTTGGAACTATCTATCAAATCATCATATTCATCTTGAAGGGTTAGAGATGTTACCTTAGAATCTGTACCTTCAGAGATGAGTTGATCTGCCATTAAGCACAAGTTTGTCTCTTCAGATAAGTCTTCTTCATCTTCTAAAGTGAAATCCTCTACGGACTTGTTGTCTTCATCATCTTCATGAGCAGATGAAGCAAGCCAGTCCCATATTTCCTTAACAGAGTTGCACCCTTGAACCTTCTCATACTCAGTGTTGTCCAGAGAACAAATCCAGTAGAGTTTGGCTTGAGCATTAAGTTGAACCTAATTTTTTGCTCATAGGACCACTCAGCCTTGGAAATAGGTACTCCATTTCTCATGGGAACATAGTCACCGTCAGCAACTATATCCCAAAGATCTAGATTATAGCTTTCCATGAACAGCTTCATGTGTTCTCTCCAGTACAGATAATCATTTCTGTTGAAAACTGGGGGTCTGGTTACAGATGCTCCTTCAGAGATGTAGAGACCAAAGCTTGTTGAGGTTTCCATATGGATCTTATTTCCTCAGCACTTGTTAGATGCTCAACCCGAGGTTGAGCTCTAATACCAATTGTAGAAACCACAGGAAACACTAGAAGGGGGGTTGAATAATGTTTTATATGTTCAAATAGATTTTATGAAAACATTTTTCACAAGCAAAGTATTTCACAATAATTTTGAGCAACTTGCTGAAACTGGGCGTTAAGGTACTTGCTGAAGTGACTTCAGCAGGTCCAGAAAATAGTTTTGGAAACTTATTTTTAAAGAGCGTTTGAAATTGTTTTTAGTTCAAGCTTATAAAACAGATTAATTAGAACCCTCCAGTTAGTTTAAATAACATATATTGAGAGATAAGAGTTGAGAAGACTTAGCCAAGAGATTTATCCTGGTTCACTCACATCCACCATAAGCTACGTCCAGTCCCAATGCCAAACTAGCAAAGGATTTCCACTAACTGATCAGAGTTACAAGTAGTCTTTTATAGTTAGGCCTCTTCAGGCTCTTTACAACAAGTATTCTTTTTCAGACAAGCCTCTCCAGGCTTAAAACAAGTATTCTTTTACAGACAAGCCTCTCCAGGCTTAAACCAAGTATTCTTTATTCCATCAAGCCTCTCCAGGCTCTCAGACACTTGAAAGTGTTTACAAATGAAATTTTGTATAAGTTGCTGAACTTAGACAAGTTCCAGACTTAAACAGTTACAAGATTGTACAAGCTAACTTTGTAAAACTTAGGATATATGAAATTTCTATGTACAACAATATCAGAGAGTAGTGGTAGGATTTTTGCAGTGTATTGTCTTGATAAGCGTTCTTCTCTCCCTCTCTCTTTGTAATTCTTCATGAAGCTTTATATAGGAGTTCATCTTGAGTCCATTGAAGATTGCTAAAATCACCATTGTGAAATAACATTAAATGTTGTTAAGACCGTTGTGATACAATCTTCTGAAAAGCTTCTGACTTTGTGAACAACAGGTGTACAGACTTTGACACATTATGACACTTGCAGGTACTATGTTACAGCAGTTTCCCTTTCTGGTAAAATGATTTGAAAAGCTTCAGAAGGGGTCTCTGTAACATTCCTTAAATGAATCAAACTTGCAGAAGACGTATATGATGCATTAAAGTCTTGAGCAAAAAGCCTTCTGACTTTGGTCAAATGCCACGTGTAGCGTCTTCAGCAGATCTTCTTGATTCAGATAACACATCTCTTTCAGAGGTTTGAATACTTTCAGCGGGTTCTCATCCTTCAGAAGGTTGCACCACTTCAAAGGGTTGCTCCTTCAGAGAGTTGCTGAAACACATGAAATACACTTAAGAGAATTTGTACTTTTATCAACATATTTTAACCAAATTTGTTAGTCATTAAAACTTAGAATTTGTGAGACTTAAACATTATTAATCCCTTGATAATATTTTGAGACTCAACATGGGAAGTGTATGATTTGGTGGAAACCTAAGGAAACTAGTTTGGAAGGAGGTTTAAGGCCAATTAGAGATGATGCCACTGCTCTGGAATTGGCCAATTTTGCCATTACTAACAAATGCGAAGTGGATGTGTATGTGGAAGATGAGGTGGGTGTTTCTAATTTAGTGTCTAATAATGGGAGTGGGATTGTGATAACTGTTGTTGGTGGTGGGATAGTAGGTGGGAACAGTGAAGTATGTGTGCAGAATGCTGGGGATGAGAGTGATGATAGTCTAGATGACATCCACTTTAGTGATAGTGAGGAGAAAAGGGATTTGGGCCTGGATGATGGGTTTGATAATACAGTTCATGGGCCCGGTGAGGAACCAATCTTAGTCAGGGAGAAAACAATTATAGTTGTTGGACCAAGTGGTAGGAAGAAGTCAGTTCCACCTAAAAGGCCCATTGGGCCTAAGAAACAGTTGACAGTGGGTTTCAGTGCGCAGGGGAATGCAATGAACTTAGAAGACAGGGATGTTGGGAGTGCCTTGAGCTTAGAACACATGCCTGGTGGGAGTGGTGAAAATGATACCGGTAATGTTAATGCTAATATTGTGAGTGATGATGTGCCTAATGTATATTCAGATTTTCTGACTAGAAATGTTGAGTTGAGGCATGATATGAATTATGAATATGCATTTGAGGACCTTGAAAGCTTGTCTGGGTCTTATGGTGAAGGTGATGTGGTGAGTAAAGACAAATTCCCTAGATTTAGGAAGGAGGACTTGTGCAAGGAATTCAAATTCAAATTAGGAATGGAATTTGCATCTCTGAAGGAGTTTAAAGATGCTATCCTATAACACTCTGTGTTAAATGGAAAAGAGGTCAGATTTGAGAAGAATGATACACAGGGGGTAAAGGTAAGGTGCATGCAAAATTGTAATTTTGTGATGCTAGTTAGCAAGGTTGGGGGTAGTCAAACTTTTAGATGCAAGACTCTAAACCCTACGCATACATGTGGTAGGGTTTTCAACAATAAAAATGTGAAATCAAAATGGGTTGCAAGAGTGATAGCTGACAAGTTTAGAAGCAACATTAACATGAGATTACAAGATGTAATTGCTGAAATAAGGACCACATATGCTACTGGAATTACAGTAGCCACTGCTTGGAAGGCAAGTACAATTACAAGGTCTGTCATTAAGGGTGATGCACAAAAGCAGTATTCACTGTTGTGGTCATATGCAGTAGGAAGAGATCCTAACGATCAGTATTTTCCATTAGCCTTTGGGGTTGTTGAAAATGAAACTAAAGAAAGTTGGAGATGGTTCCTAACACTCTTACTGGAAGATATTGAAGATATCATTACCAATGGGTGGGTTTTCATCTCAGATCAACAAAAGGTATGATGTTTAGTTCCTTATTAAACATTTTTTAAATACCCTAGTAGTTTCTAACTTCATTTGTTATTATTATGAATCCAGGGGTTGATCCCAACATTTGAAGAGATGTTGTAGGGGGTTGAACACAAATTTTGCTTAAGGCATTTGTATGCCAACTTCAAGAAAAAATTTGGAGGGGGACCCTACTCAGAGACCTCGTGATGGGTGCTGCGAAAACTACTTATGTAGAAGCTTGGGAGGAAAAAATGGCACAGATAAAGCAACTGGACAAGAAGGCCTATGACTAGTTGACAACAGTTCCTACAAGACATTGGTGTGAGCATGCTTTCTCATACTACCCTCGTGTGATGTTTTAATGAACAACCTACCAGAAGTTTTTAATAGTACAATATTGTTAGCTAGGGACAAACCTATAATTACCATGTTTGAATGGATACGAACATACATCATGATTAGATTTGCCACTCTTAAGGAGAAGGTGTCTAAGTATAAGAGTGAGGTTATGCCAAAACCAAGAAATAGGTTAGATAGGGAAATTGAGCACTCAGCAAATTGGTTCCCAACATGGGTTGGGCAGCTTAAATTTGAGGTTACTAATAGGAATTTCACAAATAAGTTTGTTGTAGACTTAGCTATATGCTCTTGTACTTGCAACTTCTGGGAGCTTGTGGGAATACTATATAGGCATGCAGTGGCTGCCATCTGCTATAAGGGGGAGAATCCTGAGATGTATGTCCATAGATGTTATAGGAGGGAAAGTTATGAACTATGTTATGGACAAATCATTTCACCTATCAATGGTCAAAGTATGTGGCCAAAAACTGATCAAGGGGTCATATACCCTCCCACCTACAAAAGAGGATCTGGCTGGCCCAAAAAGCTAAGGAGAAGAGATCCTGATGAAGACCCAGCCCCAACCAAATTAAAAAGGAAAAACACCAAATATGCTTATGTTTTTGCCACTCTTATGGACATAATAGTAGAAAATGTAACCTTAAGCCAACAGAAGAACCACCTCCACTTGCTGGACAAGAAACTGCTACTGTGGATGGAAATACTGTTGTGAACACTGTTATTTCCACGAAGTTGTAACAAAGTTAACTATTAAACAAAAAATTTCATTGCACTTGGTACTGACTTCCTAAAAATAAAAAATACCCATTTATTTTGCAAGTATTCAATCAATCCACGAAAAGTGAAGGTTCAAAATTTTGAAAGAAACATAGCATAACACTTTCAAATTCAATAACTCACAAAACAAAGAGCATTTCAATAGAAAACTTGTTCTTCATATTCCACATAGCCATAATCACACTCAAGATAGCAATTATCAACAATCTATGCATTCATGATAAGTGAAAAATAGTTGATAAATTAGTATATATTTTATTTCACTTATCAAGGATAAAATGATAATTTTACCCCATTTTTATCCCTTTTTATTTAATATTTACTAATTTGTATTTATTAATCCTAGTTTTGAATTTGATGCTATTTTAATAGATTTATTGCTGATTTTTGCAGGATTATTGCAAAGATTTAATTCAGAGATTAAATGGCATTAAATGAGGAGGATTTATGCAAGATTGTAGATTGATTGAAGACAATTAATTAAATATGTGAAGAAGATTAGAATCATTAATGAGAAGATCAGAGCCAATCAATCAAAGATATTGCAGAGAGGCTTCCCAAATAAACAAGGATTGCACAATAAATATAAAGATATCAGAAAATAAGGGGAAACAAGGAAAGGCAAATGCGTGAAAACCAGTCTCGGGGAGAGATCAACAAATAAAAGAGGAAAGTTGAAGCTGCAGGACGCTAGCTGCAGGACGCTAGCTGCGCTTCACCCCGCGCTATAGCGCAGGTGAAGCGCAACTCTCTGGAACCTGCGCTACAGCTTGCGCTGTAGCGCAGCTTGAAGCGTAGAACACTTAGATCGCTTCCCAGTTGCCGTTTTTAAGAGGATCTCTTCCCAAATTTGCTTTGTCTTTCCTAATCTATAAATAGGAACCTCTTGCGTCAGTCAAAGGAGTGAGTTAGTTAGTTGGTTAGCGAGATAGACATTCATTGTAATTCAGTGATTATGTATCAAAGCTAAGTTTAGAGTAGGAGAGGAGGAGCGCTTTCACGAGGATTGAAGATGGTGACAGCGTCTTCGATGGTTTGTATGGCTACTTCATGTAGTTAACTCTCCAGTAGGATTGGATGTAATTGATTATATCCTTGAGTGTATATAAATTCTATATTATTATTTCAATGAGCTCCCTATCTATAATAGTGGTATGTCTTATTCTGTGCTTGTTCCTAATTCCCACGCTTGCGTCTGGAGTTATAGGTTAGTCTTAGCTAAAGCAGTTATTACTAGGAGTGAGGATGGGGGAGCCTAGACATAGGAAACTCATTCTCTGATTGAATAAGAATACTCGGTTACTACTGATGACTGAAAAGGGATGTTTACTAATGAGCGAGGGGTAGTGTGAGTACTCTAAGTGAAGGAGCATTCGACCAATAGGACTTAGTAATTGGTAGCAAAGAATTAGGGGGTTGTCAATCCAGGATCCGAACATAAGCGTGTCCTAATGAGTATAAGGTAGTGACAGTACTGGAGCGAAGGCGCGTCTACAGCACTAGGCCTCGTTTATCGTCTAATTCTTTACAAACTGAATAAAAGAGAGCGAAATAAGCTGAGATAAATCTATCGCCTGGGAGATCCCGTATAATTTATCCTTGAGTGTTAAGGTTGCTGGCGAGGGGCCTTAGCAATAAAGTTTGTCTACATTATTATAGAGTGAACCTAAAATAATAGATAGTCTTTATATGCACAATGGGTGTGATGAGATGAAATCCAATCCTGATCCAAGTAAAGTGTCTCTAACTCTACCTTTCTAAGTCCAATTAATTATCTACTCCCTTTATCATTCTGCAATTACACTCTCTAAAGTGTGCTTTCTCTTGATAAATACGAGTTCGTTCTACATAAATAACCGTTCCCTGTGGATACGATACTCTTTCTTACTATTATACTGCTGGATTTGTGGTTCGCTTGCTAGAAACCCATCAAGTATTTTTGGCGCCGTTGCCGGGGAACGGTTCTAATTTGTGTAGAACCCTGAGGTCTATTTATCAAGATTTATTTTACTTAATTATCTATTCATTTTTTTTAGGATTTATATTTTTAGGAATTTTATTGTTTTCTTTTATTTAAAAATTTAAAAATATCTTCAACACTTACCCTGTTTCAAGTTTTGTGTTTATGCTTTTGAGAGGTCAGGCGACTCCTAATCAACTACTATTCGACCCGGAAATCGAAAGGACGTCTCGACGGAACAGAGGTAGAAACTCCAGAAGAAGGAGAAGGAGGTTATTTGTTGAGGAGCCAAAAAATATGGCTGAAGGAGGAACTCCAGTAAGGAGAACCTTAGGAGATTACATCTCCCATCAAGGACCACGTCATCACTCTAGCATTGTAGTACCACCCAATGCAAGAACCTTGGAGTTGAAGACTGCACATCTAAATCTGATTAGCACGCATCAATTCGCAGGATTGGATCATGAAAATTCAAACTTTCATCTTTCTAATTTCTATGAATTGATTGACACTATGGGTTTTGATGAGGGAAGTTTAGAATCTGTTTACTTATGCTTGTTTCCCTTCTCTTTGATAGGTAAAGCTAAGGAATGGCTACAATCACACCCAAACCAAAGTCTGGCTAATTGGGGTGTGGTTGAGGAGAAATTCTTGACCAAATTCTTCACATCAGGGAAGAAATAGAAGCCAAAGCAGAGATCTCAACCTTCAGACAAAGGGATGATGAGTCACTATATGAAGCTTGGGAAAGATTCAAGCCCTTGCTGCGCAAATTCCCTAACCATGGTTTCGAAGACATAGCTCAACTTAACATGTTCTGTAAAGGGCTACGTCCAGATTCCAAATCCTTTATAGATGCTGCAGTAGGAGGAACAATCTTGTCCGCAGAGGTTGATAAAGCTTCGAGATTATCAACAACTTGGCCATGAATGACCAGCAAGCTCAAAGTGGAAGACAACCTGCACAATTGAAAAGGGGAATGCTAGAGCTGAATCAGAATGATGCTTTATTAGCAGAGAATAAGCTCATTAAACGTCAAATAGAAGCACTCACTGATACTTTGAAGGCACTACCCCAACAACTCAAAGCTGTCTACTCACCACCCGTTCCTACCCAACCATTGATTTGTGATTTTTGTGGAGGAGATCATCCAAATGGTCAATGCGCTATCCAAGAGACACAACCTGAGCAAGTCAATTACATGGGAAATCAGGGAAGGCAAGGAAATTTTTCCAACAACAATAATCGGTACTCTCAAGGATGGAGAAATAACCAGGCCAACTCTAGTTGGAATCAGAATGGAGGTCGAGAACCACCCTATCAGCAGCAACCTTCAACTTATGATAAACTGAATTCTTTGGAGGGCAAGATTGATGCATTAGTACAAGGATTTACCGGATTCAAGACAACAACTGAGGCAACAATCAAGACTCTAGAGAATCAAGTGGGTCAGCTAGCAGCCGAGATGGCAGAACATAGACAACAACATTGCTCAGCTGTGACCCAAACAAATCCCAAGGCGCAATGCAACTTGATTGCTACTAATGGCAACAAGTCAGAGGAGGAGGACCTTGATGAGGAAGTTGAGCTCGTCTTTGAAGAACAAGCACTTCAAGAGGAAGCAGTTCATCAAGATGAGGATAAAGCAGCCCAACCAAAAGAAGAACCACAAGAGGAGAAGGTCTTAGTCACAAGTAAGTCACTTGACCCAGGTAGGTTCACTATACCCATATCTCTTGGTAATCTACCCTCAACTTATGTTTTATTGGATCTTGGAGCGAGCATCAATTTGATGCCGCTATCGTATTTTAATAAGTTGAGTAATGTGAAGGTCAAGCCTGCTAATGTGAAACTACTTCTTGCAAATCAATCTGCTCAAAGCTTGCATGGAATACTTGAGGATATTGAAATAAGAGTAGATAAGTTTGCATATATAGTAGATTTTTATGTTGCAGAGACAACAACGGAGGATACTGATGTCCCCCTTATCTTGGGAAGATCATTCATGAAGGCTGCTCAAATGATTATCATGTTGATTAAGGGAAGTATACAATGGGTACAAAGGATGAAACCATTGTGTTTCATATTGATAGGGGAATACCTCTGTTACAACAAAACAATCCCACTTCTCAAAATTCTCCACCACTGCAAGGCTCCGGATTTCTGAGGAAGCCGAGAATAAGATTAAAAGATCCAGAATCCATCTGGGAATTCAAGTTCAGGAGAAAAAAAAAGCGATCAACATCAAACACAGAAGACGATAGTGACCATGAAGGAAGAGTCACTGACTGGCATGGAGGATGGGAGCTCAAAGGTAGAACTGGCATGGAGACCAACATCATCCTCCAACTGAGGCCACCATAAAGAGATTACATAACCCGGCGTCGAGCTAGAAGACGTTAAACAAGCGCTTCCTAGGAGGCAACCCAGTGTTTGTGAGTTTTTAGTTGTTATTTTTTTTATTATTTTTCAGTAATTTTGAGTATTAGGAATTACCTGTGAGAATATGAAACTGTAAATTTGGGGATATAAATTAAAGAATGCATGAAATTAGGTAGGAGTAGCAGAAGCAGAGAGTTACTGATATCTGCGCTACAGCCTGCGTTATAGCGCAGAAGTTACTAGCGCTAATTGACTCTCTAGAGTTTGCGCTTCACCCTACGCTAAAGCGCAATGGTGAAGCGCAGTGACACGCTTCACCTTCTGTGGTGACGCGCGATCCACTTTGCGCTATAGCGCAGAGTGAAGCGCAGAGCAACGTCTTTAAAACGTTCAAACGTGAACGAGGGAAGTTCATTTAAACTTCCCTCACGCTTTTCTTGCCTTCATTTTCTCTGAGACTCTTATACCTGTTCTTGCCTGTTTCTCACTCATATCACCTCCTTTCCAGTTTTGACTTCATATCAGATATGTCTTTATAGTTTTCTTTATTTTCTAACCGATTGGAATTTTTATTTTCGCTTTATTTAAGCATAGATTTAGGATAGGAAGCTTAGGAGTTTAGGACCTTTAGGAAGAAAATGATTGATTATAAATGCTTAAAAAGTATTTTAACATGTTGGTTAGGATCCCTTTGTGGAATATTTTGTTTACTTTGGTGGTAGTTTTGAAGGTGCTCAATAATTTCTGCAGATTAAGTTTGTTATTGCATGTATGCTTATAAAATCTTGATATTTTTGCATGTTTTAATGAAGTTGATTATGCCCTATTACATGTTACTGATGACATGATTTTTGAGCCTGAGTTGAATTCTCACTTTTGCCTGATTAGGATTGTTTAGGACTGCTTTAATTGATCACTTTAGCATGTCGTAATTAATTAATTGGCATTAATGGGTAACTAATAAAATCAGATTTTATGCACAATTGTTTGGTTACTTATTCTAAATTTTTTGGAATTAAATTGGCCATTTAATTTCTTGATTTTGAATAATTAAATATTATGATGCATAAATAATCTTGATTTATCTTTCTTCTGCAGATACCTCGCACAAAGAATGTTAGTGCTCCTAGTTCCCTCTCGACAGGGCACAGGGGGGACCAAGAGGAAGGCTCCCCAGAGGGACCAGCAGTTTGATCCCTTCCACTTCAAGGATACTCAAGACCTTTGAAGCTTACACTGACATCTCAGACTGCCAGTTTATCAAGGATAGACCAGTAACCCTGGAAGAGGGTGAGTACGAGGAGTTTACTTCGCTGAGATACATAGGAGGCCATTGGGACCCCGCCTCAGCCGACCTGATGGGTACTTCGACCCAGACATTGTTAGGGAGTTCTATGCCAACGCCATTAGGAGCCCAGGGCATTAACATCAGACAGGAGTCCTATGTGAGAGGACAAGTGATCTGTTTTGATTGCGATGCAATCAATGCGCTGTTTTGGACATCCGATTGAGGAGCATAGAGACCTGGTTGACCTGCCAATACTAGGATAGATGGAGGTCGTTGGTGTCAACGACAATGATCCATTAGATATGGAGACTGCTCAACTCTCCTCTGCCTTCCCGGACATTCCTTTGAGAGGAACAGATACAGACATGCTGCTAGGATTCACAGGAAGGATATGAGGAGCATCACACAAATGTGTACAGTGTTGTACTAGCCAACATCCACCCCACAGGGCATGTTTTCTGATGTTATCATGCCCATGGCCCACCTCATATATACTATCCTTTCCAGAGAAGTGATTGACGTCTCTCGGATCATCACGAAGAAGATAAGAGAGTATGTCACTGCAATACATCATCGGACGCCCAACTCCAGGATCCGACTTGGCTACCCATCTCTAATCACCGCACTCTGCAGGTCTAGGGGGTTGGGGTGAACCATACGGTTCGCATTTTACCTCCACTGGACAGAGCCTACATTGAAGACAACTGTATTGCAGCTGTAGAGTTAGGGGTTGAGGATGAGCAGCAGCAGCAGCCAGACCCAGCACCGCAGTCACCACCACCACCAGCAGTTAGAGATGCTTCAGCATGGGCCCAGTGGTTGGAGGCCCAGCATGCTCACATGATGGCGCAGATGTCCACTCTCCACCGACCCGCTTTACACTTTCAGAGCAGTCATCACCAGACTGGAGTGGACCCTCATTCTCCCCCCATTCTTTCGGGATTACTTGCAGTGGCCTGGGGACAGGCCTATTTCTCCAGGGGGATGGTGCAGCTGGAGCTGAGAATGCAGATCACATGGATCAGGACCACGAGGACTGATCATTTTCTTTCCTATTTGGTGCTTTTCTTTCTTTTCTTTCCTTTTCTTTTCCTTATTTTATTTATTTTCTCTTTGATTTGTACTGTATCCAACCTACCATATATATATATCATGCAATACTTATCCAGTTATTTTTTTGTGTAATTTTTAAAATTTTTTAGGATTTTAGGAGCTTAGGAATCAAGGTAATTTATTTAATTCTCTATAAATAAGTAGTTTAACTAACCAATCTAGGAAAATTGATAGGGTCTTGTGATTAAGTCCATAATCAGTTAGGTTAGAATACTTCTCAAGAGAACCTATCATGGTAGTTTATTAAATCCAGTAAGTGCTTTAACAAGGAAATTTTAGCCCAACCGGTGAGCTGAGAGCCCTAAACACTTAACACTTATATTGAGAGCTTTTCACCACTGATTGTCAATTGTTATTGCTTGAGTTTCTGAAATTTGTCTTGCTTGTATAAGGTATGGAAAGTGACAAAGGCACAATTTTGTGATCTTAATATTCTGCTTAGTGCCAAATAGCCAACCATGCATTAATATTTCCAATTATTGATTGCCCATTTGAGCCTTTAATGTTTCTTTTGATGCACCCCAGCCATTATCATTATCAATGATCAATGATCATACCATGTCCCTTAACACTTGGGATAAAGAGCAAGGTACACTACAACAAAATGGGACAAGCAATTGACAAAGAGGTTGGTCACAAGGAATCCAAGAGAAGGCACAAGGAATCACAAGAAAAGATTTTTCCCCACCAAAAATAAAGTTCTTTATGTTATGTATACAAAAAAAATTGTTTCTGCACAAAGTGTGGAAAATAAATAAGTTGGGGTGTAGAAAATTCTTCAAAAAAAGAGGCCCAAAGCTGGAAAAAGGGTGACCATTCAAGAATCATCAGGTGAATTGAGAGAAGTTCCAAAGCACAACCACAAGATGCTCTCTATTCAAAGTGTTCCTTGAATATCCAGAAAAAACCATGATTTCTTGATAGCCCAGCCTCATTACAACCTAAAGAAAGACCTTTTGATCCATACTAACTAACTGCTTGCAGGTTCAGACCTTGGAAACGACTATCAATTCTAGTTGTTCAACAGTGGGTGAAAATGATTGAGGGAAACACTTACCCGTGAGAATGAGAGATTTCCTTGGTTTATCACTTACTGCTTAATTTCTATTATTGAGAAAGTTTAATTGAGTGTTGTATTTCTATCCTAACTGCTGATTGGTAATATCTCTTGATTCTGATTTTTTCTAATGTTTGGGAAGTGACTTCTCCTTAGGAAGAAGTTGAGGGATGATTACCTTGAATTAGTTTTATTTTTGTAAAAATACACTAAGGATTAGAACTGATTGTGAATGCAGCAAAGAGGTCTCTTGCTTGAGGACAAGCAAGAATTCAAGTTGGGGGGAATTTGATAAGTGAAAAAATAGTTGATAAATTAGTATATTTTTATTTCACTTATCAAGGATAAAATGATAATTTACCCCATTTTTATATCCCTTTTATTAATATTTACTAATTGTATTATTAATTTGAATTTGATGCTATTTTAATTGATTTATTGCTGATTTTTGCAGGATTATTACAAAGATTTAATTCAGAGATTAAATGCATTAAATGAGGAGGATTTATGCAAGATTGTAGATTGATGGAAGACAATTAATTAAGATGTGAAGAAGATTTTGAATCATTAATAGGAGATCAGGCCAATTCAATCAAAGATATTGCAGACAAGCTTCCCAATAAACAAGGATTGCACAATAAATATAAGATATCAGAAAATAAGGGGAACCAAGGAAAGGCAAAATGCTGGAAAACCAGTCTCGGGGAGAGATCAACAAATAAAATAGGAAAGTTAAAGCTGCAGGACGCTAGCTGCGCTTCAACCTCGCGCTATAGCGCAGGTGAAGTGCAAACTCTCTGGATACCTGCGCTGCGCTGTAGCGCAGCTTGAAGCGCAGCTTGAAGCGCAGAACACGCAGATCGCTTCCCCAGTTGCCGTTTTTAAGAGGATCTCGTCCCAAATTTGCTTTGTCTTTCCTAATCTATAAATAGGAACCTCTTGCGTCAGTCAAAGGAGTGAGTTAGTTAGTTGGTTAGCGAGATAGACATTCATGTAATTCAGTGATTATGTATCAAAGCTAAGTTTATAGTAGGAGAGGAGAGGCAGCCTTTCACGAGGATTGAAGATGGTGACAGCGTCTTCGATTGGTTTGTATGGCTACCGTCATGTAGTTAACTCTCCAGTGGATTAGATGTAATTGATTTCATCCTTGGAGTGTATATAAATTCGATATTATTATTTCAATGAGCTCCCTACTATAATAGTGTTATGTCTTATTCTGTGTTTGTTCCTAATTCCCACGCTTGCGTCGGAGTTATAGGTTAGTCTTAGCTAAAAGCAGTTATTACTAGGAGTGAGGATGGGGGAGCCTAGACATAGGAAACTCATTCTCTGATTGAATAAGATACTCGGTTACTACTGACGACTGAAAAAGGGATGTTTACTAATGAGCGAGGGGTAGTGTGAGTACTCTAAGTGAATGAGCATTCGACCAATAGGACTTAGTAATCGGTAGCAAGAATTAGGGGGTTGTCAATCCAGGATCCGATATAGGCGTGTCCTAATGAGTATAAGGTAGTGACAGTACTGGAGCGAAGGCGCATCTACAACACTAGGCCTCGTTATCGTCTAATTCTTTACAAACTGAATAAAAGAGAGCGAAATAAGCCGAGATAAATCTATCGCCTGGGAGATCCCGCATAATTTATCCTTGAGTGTTAAGGTCGCTGGCGAGGGGCCTTAGCAATAAAGTTTGTCTACATTATTATAGAGTAAACCTCAAATAATAGATAGTCTTTATATGCACAATGGGTGTGATGAGATGAAATCCAATCCTGATCCAAGTAAAGTGTCTCTAACTCTACCTTTCTAATTCCAATTAATTATCTACTCCCTTTATCATTCTGCAATTACACTCTCTAAACTGTGCTTTCTCTTGATAAATACGATTTCGTTCTCTGATAAATACTAATTATACTGTTGGATTTGTGGTTGGCTTGCCAGAAACCCATCATTCACATCCTAAGGTTGCTATCCTAAGTTCAGATTATAAAAATAGAGTAAATGGAGATTTCAATTGGTGAAAAAAGATAACTAAAGAAAACATACTTGAAAGTTTCAAGTTGAAAGGAGGTTGGAAGTGGAAAAAGTAAAAGAAAGGGCTTAGGAAGTAGAGAGGTAGGTACAAGAGAAAAATAGGGGATTTTTGAAATTTCCGTACCACTGCGCTTCACCCTGCGCTCATGCAAGTGAAGCGCAGAAAACATGACTAAAATTGCAATTCTGGCGCTTTACCTACGCTCAGCGCAGGTGAAGCGCAGAAAACGAGAATGGAATTTTACAATTTTTAGTCAGTTTTTCGGCTGCTTCCAACTATTTAAAAAAAAATTATTTTTCCACATACTCATTCCAATCAATTTGAAAATTCCCTAAATCCTAAAATTGAAAAAATCATAATTGACAAACAAAAACAAAAGAAAATAGACAATTAAAACTTAAAAATCTCTAGGTTGCTTCCCAGGAAGCGTTCGTTTACGTCATATAGTGTGACGCCTGTTCTTTCAAGGTGGGTGATACTGGAATCCTTTGACGAGCTTTTGTCCTGCAACCTTTGACTCTTTTGGGCAGTGACCCTACCCATATTCTTGCCTTGGACCAATATGAATGTAACTTGAATCTCCCCAATTTGGTCTTGTGTCTGGAGTTAGACCATGTGTTGACTCCTTTGGCCTGACTTTTCTCTTCTTGGAGTCTTTTGCTGAGTTGCACAGGTCTTTTCCTCCTGAAGCTTGGGAAATTTACAGTTGTCAGATCTTACTCTTTTTGCTCCACAAGGGTCCTTGGTATGGAATATGCCTGACCACTTTGTCCTCAATCGGAACTTAGGGTTAGTTAGCTTGACTTTCTTCTCTTTGCCCTTTTCTGGCCAGTGTGATCGCAGGCCTTTCTTTTGTGATTCTTGGAAGGTTGAGCATTTGCACCATGCCTTTCTTGATCTTCCTTTGGAGGGCTGTCTGGATATGGCAAGGTCTTTGGTCTTGGTACCACTTCCCTTCCTTTCCGGGCATTGACTCATATTCCTGTTCACTCTTTCTCTCATTTTCTTGATCTTTTTCATCATGTACACTCTCACATGTTTGTTTTGTTTCTACCTCCCTTCACAATCAATCTCTTCTTTAAGCACATTTGTCTCTGTTTCATCCTCTCCTTTTTTTTCTACTTCTGCTTCACCTTCTTCTTCTTCCTTTTCATCTGATGCTTTTTCTGATCTCTTTCTTCAGCTTCTCTTTCTTGTGTTTCCTTAGTATCCTCTTCTTCAAGTTCCTTTTCTTCATCAACAAGATTGTCATTGATTTCTTCCCTTATCAGTTGAACAATTTCGTCACACAGTTCTTCGGGTTGGGTTGAGCCTTTGCTGAGATCCGTTCTGACTGACATTTAACTAAATTTTCTACTATCTGTGCCAGTATGAGATCATTATGTAATCCTGCTTCTTTGCTATCTTTATGCAATTTCACAAAGTATTGTACTTTTTCTTCAAAAGAGCATCAAATCTTGATTCTTCGTGTTGAGCTGAAGAGTAACTTGCTGCTGTTGGAAAGAAGGTTGCCTGTGGAATGAAATATCATCTTGGTGCCACCCAAAGTCCTGATCCCGACTATTTCTCCAACCTTGAGAATTGCTTGCAAAGTTGTTGCTGTTGGAGAAGTTACCTGATCTTCCTTGATTGCCCCTGTAAGTAACTTGCCTCTTCTTGAGTGCATGAGTAAAAGCAGTGACCATTGAGATGGTCACCTCCATAAAAATCACAAATTAATTGTGGTGACGGGCCAGGATAGTATTGCACTGCATTATTGACTAATGGTGGAAGTGCATAAAAGCAACAAATCTACGTAAAACAGTAATGCTAAAAGATATAACTCTAACAAAATCTTGCAGAGGAGGAGAGATTAGAGATTATGGAGGTGGTGGTCAGAAAAGAGAAGGGAGAGATAATGGTGGAGAGGAGGAAGTAGAATAAAAATAAAATAAAAGCTCTCACTAGAGAGATAACCCAACTAGAGGGGGGTAAAAAACCTTTACAATGGAGGGAGGAATCTCTCCCATATGGGAGGAAGCCCCAAGGGTGGCGGAAGCTTGCTGTGCGACACTAGGTTTTTCTCTCTACTTTTTGGTGGAGTTGAAAATTAGATTCCGAGTGAGCCAAGATAGTCTTTATATAGAGTTTGATAGGTTTTAGAAGTTAAACCAATTGTCTTGTCCTGTTTAGGTTGTGATAAGATACCTTTAATGTTTTACTGTCATATCAGCTAAAGGTAAGGTTATGAATGAGTTTTCATATTTATACTCCCTTCTCATTCTTCTTATTATATGATCATTCCAATTGTTTCATATGATTTAAGAAAATTGTTTAATGCATTGGTCTTTTAAAAAAAAAATTCAAAATCTAATATAATTATAGTCACTTAACATATTTTTTATTAAAATTATCTTTTAGATTCGAATTCATATAATTATGATTTAATAATATAAATTATTGAATTAAAAAATTTAAATAATATAATAGTCACATAATATTTTAAATGTAAATATATAAAGTATGATATTTTACAAATTATATAAAATATTAATAACTAAATATTATAATTACAATATTTACATAAATATACATTTTAAAATATATAATATATAATATGAATTATACAAAAAAAGACTACTGCACCGAATGAAATTCTGATACATTCATTAAAGAGAAGTTCAGTTCTCAAAAATCACATGGTGAAGAAGGACACTCATCATGCCAAAAATTTATTATTAAAATTTAAATTTAAATTTAAACTAGGTTTCAGAAATAAAAATTTAATCTAATTATATAATTGTTATTCAAAAAGAATAAGAAAGTTGAAGTCTTGAGAGCAAGGAAGCGACTTTGGTTGAGTGTGAGGTAGCTGGGTTTTTGTTCTGAGCGTGCGTTGCCTTCTCCTTAACCCGCTTTCTCACGCTCTGAAACAAATGGACATTGATTTCAAAGAATATCAGTTGCGCTGTGAACTTCGTGGCCACGAAGATGACGTAAGATTTATGTTTCAATTCTTATTTTTTTTTTAACATCTTCAACCTCTTTAACTCAGACTTCATCACTTCCCTTCTTATTTCTTTCTTCAATTCAAAATTGTATTGATTGCTTCCAACACCAGGTTCGTGGAATATGCGTGTGTAGCAACGAGCGCATAGCGACGTCGTCGGCGGGACCGAACGGTTAGGTTCTGGTCTCAGGACAATCGCAAGTTTGTGTCTTCCAAGATCCTGTTGGGGCACTCCAGCTTTGTGGGACCCTTGGCATGGATTCCCCCAAACTCCGACATGCCACAAGGTGGGATTGTGTCCGGCGGAAATGGACACTCTTGTGATGGTGTGGGACTTGAACACCGGTGAGAAGGTCCACACCCTCAAGGGCCATCAATTGCAGGTCACTGGCATTGCATTCGATGATGGGGATATTGTATCCTCTTCTATTGATTTGGTGGTTTTTCAATTTTATTTTAACATCATCAATGTATTTTGAGTTTAATTGCCTTGCCCTTGAGTTTACTTAGATTCTTTGTTTTGAAATTTGGATGAGATCAAATTTTATAATGTATTGAACCAACACCATTTACTCCAAGAGTATCTAATGGCTGGCCTCTGATCAACCTGCAATTACAGTGTCTTTCTTTGTAAATTTTCCAGATAGGCTTCTTAACATGTTAGGCTTTCCATTTATCCCATAGGACAGCAATTAGAATCTTTTGATACTGACTTTTGTTTCTGATCAACCATATTATTTCCATTTGGGTAAGAATTTTGCTAACTGTACTGGCGTATTTGACGATGATACACTGCTGCATATGTAATATATATTATGGTTTTAACTTTATATTACTACCTGAATTTCTTATACAGTTCCTTGAGACGGTGGAGGAATGGGCAATGTATAGAGACGTGGGAGGCTCATAAAGCACCAGTCCAAGCGGTTATAAAGCTCCCCACAGGCGAGCTTGTTACAGGTATAGCTACTTGTTAATACCTTTTTGTCAACAACTTTCACTATTGCTTGTTGGTTTATAGCAGTGTTGTCAATAAGGTTATACGGCGGATGGCGGCAAGGACCTTTAAGCGCCATACTGCCATGGCGGACGCCATGGCGGTCTATGGCGGACATCATGGTGGACAGTATATATATATATAAATATGATGAAAAACAGCAAAATAATAGACAGATATATTAAAACCAACAATATAACAATCTAAAATTCATGGCATTCATAATCCTAACCAACAAACAGGATTAAATAGCCATCAAAACAAAGAAACAATGTTAAAAAACAGTAAAAGAAGTAGCTTGTGTTGTGCTCGAGCAAGAGAAGGTTGCTTATATTGTGGTTGTGCTTGCGCGGAGAAGAGAAGAAGAAGGATGGGGACTGCTGTAGAACCGTGGAGAAGAGAAGAAGAAGGATTGAAGACTGCTGCAGAACCGCGCGGAGAAGAGAAGAAGAAGGATGAGGACCCTGTCGCAGACAATGGTGGTCGCGTCCAAGGCGGCGGCAGAAATCGTCGGAGGAGGCGCGCGGTGGACGTCGCAATGGAGGAGGTGTGCGGCAGAACTCTCTAGAGGATTTCTCGAGCAGCAAAATTAGGGCTCTCGAACCAGAGAGGTTTGGGGAAAAAGGGGAGAAAATCGGGTCGACCCGGGCCCAAACCCGAAAAAAAGGAAAAAAAAAAAAGAGCCCCAAAATGGGTGCCACGACCGCCATGCCCGCCGTAAGCCGCCATGTGACACCGCCATAACGGCCATAACGACCGCCATATGTAAATGGCGGACCCGCGCCATACAGAGGCAAACGGCCATAACGGAACGCGGCCGCCGGCGCCGTTGCCGTTATGGCGCCGCCATAACCACCATTTGATAACACTGGTTTATAGTCATGTCTCTAGGAAGTATTTATACCTGGTGTTCTGCAGAGCATGCATGAGATGTCATCTTGTTACCTGTGAACTTTTTATTCTTGTAAATGACATTGAAATGTATGAAACTGAAGTAAGTTTATTAACTTATCTTCTGATAATTTCAGGTTCAAGTGACTCGACTCTAAAGCTTTGGAGGGGAAAATCTTGTATACATACTTTTGAAGGACATACAGGTCTGCTTTCCTATCTTTAGACATACATTTTAATATTTTAGTATGCCACCAATGCATATATTTTTCTTAGCTTATATTTTGTTTTTGTAAATTTCCCTCATACATTCATTGGGTGGTGAGGAATGGCAGAATTTGATGTTGAAGTTCAATATATTTGCATGGCATATTTGTGAATTGATTTTATTTTTCAATGAATCGTTTTATTAAATTGGTTGTTTTCTTTCAATTTAACTTCTGTGTTCCAATTTAAAGAAGGCCAGAGAGGTCTTAGCAATTATGTTTTCTTGGGAACATGTTTTAGCAGTTATATTATATCCTTTCATGCTGTCATGGGCTACATTTTTTGTTGTTTCAGTGTCTTAACATAAACTAATATCACTGTGCAAATGTTGATAATCTTTGAGGAGTTTACAGATACAGTTCGAGGCTTGGCTGTGATGTCCGGTCTTGGAATCCTATCTGCCTCTCATGATGGGTGGGTTCATTTCTGCACATTCTCTTCTGGATTTAATTAATATTGAATCCCTGGTTCTGGTTCAGAAAACATATGTACCCTGCTTGACTTTTTTCTGTTAGTGCAGTTCTCTCAGATTATGGGCAGTAAGTGGCGAAGCATTAATGGAGATGGTTGGCCATACTGCAATTGTTTATTCAGTTGATTCACATGCATCAGGACTTATTGTCAGTGGTAGTGAAGACCGTTTTGCAAAAATATGGAAAGGTGATTACCTCTTTCTTGCTTCATGCTGTAGAGATCATGTGTCATTGGAATATCATCTGCATATATTGCTTCAGTGACAAGACTCAGCATTTTTTTAGGTTCATGGCTCTGGTTCACTTTTTGGTGTGCTTAGTGAGCTCCAGAATTAATTTTGATGATCTGTCTTCATGCAGTTTATAGGGGAGTTTCTTTTTGGGTCTCATCCTGTTCCTTATACTAGACAACAATTGTAGGAAACTGCTTGATTTTCCTCTCTCTTTGGTCTGCTACAGCTTTCACAATTCATAGGTTCAGCATTAATGTTTTGGGTTATGTCAATATCCACCATTATTTGAACTTATTTCTATTTTAAATTGAGGTATAAACTAGTCGTTTGTTTTTGTATAAGAAAATGTCTACAAGTTTTATTATAGTGTGTCCTATTAAGAGACTCTTGTCCTCCATTTCACTCTTCAAGTTTCCATATACATGAAGCATCCTAAGTTTTAAGCTGCTCAAGGGCATCACATTCACTTCACATGGTCAAATGTTTTGGTTTTTTGCCTCAGCTTATGCCTATGTAACTTGTGGCTTGGAATATGATCTTTTTTTCTCTCAAATATTTTTCAGATGGAGTTGTGTGTGCAGAGCATAGAGCATCCTGGTTGTGTTTGGGATGTAAAATTTATGGAAAATGGGGATATTGTGACAGCATGTTCAGATGGAATTGTACGTATTTGGACTGTACACCATGAGTATTTGCTGACCAGCTAGAGCTTGATTTATACACTTCACAACTCTCTCAATACAAGTCTAGTAGGTATGATTTTTTATTGGTGTTATAATGTACTTGCTACTCCCCTATCACATGGGCTTTCTTTTTCTTATATTTCTGTATCCTGAATTTCATAACCATGGTTTTCAGTCTGAAATATATGGTTCATTAGTCTGTGGTGAGTATTTCTTTTTCTAGGGAACTCTTTACACCCTGTAAATCCAAATGTATTCCTTTCTTATTTTTATTTTTAAAACTTCAATCTATAGATTATGTCATACTTGGGTTAATTATGTCATGCTATTACTGATGATCATAGCTTGACCTGTTAATTTTCGCTAGAAAGAGGGTTGGAGGATTGAAACTGGAAGAGTTACCGGGCTTGGAGGCTCTGAAGATCCCAGGTATGATTTTTAATTGTTTCCTTTTCAAAAGTCACTTGGCATAAGCTTTGCCCCCTACCCCGGCCATTTGTTTCTTATTTTGGAGGGTTGGGGGGACAGACACATTTGCTAGTGATGGTGTCGGATTGGGCTGGAAATTGTCTACTTCTGCAATTCAGATGCTATATTCATTTTTTAATGTCCTTTCAGATAGAATAGGCAAGCTTGCTTGCATAAAATGTAGCATCAAATAATTCTAGATAGATATTCAACAGGCCCTCAGTTTTAAGATATAAGTAATACATGACCTGAAAATTCTGTAATTTATATTTGTGCACAATACAATGTGTGGTTAAAGTGATTTCTTTTTCTTTTTGAATTGTGTTGATAATTTCTTGCATAATCCAGCAACCGGTGTTTGTCATGGTTTCTATTTCAAGTATCTTCTGGTTCTGAACAGGAACTAATGATGGCCAGACAAAAGTAGTCAGAGAGGGGGACAATGGGGTGGCGTATGCATGGAACATGACAGAACAGAAGTGGGATAAAGTAATTCTCTTACTTGTTTCTATATGAACTTTTATCTATATAGGTGAATAGAACTCCAAATGAATAAATTTGGCTTCTACGGTTTCTATTTCTCTTAACCTGTGTGGTTCTGTTGCCTAATTCAAATCCCAAGTTGCAGTGCCAAATGTAAATGATATCACATATTTTTTTTATTAACAATTTATGTTTACCTAAAGATTGGTGAAGTTGTTGATGGGACCGGATGAATCAAATCGCCCAATTTTTGATGGTATTCAGTATGATTATGGTCAGTTTCCTATGTTTCCATTGATCGCTTGATTGAATTTACATTCATTACACACATTTCTTATAAATTTGACCTCTGGTTGTTCAGTATTTGATGTGGATATTGGAGATGGTATGCCTATTCGTAAGTTGCCATACAATCGATCAGGTACACATTTTCACCATTAGGTTGCATCTTTAATTCTGACTTAATATTGTAGGGATTGACTTTCATGCGCCACTGCAAGTGATGTTATTGTCTATTCTCTAAGTGTTTTGGGATATAATGAATATCTCTGGCTTTTGGAAAGTCAGTAGAAACATATTATTAATTGTCTATTTGAGTAGTTTCTTATATAAATTGTATAATTTCATTTTGAAACCTTAGAGTAGTAGATCGATTTATTCTTATTACAGTAGAGAGTTAGGATTCTAAAAATGACTACTGGGCCAAGTCAACCAACAACCAGTATGTTAGGTAGGGTTAATTTCCAGAAGGCAAATTGCATGTGTATGCAGACACGTGCATGCCTGCTCAATGTACCACGAAAGAGGGGTGTAGTTGTTTTGCCCTATCTTGTAAAAAAAAAGGAGAAAAGGAGGTTTGAAGTAGTCAAGTACTAAAGTATTTTTGTTTTCTTTGCATTTGATTTTTGCTTATGCTCTGAAGTCTAAGTCACGGTACTTTTAAGTAGGGGTGTTTGTGGAATGTGGATTGAATTGGATTGGTTTTGAAGGAAAAACCATCTGATCCAATGACATCGGTTTTCTTACTTAATTATCCAACCGGTTTTATTTTAAATTTAAATTTGATTCCATTCAATCCAATTTAAAGCGGTTTGTATTAGATTGGTTTTCGGTTTTTGTGTTATTATTTTATGGAATATTCAGTAAATCATAAAATATACAATAAATATTAAAAATGCAATTTAAAATCTCCAATATCTCATCCAATAAGTCAATTATTATAAACCTATAATTAACACAGTTTATTTTAATCTAAAAGAAAACTTAAGCAATGTCACAATTAATATTTATAAGTAATAAATTACTTGCTCATTTCTGCTGTGTTTTATTTTATGATTTTATCAATGATATTTTTGTTTTTTCTTTTCTTTTTTACACATTTTTATTGGAACTTTATTACTATCAATACAAAACTATATAAAAGGAAAATGTGAGACATGGAAGCAAATTTAAAACTAGTTTAAAATTGATATATTTACAAAGATATTAAAATGATGTTATGTGAGTTAGGTAATAAAACCATAAAAAAGTAAATTAGTATATGTAATTTCATAAATATATACTTATACAAGTATAATTACATGGTTATTTTATAAATAAAATAACATTATATGTATATAAATTCGGTTCGGATTGGATTGGTTTTCAAGATAAGATTTGAAAACCAATCCAATCCAATAAAAAAAGTTTTGGTTTTTGTTGTTTTTGGCTTTTTCGGTTTTGGTTTAGCTTTTGGTTTTTCGATTTGCATTGAATTGGATCGGTTACAAACCCCCTACTTCTAAGATAGTAGCGAGATATTTGTGAAGAGAATATGTCAAGGTATTGAAACATTACTTTCCTTTATTTGTTTGCGATGTGAAGGTAAGATACCACCATTTCTTATGAGTTGTTTAATTTAGAGGCCTTAGGATTGATGAATTGAGTTCTTGAGACTTCTACTTGATGTACTGATCCATTAAGTCTTATCAGTCGCTTTCTTGCTAATTTTCTGCTTTAGGTTTCCTTGTCACGTTCAATTGTTTGTCTTGTATAACCCAAGTTAGATGCTGAGAATCAAATATTGACCTTTTTTATGTAACCCTTTGATTTTTACTTTACATGGCTTCAGACTTTGTTGGCTCCAAATAATTTTGTGCATGTGAATGATAATCTGATAACTAATAAAGAAAATTGTAAGATTTCTCCAGACAATCCATATGATGTTGCTGATAAATGGTTACTCAAGGAGAATCTTCCTCTTTCCTTCCGTGAGCAAATTGTACAGTTCATACTTCAAAATACTGGACAAAAGGATATTACTTTTGATGCTTCATTTCGTGATCCCTACACCGGTTGTAAGTATAATGTCTGTTTAATAAAAAATTGATGGTGATCAATGAGGTCCATTGTCCTTGTAAGCCCCCTTTTCTTACTTGAAGTTTTTTTGCCTTATTTTCTCTTTCAGCCCATGCTTATGTACCAGGACAACCTTCACGCACGTCTGGTAATAAAAACTCACCATATTTTCTCTTGCATGAGTTCCCTCGTGTTCATGTTGTAATATGTGCTTGTGCGACTCAATCCCAATTAGATTTGTTTTTTTTTTTTGTTAAATGACAGATATTTCTGCGAAACCTACTTTCAAGCATATTCCTAAGGTGTGCTTTCATACACTTAGTCTTAGAGAAATACTTTTTAGTCTGGGAGTTCTTAGGCCTGGAGAATGGGGAAGATCTAATATGTGTTTTACTGCAATTATATGTTTTTATATCTTGATTGAAATAAAAGAATCCATTGTTATTTAGTAACTTGGGCTACATTTGGGTAGTCAAACCCAAGCTATGTAGCAATGTCTTTGGTCCTAACATGCTATACTGTGTGTCCTAAGGTTTGTGTAAATTGATAATGTGAGCATCTGATCTATATACTAACATATTTAAAAAGGAATTTGTAAATTTTGTATTTTGATATCATTTGGGCCAATGTATCCTTGTGTATTAAAGATAAGGTAAGGATTCCATGATTTCTGTTCAAGGCTAATATGGCTCTAGGTGGAGCTTTAGTAGCAAGAAATGATTCTGGTAGATGTTATTTGGTCGGGCCTTTTTTATTTGAGTTGCATATGGGTTTTCTCTTCATTAAAATGCTTGATGACTTCCTGCATCAACTTATGCTATTATTATTATTGTTGTTGTTATAAGAAGACAAACTGTCAGGCAGGCCAATGTATCATCTTTATATAATGTTGCTCAATGCATGAGTAATTAGTGCTAAAAATATTGTGGTCAATTTTTTGAAGACTAAGTCCAATATACAAACCTCCTTATTGCAGAGCTTCATACTTTTTACTTCTTCAAGCTAATTGTATAATTTGTATAACTCATGCCCAGTTCTTACTTCTATTGTCAGAAAGGGATGCTGGTTTTTGATACTGCTCAGTTTGATGGGATCCTTAAAAAGATTATTGAGTTCAATAATGCTTTACTATCCGACCAGGTACACTACATGATTGGAAATTTTTATTTTTTTCCTTAGTTATTAATATGTAATACATAATGGGGGCATTTGGTAGGGGGATTCTTCTTTTGTCCCTGAGAATCATGTTTCCTAGGAATCATAATTCCTGGGAATGTTAGAAATGTGTTTGGTATACCTAAAAGTTTACTGGAATCTTAAATAATGTTTCCTGGGAATATTTTTATCATGCGTTTTGTTTATATATACTCCTTCCAGACTTAAATACAAGAAATTAAAAACTAAATTCACACTACTTAAGGGGCCGTTCGGGGTGGTTGCGAGTTTTTGGTTTTTGGTTTTTTAAAATTTTCAATCAAGTTTTTACAACTCAACCAAAATTGAAAACTTGTTTTTGTGGTTTTCAAAACAAACATTTTGAAAACCACAAAAAGTGGTTTTCAGTTTTTGGTTTTGAGTTGTAAAAACTTGATTGAAAATTTTTAACAACCAAAAACTTAAAACTCGCAACCACCCCGAACGACCCCTTAAGAAAGTTAGTTAACCTCATTTAATTTTCTTGTTGTCATCTAAAAATTGAATCGCATTCCCTAAATTTCCCTTCATGGAATACTTCAACTTTATTGAAACTTGTTTCTAGTGGAAATACTCTCTCTATTAGTACATGGTTCATTAAATAGTTATTGGAAAATATAATCTCTTTAATATAATAAACATAAACTTGATTTGCTGGCCTCCTAAAAATACCCTGCACAAGTGAACTGTGTTTTTTTATGTTAACAATGCCAAGATTTGCTAGTTATAAGAACACATGAAACAGAAGGAATTAGGTTTAATCTGAATGCCTTTGAACATTCTGTAGGCACTGTATTTATAATGAAATTTTGTACAAGAGAATCCCTTGATTGTAGGGATTGTGAGAAACTTCTGCTGATCCTAATTACCTTAATTACATAATCAGAAACAAAATCGGAAACTATTTATTTACAGAAACTAAGAAACTAGTTATAAACAGAAACTCAACACAAATTATGTACATAAATTTAGAATATTCTCAACACTCCCCCTCAAGCTGGTGCATATATGTCATATGCATCTAGCTTGTCACAAATGTAGGCTATCCTTGGTCCTCGGAGTGACTTTGTAAGCATGTCTGCTAACTGGTCTCTAGAATTTTCAAATGTTGTAATGACCTCACCGGAAAGAACTTTCTCACGGATGAAATGACAATCAATCTCTATATGCTTGGTCCGCTCATGGAAGACAGGATTAGAAGCAATGTGCAAGGCTGCCTGATTATCACAAATAAGCTTCATAGACTGTATCTCACAGAATTTTAGTTCTCGGATAAGTTGTCTCAGCCATATAAGCTCACAATTAGTAAGGGCCATAGCCCAGTATTCGGCTTCCGCACTTGATCTAGCAACAACATTTTGCTTCTTACTTTTCCAAGAAACAAGATTGCCTCTGATAAGGACACAATACCCCGAGGTTGACCTTCTATCATTAGGGCAACCGCCCCAATCTGCATCTGTGTATGCAACAATATCAGTATGACCTCTATTCTCATAGACCAATCCTTTTCTAGGAGAACCTTTGATGTATCTTAAGATTCGAACCACTGCATCCCAATGACAATCACGAGGGGAGTTAAGAAATTGACTCTTCACTTACTGCAAATGATATGTCAGGTCTGGTTATAGTAAGATAGTTCAGCTTCCCAACCAGTCTTCGATATCTGCCTAGATCTAGATATATCTCCCCCTGATCCTGCATAAGCTTGACATTTGGGTCCATGGGAGTATCAATAGGCTCACAATCTAGCATTCCAGTTTCCTCCAAAATATCAAGAGCATACTTTCTCTTGGATATGGCAACTCCTGCTTTTGATTGTGCTACCTCAATCCCAAGAAAGTATAGTAATCGACCAAGTCCTTTGTCTGAAAGTGTTGAAACAAGTGTTGCTTGAGCCGGTTGATTAGTAGAAGAATGTTTATAAAACACAGTGTGATCTGCCTCACTTCAAGTCATTCCAAATTGTCTGAGAACTATGCTAAATCTGCCAAACCATGCTCGAGGGCTTTGTTTAAGACCATGTAAGGCTTTACGTAGCCGACAAACAGATCTTCGTGACTCCCCCTGAGCAACAAAACCTGGTGGTTGCTCCATATAGACTTCTTCTATTACGTCACCATGAAGAAAGGCATTTTTTATGTCCAACTGAAAAGAGGCCAATTACGCATTGCAGCCATGGATAAGAAGAGGCGAACTGAGTCCATCCTGGCAACAGGAGAGAAAGTGTCACCATAATCAAGCCCAAAGATTTGCGTATAGCCTTTGGCAACCAATCGAGCCTTCAATCGATCCACCTGTCCAGTTGGACCCACTTTGATAGTAAACACACAACGACAAACAACAGTAGACTTCCCAGAAGGAGAAGGAACTAGAGTCCAAGTTTGGTTGGATTCTAAGGCCTGCAACTCATCAATCATTGCCTGTCGCCAGCCTGGATGGGATAGAGCTTCCTGGACTGTTTTAGGATAGTAATAGAGGAAATGGCAAACACAAAAGCATGATGGGAAGAGGATAAATGATGGTAGCTCAAGAAGTTATAAATGGGATGAGGATTACAGGTTGAGCGTGTACCTTTACGAAGAGCTATTGGTAGATTGGTAGGCGTCTCTTGAGGAGCCGGAGTAGGTAGATCGACTGGAACAGAAGATGGATGGTCTGAATTGGTGGCAACAACATCTTCAAAGGGTGGAGAATGAGGTCGACACTGGTAGGTGATAAGAGGATGACGAGGAGAGGGAGTCTTTGTGACATCTAAGACCGGAGAACCGATGATATGCTGAGTTGATGTGACATCTAAGACTGGAGAGTGAGTGACAAGTGAGATAGAGTACGACAAAACCTGTGAAATAGAGTTTGGAGACACTGATGAAGTGAAGTAGGGTGTATCCTCAAAGAATGTGACATCAGCAAATATGTAGAATCAATGATTGGAAGGGGGATAGCATTTGTACCCTTTCTGTACCCGAGAGTAACATAAAAGGACACACTTGACAGCACTGGCAACTAATTTATCAAGACCTGGAGTGAGATCATGCACAAAGCAAGTGGACCCAAAGACATGTGGTGGAACTTTAAAAACGGAATCATTAGGAAATAAAAAGGAATGGGGTACTTTGTTATTCAAAGCAGAAGATGGCATTCGATTTATCAGAAAAGTTGTAGTTAAGACCGCATCACCCCAAAATTTCAAAGGTTAGCATGCAATAAAGAGTTCTGGCAGTTTCAATAATATGACGATGTTTTCTTTTTGCAATGTCATTTTGTTGGGGTGTGTGCGGACAAGTAGATTGATGAATCATGCCATGAGAAGTCATAAATTGATTAAAAGATGCAGAAAAATATTCTTCAGCATTATCACTACACAAGATGCGAATAGAGGGACCAAATTGAGTTTGAATTTCATTGAAAAAATTCTGAAAAATTGTGAATAATTCAGAACGCTCTTTCATTAAGAAAATCCAAGTGCATCTTGAGTAGTCATCAATAAAAATAACAAAGAACTTATGTCCCAAAATAGAATTAACACGACTCGGACCCCAAACATCAGAATGAACAAGATCAAATGGAGAATTGGCTCGACTATTGACAGAACTTGAGAAAGAGGCTCGAACATGTTTACCTAATTGACATGACTCACTCCAGAATCGGAAACTATTTATTTACAGAAACTAAGAAACTAGTTATAAACAGAAACTCAACACACAAATTATATACAAAAATTTAGAATACTCTCAACAATACAGCTGCATGTTTTAGCAAGCATGCTTCAATGTTCAGTTTCATTACTTTTCTTATTGTTATGATGCTATATGAATTCAAATAATGAATTTTCTGAGTAATTTGGTTCTATTGTCTACCTCATGTAGGAAAAGCAGAACTTGACTTTGTCTGAGCTTGATGTTTCCAATCTGGGAGCAATTGTTAAAACTCTGAAAGATACTTCACATTATCATTCTAGTAAATTTGCAGACTCTGATATAGCATTGTTACTGAATTTGCTTCGATCATGGCCAATCGCAATGATATTTCCTGGTTAGTTGGTGTAGTCTCTGGATTTTATTTCTTGTGTTGCTCCTTTTTTATTGTACTTAAAGAAATTTTCATAGTTGCCTGGACAAAACCATTGGAAGGAATTTGTTTCATTGTATGCTCAGTTCTTGATCAATTAACTTTTCTACTCTTCAGGAAAATGGGTTTTCTTACTTCTTATTGTGCTTTCTCTATGCAGTCATTGATATTGTAAGGATGTTAGTTCTTCATCCAGATGGAGCTATTGTACTTCGCAAGCATTTTGAAGCTGAAAATGGTATCAACATTTCCATCATTTGTTCTGACATTAAATTATGACAATAATCAGTTTAATTCCATCTTTACAATGTGAGACACTCCTTGAATTTTGGTCCTTATCTTTCTTTCTATGCCTTAGTGTTTCAATTGATTTTCTCCCATTACATGCAGATATTCTAATGGAAGTGATTAAGAAAGTCACCATAAACCCAACAATTCCTGCAAATCTGTTGACCAGCATTCGTGCTGTGACTAATCTCTTTAAGAATTCGTGCTTCTACAACTGGTTGCAGAAACATCGTAGTGAGGTTAGCATCTCTTTATTGCATTTTGTTACTTGGTTTTTTTTAAATGACTTGATAACAATGGCTTGGAAAACCAACATAATGTAGAAATTTTCTTCTACAACAATTTTGTTCAGAAAAAGGTGCTTGAACAATTTTATTACTCAACTTTTAAATATTACTGGTATTTATTCATTTCAAGGTATACATTGGCTTTTCATAATGCATTTTAATTTGCCTAATTCAACTCTCCTTTACATCACTGATGCATTTATCAATTCATTAGTTCATTGATTTTGACCATTTTATCCTCCTTTTCTTAGGTGTGTTTGTGAGTTTAGAGGGAAGGGAAAGGGAAGGGTTAGAGGGAGAAGGGAGGGGGAGAAGAGGAGGGAAATACTTTGTAAAATAATCAAACTCACAAACACAAAGGGGGAAGGGCTTCCAATAAACCCTTCCCTTCCTTCCCTTTCTCTCCAAAATTCAACTCACAAACATATCCTTACTAAAATAATTAATTTCTGAAGGATTACATGAATTCGTCCCTTTTTCTATTATTCTGGTGGTAGATAAATCTTGGTCATTTATTTGTGCTAACTATGTCTGAGTTGCAGATTCTTGATTCTTTCTCAAGTTGTAGTTCATCTCCAAACAAAAATTTGCAGCTGTCCTACTCTACCTTGATACTCAAGTAAGTACTTTTTCGGATACAAATAGAATTGTCTTTTCTTGACAGTAAGTTATTGCAAATTTGTATTTGGAAAAAATCAATACTTAATTATTTGTATTTAGCTCACATAATTTCACAGGTAGCTCTTGTATTTATATTTACTTATTATTATGTTTGTTTAGCTTTAGGCAGTGTTATCAAATAGCGGCCATAGCGGCGCTATAGCGCTATAGCGTAGCGGTTTTTTAACAATCCGCTATGAAAACCGCGACGCGATTTCAGTTCCGCTATAAGCGCTATAGCGGCCGCTATATCTGTTGCGGTGATAGCGGATGTAGCGGAAATAGCGGGTTTTTTTTCGTTTTTTTTAATAATGACACTGAAGAGTCAGCATGAGCAGCACACATGACTCAGTTTTACCAAAGGTAATACACTACTAACCCTCCCACCCATGAAAAATCAAATGGGTAACCCTTTCAACACGTAAAAGACTGTTCTGTTATGCTCCTCCATCTACCTTCAGTCACGTCCTCCTTCATCCTCATCATCTCCCGCGAGTCTCCGGCAAGTCTAGATAATACCAACGTCCTCTTCTTCTGTTTTTTCTTTTCTCCTCTATCTCTTTCTCTATTCTGTTTTTGTTTACTCTCATGCTTTTTGGTTTCTTTCCCTCTCTTCCTCTGTTTTTTATTTGATTTCTTCCCCCTCTCTTTATCTTCAGTTTTTATCTTTTTGTTTCTTTTTATCTCCCTTCTTTCTCCCTGTTTCTTTGTTCCTCTTTTTTGTTTTCTCTCTCTGTTTCTTTTCAAATCTGTTTTTCCTTTTCCTCCTTATTCTGTTCTATTTTAAATTCCTTGTAAAACCTTCTATTCATACTCTGTTTTCAATTTTTTATGTGTAGTATGGAAAGTGAAGAATCATTAAATCCTTCGACAGTTGCATCTAGGACTGACCCTGGATGGAAATACTGTCATCCAACACAAGAATTCATACCAATGGCTGCATATGCAATAATATTATCACTTTTTTATACTACTTATTTTATTTTTATGCAGTTTATTTTTATGTGGTTTTTATTTACATATATAATTAATATATTTCAACCGCTATATGACTTCTGCTATTTTCCCGCAACGCTATCCGCTATTTCACATAGCGGATTTTTGGCTTTCCGCGATTTTCCGCGATCCGCTATTGACAACACTGGCTTTAGGAAATTCCCTTATATCTTCTTGTTTTAGTTTTGAATACAAGATACAGTGTCCTTTAATTGCTGTTATGCTCCAGTGCTTTCTGGTTTTATTACCCAAAAATAGATTAAATAAATTGTTTTCTTATTGAATGAAAAATTGGAAGAAGGGAGAGCAATTGTGGGAGCATTTGGATTTATCTTTGCTTGGTGTGCAACTCTACCTTACCTCACCACCCTGCTGCATAAACTGCATAAGTATAGACACCAAAGCAGTGGTGGTGATTTTTACATATTTGGATTTTGGATCTCCGCAAATGGTTCATTATTTCCATCATTGCAGTGGTTTGCTTTTAGAAGTGCAGTATTACGGGTCTACAATGTAAGCATGCAATAAGCTTTACTTTTCATGTATTTCTCACAGTTATGCGGTGCTATTGATTAAATCAAAGGATCAAGAAGGTCAATCTCAAGTCCTATCAGCAGCTCTTGAGGTATGTCTTCTGCTGCTTTTACCTGGCCACAACCACAGAACCACCAAACCTTATCTCTCTTGGTGAAGTCAACTCCCTCAATTCCATTAGGCTCTATCAAAAACCGAAATTTCAATAAAGTCGTTTTGGACAAGGTCTTTTGAGATGTTTCCTCATTAAGTTTTCTTCAGTATTCCTTCACCCTTTTAATTAGATTATCTTCTATTTGATTCCCTTTTGTTGTCCCCGACTGGACCATCTATTGGTCTTGTCACATGACTAAGCCACCTTGGGAGAATTTTTGTCCCTTCCTCAATAGGTGCTTTTGCTACTCCAACTTTATCCCAAACAAATATATCTACTCACCCGCCTTGACATTTTCATCTTTGTACTCTTATTTTTTGCTCTTGGCATTGTACTACCTAACATTCACTAGCAGAGTATTGTTACTTTGTTAGTCCTATAATTGTCTTGGAGATTTTTCCTTTGAGTTTTTATAGACACTTTGCAACTACATATTATGCCTAAAGCATTTCTTCATGTTATCCACCAAGTATGAATCTGATCTGTCACATTCCGGTCAATCTGACATCTAAACTTGTGATAAGCAGTCCCTAATTGTCACCCCTAAACATTTCTAACCTGTGTCTTACTAAACCTGCATTTCATGTACTATTCTGTATTTCCTCTAAACAAAATGCCTTTAAATCTAAAGCTTCTCCATGCTTAAAAGAAATAAGGAGCAAGGTAGAGGTGCATAATATTCTTACATAAGTTACATTTATAGATTATTTAAAATATCGAATTTCTTAGTTTTAGATGTTATTATTTCTAAATTAAACTAATATAATTTTTTTGTGTGCAGGTTGTTGAGGATGAAAATATTGAAGCTGATTCTAAATTCGAGCTTTAGTTGCTGTTGGATCACTGGTATATTTAATTTTCAGTCTCTCATCTTGGGTGACAAATTCTATTTTTATTTTGTCTGTAAGTCAAGCTAGTCTGGCTGTTGCATCTCAACTTTATGCAAGTACACATTTTTTTTACTTATTTGTTACAATCTGCTTTTGGGAAGCCTGTGTAAGAAACTGATCTTTTCCTAGAATGAAATAGGGAAAATCTCCCTTTATTACAGGACAGCACTACAGAACTTCGAGGGTCTGCACCTCCCCATGCCTAAAAGGCCCTAAATCCCTCTCAAATGACCAGATACCTTTCCCACAACCCTTCCTCTTATTTATAGGCAACATGCCTTATTTCTTCTAACTATTGCAAACCAACTAACTAACCACTCTCTAACTAACTAACTAACTAACTAATTATTCTAATAACCAACTAAGGGGATACCTCACAATACTCCCCCCCTAAACATTCACCTTGTCCTCAAGGTGAATAGCTAGTAGCTGCTGAAAGCCAAGCTCCACCAGGATCAAATGAAAAGCCCCTTAGACCCTCCTGCAGCCAATTCCCCTTAAAAGCCTCCCCAAGACCAGCTTCTAGTTTCTGCTTAAATGTATTGCAGAGAATACGTATGGCTTGCAACACGCTGCCCGTAACAATCTGAAATTTGTGAATCAGCTCATCATGGATCTCAAGATATATCTTTGTCCTAAGATACACCACCTGAATGAGCTGGGTTTGGCCCATTAAACCCAGAAAATTATTTTCTTTTACAGCATCACACTTTCTTTTATTCTGAAACAGCACAACATTCCGATTCTGCAACAGAATGACAACCTGTTCTGCCGGAATAGTTTTAAACACCACACAAGCAACCCTATCTGGCGGTTCCGGTGGGGGGTGTTTATCCAAGACTTCTTTGAAGCATTCCTTCTTTGTCTTTATATCACCCAAATCTGCATCACTCTCTTGCCCTTCAATCTTGTTTGCAACATCAGCTTCTTGGACCTCCACCATTGTCCCTACATGCAGTTCCAGTTCTGTTTCCTTTTCTTTCTCTGCCACAACTATCTTAGTATTTGTTTCTTTTACTTGTTCCACTTCTTTGTGGATTGCTTCTTCCCTGCCAACTTCGTTCTTGAATTTCAAAGCTTCATTTTTCCCTCTGTATTCCTGCTCCCAAGATTCTGATCCATCTTCTTGAACCCAGATATCAAGATCAAATTCTGGCTGAAATTTACTAATGACAGCTGCCTTGAAATCCTCCCATGATGGGTTTGAACAGCAAAACCTCCACCAACGAAATCAAGAAATGGTCTTTCCCTCCATTGCGACCATCACCGCTTGCAACCTTTCTTGTTCCAAGACACCTTTCAGATTGAAATATCTCTCCACACGGTTCACCCACCCATACGCATCATCTCCCGAGAAGAGCGGAATCTCCAATTTCCTCCACCGTTCCTCCACTGCTCCGCTCCTAGATTCGTTTCGTCCTTCAAGATTTCCTTCAGCGCGGATGCCACTGTCCCCTGAAGATTTCCCTCTTTGCTGTAATGTTTGGTTAATATTCTGCACCATCTCCAAAAGATTCTCGAAGCCCCTCTCCAGATTGTTGAATCTGACCTCCAGGTTGTCTAGTCTGGTCTCGAAACCCTTCTCTAGGTTGTCTAATCTGGCCTCCATTCTTGTTTGCACCAAGAACAATCTCCCAGAGTCGAGAGCTTTGATACCGGTTGTAAGAAACTGATCTTTTCCTAGAATGAAATAGGGAAAATCTCTCTTTATTACAGGACAGCACTACAGAACTTCAAGGGTCTGCACCTCCCCATGCCTAAAAGGCCCTAAATCCCTCTCAAATGACCAGATACCTTTCCCACAACCCTTCCTCTTATTTATAGGCAACATGCCTTATTTCTTCTAACTATTGCAAACCAACTAACTAACCACTCTCTAACTAACCAACTAACTAACTAACTAATTATTCTAATAACCAACTAAGGGGATACCTCACAGCCTGATTATCCAATTCATTTTTTACCGTTGTCTACTAGCTGCTATTCAACCTATTTGCTAATTGTTTTGGTTGTTGCTTTGAGTTTCATATCTTAGTCAATGGAACACCTTTGTCTTGGTACACAGGTTTTGCTTGAGTAAGAAATGACATCCTTTTAGACACTAAATTGCAAGAATGAAATAACATATTGTTTATTTGAAAATAATTAAAAAATTAAAATCGCATCCTACCTGACTATTTTTGTAAATATTATACTATTGTGTACAAACTATCAGTGTAGGAGAACTAATGAATAATATTAGACAGATTTTGTTTTTGTTTATAAATTCATGTGCTTATAGGCATGTTTACCTCTGAAATGCTTCTCTAAAATTTTCATTTGTCAAATCTTTTTCAAACAGATGCTTGAGGGTCTTGTTAAAAAAGTAGCACTGGACTTTGATGTCTTGAATATTGCAAAAGCAGCTAAAGGTTCTAAGGAAGCCAAGATTGCTGAAGTTGGATCTGACATCGAGCTATTAACAAAGCAGAGCTAAAATCCAGTACCTTTTGGATGATTATTCTCTTCCGTTCCTCCAAATAAAATGAAGGTTAAAAAGATGTTCATGTCCATGTTACTAACCCATAATCAGGCACATGCAGGGTGTTCCTTTTTCATTCTGTGCATATTGTCTTTGTGGGAAAGGGTCAACGCATCATGTATGCAGAGTTATATGGAAATGGAAAATTATGCAGTGCACAGCATTATGATCTTCAGATCGTTGTGCCAAATTCTGTCTCATTGAATTTTTATCTGTATTCGAAATTCATTTTGACTCAATTATATTTGTAGACACACGCACACATTAGGGGCGTATAAGGTGAGAGGTGAGAAGAGTTAATGTTATTCATTCAATCTCATATAAATGGTCAAAAAGTAAAATCAATCTTGTTGCTTTTACCACTAGGAAATACAATCACTTAAAAATGGAAATGGTAACGTTGGTTTGATCAATGTTTGTAACGTGTTTAGTTAACACGTCATTGGATCCAGGATGACATTGACATCTTTCGGTATGATTATTTTGCATGTTTTCAAAATGAGTTGTTACATGTCAAGGGATTCACTGAAAGTTAGAGGATACATTAATAATACTATTTCAACTCGTTCCCTCCTTTGAGATGATTATAGTAGTTTACAAGGCTTGGAATTGTTTATGTTAGCTAAAAGTATCTAATAGTTTGCCCGGCGTTTGGTCACAATCAAATTTCTCACCCCTTTTTAAGTGTGTATCATCCCTCTAAGAGTGTGTAGTGGGTTACTACTACTACTAAACCCAAAATTTTTAATGAGTATGCATTGTCAATGTGTTATTCAATGATATGTTGTCACTTCACTTATTGAATTTCATAACACATGGAGTGTCATATTCATTAACGCATTGTTTGGTTAAGAAAATAAAACATATAAAAAGAAAATAGGTGGAAAGAAAACAAAAATAAGAGAAAATAAGATGAATTTATGTGTTCGGTTTAATAGAAAATGTGGAAAAAGTAAAGTATTTTTTCTTCTCTTCTATTGTTTTTTTTTTGTAAATTGAATGTATTCTCCACATGAGGCAATTTTGATCGAGCAGGAAACATTTACATCCTGACGGGGTTAGCTTTCATAGTGGGGTTTTTTTTTTACCATAAACAAGACTCGAATCCTATACCTTGCTTAAAGGGAATAAAATGTCTAGCATTTCATTTTCTTCTATTGTTTGGTTAAGAAAATGGGTATGAAAAATGAGATAATATATTGTCCAAAATACCCTTCATTAATTTGACTTTATCTTAACTTGTCATTCATTTAACATTACACTATTGTTCTTCTATTTTCACATTATAAAAATAATTTTAATTTTAAAGTTCATAATTTAAAAAAAAACATTATTAAAATACAACCCTATTTTTATTTTTATGTACTTTTACAAAATATGTGCTTTTTAAATATGTTGAATAAAGAAACTATTTTTTGTCAAAAAGTAAAAAACAACCATACCAAGAAATTAGTTAGGATTTTGGTCACAAGGTGACACAAATATTGGTGATGCAAGAATCAACGCTTTTCCCAACAACACTAATTTTCTTCACTATAAAACTGAGAAAATTAAGGGATTGCTTATTTTGAGAAAATATTTTCTGTTTTTATTTCCTTTTTTTTAGTTTTATTTATCAAAATATTTTCAGTTTCGATTATAAAATATTATTTTGTTTTCTATTTTCAAAATTTTGTAACTGAAATAATGAAAACAACTTTGTATTAGTTTCTCTATTTCCGGTACAAAACTCTATAAAATAAAATGAAAACGAATAAGTTAACATTGTTTGTAATTAAAACTAAAAAACAGAAAATGAAAATAAAAATATTTTTTGAAAGTAAACGGATCCTTAGTGGGACACGTGATTTAATTTTCTTTCCATCGTTTTTTCTATCATCAATCAAACGACTGAAAATAGAATATTCTACCTATTTTTCCACCCTTTATCTTCTTTCCACATATTTTTATTTGTCCCAAACATAATGTAAATGATGTGACAATACATCATTGGATAATGGTCTAATTGTTTTTATATTAATAGTGTGAATCAATTAAACTCTTAAGAAAAAAATTCAAATTATTTCATTTAATACGTTTTTGTTATCAAGGTTTTTTATACATGAATGGTGCTTGTATGTTAAATAAGAATAATAGTTGCTTTTAATTTTTGTTACGCAAGATCACATGTATTTTCCACGGGAAGGCATAGAGGCAATCTTGCTTTAACCGGGTATAATCTTTATGAGTGGTAAAGTTCTCCATTTAATTATTTAAACAGTTGTATACCCATAAATTGAATCCAAAATCACTTATTATAGTTGCTTTTAATCTGTTATCTTTAATGGAGATGTTGTATATAACATATTATCTTTCCTACAACCTCAATATCATATTCACGTTTTAATTTTTAGTGTTATGAATTAAGTTTATACGAAGTGTAGTTTATACACACTCCCTAAGAAGTGTAGTTATTCTATTATAAATAGTATCCTTTTTCTATAAAATTGAACTCCCCAGCACTTAGTAATAAGGGAAATGAAACTTTTATACTTATAAATTGAGTGTAGGAGGTGTGAACAAATGTATGGATACATTAATTAAAATTAAAATATCTACTCTTTGGATAAAATAACTGCTGTGGTCGTTATTAGAGAGCTGACTGTCTCTGAAACAGTGCGGGTGCTAGAGTTCCAAAGTGTTGATCGATGAAGGCTTTGAGTCCCATAAACTCCTCAAATCCATGTCTTCCCAAAACCCATTTCCTCAAAGTTCCTGTCTTTCACCTCTTCTTCAAATTCAAGCCATTCCCATACAATAACCATGGCGCAAAGAGAGCTCATACCCTCTCATTCACCATCAACTGCAAGCTGAAAAGCTCTCAAGATATCAAGAACAAGGGGAAGGGTGTGCCCCACAAGATTGTCTTATCAGAATCGTCCCCTCCACCACTCACAGAGGATGATGACATCAATGGTGGCAGTGACAGTGGGGGAAGTTCGGGTAACCTCAAAGAAAAAGGGAGGCCCTTCTGGGGTGGCCAACATGTTGAGGAAAAAGATATTGCAGATTCTCTCTAATTTGCCGTTGGCTATTGGGGAAATGTTTGCCATTGCTTCTTTAATGGCTTTGGGTTTGTGCTAAACTTTTCTTCTCTTTTCAATTTCTATGAGTCTCTGAATTAACCAGCTATTTTTACCCTTTGTAGTTTTCAAAACTTTATATGGTCTTAGGAAGCTTGGGTATAGGCAACTTTAGGACTGATGAGAATATTAGATTTATATATATATCTCATACAGTCATACTCAATTATCTTATAAACAGATTTTGAAGTTCTTGGGATATTAGTATTACATTGTGCACTGTGCAAAAATCTCTCTCACATTGATTATGCTTTGTATCCTTGTTGCTCCTGAAATTTGTGGGTGAACATAGTATGGCAAAAGAGATGGTTTTTTTTTTAACTTTCTATACAATCATTTAAATTTTGTGTATGCAAATGTGCTTTAATATGACCACAATGACTAAAACCTGGCCTTCTATGCCAGGCACTTTTATTGATCAAGGTGAGGCCCCTGACTTTTATTTCCAGAAATACCCTGAAGATCATCCTGTGTTAGGATTTTTTACTTGGAGATGGGTTCTTGCCCTTGGTTTTGATCACATGTTTACATCCCCTATATTTCTTGGAATGTTGGCTCTCCTGGGTGCATCCCTCATGGCTTGCACTTACACAACACAGTTTCCGCTTATCAAGGTTGCAAGAAGGTTTGGTTGTCAGTTTTCTGTATTCATAATGCCTGATTTGGGAAATTTCTTGATTGCTGAAGGCCTAATTTGTTTCATAGATGGTCATTTTTGCACTCTGCTGAGTCCATACGTAAGCAGGAATTTTCAGAATCATTGCCAAGAGCATCAATCCAAGATGTTGGTACTATATTGATGGGAGCTGGATATGAGGTTATAGTGCCACTGCTCATGCTTAACTATTTGTGTCTTTATTATATCCTTAAGAAATAAGAATCATAGATTCCCCAGAACATACATATAGGAAATAATTTGCTATTAACAAAAAAAAAGAAGCTAAATTCTTATAGTTACTGGCCCACAATAAACTTGAATATATTTTTGAGCTAACAAAATGAAATTTTGGATTGTAGGTATTCTTGAAAGGACCATCTTTGTATGCTTTTCAAGGGCTTGCAGGTCGGCTGGCTCCTGTTGGAGTTCATATAGCACTGCTGTTGATAATGGCTGGAGGAACTTTAAGTGCTACTGGGAGCTTCAGAGGTTCAGTCACTGTGCCCCAGGGGCTGAATTTTGTTGTGGGAGATGTTCTAGGTCCTACTGGCTTTCTCTCCTCTCCGTCTGATGCTTTTAATACAGAGATTCATGTCAACAGATTCTACATGGATTATTATGAAAGTGGAGAGGTAAACGTTGATTTTTGTTTATGTAGTAATGATACTTGCAGCTGAATTAAGTACTGAATTCATGGAATTTCAACCTAAACAGGTTGAAGTAAAAATTTTCTTCAGTTTTGAGTTCTATCATTGTTGAATCATTCCAAATCTGATGATAGCCTTCCTGTTTTGCTTCTTTGATGTGTGTGTGTGTGTTTTGTTTTTTGGGTCTATGTTACAGGTTTCACAGTTCCACACCGATCTTTCTCTCTTTAACATGGATGGGAAAGAAGTAATGAGAAAAACCATTAGTGTAAATGATCCTTTAAGATATGGTGGTATCACCATATACCAGACAGACTGGAGTATTTCAGCTCTGCAAATTCTTAAGGACAATGAAGGACCTTATAACTTGGCTATGGCACCTCTAAAGATCAATGGAGATAAGAAACTTTTTGGTACTTTTCTACCCGTTGGAGATATTAACTCTCCTGATGTTAAGGGAATGTAAGTGTTCAAAAATTACATTTACACTAAAACATAATTTTCAATATTAGGAAGCTCTGAGAGAACTGTTCTTAGCACCATCTTCTTTCAGTGTTTTCTTTTTCCATCTTAGTTTATGAGTAGGGACAACAATTTTAAGATCTTCTTGGAAAAGGAAAAGTTAGGACTCTTATTACAGGCTAGAACTTCACATGTCATTCTGGCATTGACACTGATCTTCTGCTTGACTCATTCTTTTTTATTTGCTTTTGCTGAATTTTAGATCTATGCTTGCTCGTGATCTGCAATCAATTGTCCTTTATGATAAGGAAGGGAAATTCGCAGGAGTTAGACGGCCTAATTCGAAGCTCCCAATCAATATTGATGGCTCAGAAATTGTCATTGTTGATGCAATAGGGAGTAGTGGCTTGGACTTGAAGGTGCCATCTTAAACTAAACCACTTATTTTTCTTTAGCTGCAATTAGTTATTTTACCTTTGTCATTGAATCAATTGTTTATACAGACTGACCCAGGTGTGCCAGTTGTATATGCTGGATTTGGTGCTCTAATGCTCACTACTTGCATCAGCTATTTATCTCATTCACAGGTGAAATTTCTTTCAAAATATTTTAGTGCCATGCTTTAGAAAAACATTGTTTGATTTGTTTCATTCTTTCTTTCTCCAATGTTGCTTATATTTTCCTTTTTAAGACAAATGGTAATGACATGGATTTTTTTCTCTTTTGGCCAATAATATTGCTATGTCATCTGAATATTCATCTCCAAAGAAATGGACAGCCAATAATATTGCAGTACATACATTGAATGAATAACAAGACCTGTATGAGTAAAAGAAAAAAGAATCCATGGCATAAAAATATAATGCATGATTAGACCATGGCTAAAATTTAGCAAAAAACATTGGTAGCTTAGCTTAGCTTTCATTATCCACATTCAATTGTATATTAAAATGTTCATTTACTCTTTGGTCTATTGAAAGGTATGGGCCTTACAAGATGGGACAAGAGTCGTTATTGGAGGGAAGACTAACAGAGCAAAGATTGAGTTTCAAGACGAGATGAATCGCTTGCTTGATAAAGTCCCTGAAATAGTTGAATCACCTGCATCTAAACAAGCTGATAGCTTAATCAGTGGTTAATTTATATAGCTTTTGTGACATCAAGATGGGAAAAGAAGACTCTTCAATTGGATGAAGGAGACTTATACGAACTATATAGCTTTGATAAAGTACTTTGACATACAAATACAAATTGAATGTAATTGATGAGGTGCCCAGCAAAGCAATTGTCAGCGTTGGCTGATCAGCCAAGGATTTTACAAATGCTTTAATGATGCATTTGGTAAGCAGATGAAGAAAACTTTTGCAGCTCATCTAGATATACTGAATTCATTACATGTATATTTTCTGTATTTTTATTCTTTTAATAGGGCCAAATACCAAAGCTCTGATGTATTATGTTACTTTTGCCCCTCATTTAAGTAACTGAAAAGTATCTCCGCAATTTTATACGTTTATAATGTACAGTTTGCAACTGCATAAAAATTAACCACTTGCGTTTACTTTTTATTGTATTAAGCTATTCCCGTTTTCATTTGAGTAACAAGGCCATCAGCAGATACATATTTTCATCTCTTTGTAGCCAAAGTTTGCAAATGCAACGTTGATGCCTGACAGTTACTAGTAGGTTGGTTTATATGATGACATCCAATACCAAACACCGCAACAGGCAACATTTGGAAGAACTCATTTAACAGTGAGCTTTTGTCATTGATAAATTCTACAAGTTGGACTGTAATAGATTCTGTAATTCAAGTCCCTCGTTTCATTTATACATTAACATTGTATGTATGAAGGCCTACTTTACGCGAGTTGCAATGCTTCTTCCCGTTTAATATCAAACACCTTGATAAGCACTTCTTCAACAACCTGTTTGAAATCCAATGATGCAAAATATTATTAAACGAATCGAATTGGATACTATTAGCAAAATTTTCCTCTCCAAAGCTACAAGTTTTATCATTTTATAGGCAAGGCAAGAGAAATTACCTTGTCTGGTGTGGATGCACCAGATGTTATACCAATTGTTATTGGACCCTCTGGCAGCCAGTTTTCCTTCTCCACCAGCTCACCGTGCTGAAAGACCAAAAGATAAACATTATTAGCTGAAAAGAGTCAACAACAGTTGACAAGGTATAAATCTCTTTATCCATGCTTACATTCAACTTGTATGCTATTCTGTTTCCTGGACCAATTCTTTGCTCACTGTCAACCCAGTAAGAAGGAATTCCACGTTCCTCAGCTATCTCTTGCAGGTGAGATGTATTGCTTGAGTTCCAACCACCAACTACTAACATAAGATCCATATCCTTCTCCACCAGCTTGTACATAGCATCTTGTCGCTCCTGAAAGAAAATTCAATTCAACTGTTGATTAGAATGAATGCATATATTGGCCAGTAATGTCACACACGCAATATGTATGTATGTATGCATGCTGCTAACTTATAACAAGGCTTAGCAAGAGCTGCAATCACATTTTAACTATTCCAAAATAATCAAGAACATTAAAAGACGAGAAGTGAAACTACCTGAGTAGCATCACAAATTGTGTTGAAGCTTATGAAGTGCTCATTGATGTTTTCCACACCATATTTGCGCATCATAGTCCTCTCCACTAGTTTCCCTGTAAACACTCAGCAAAATAAATATCCTAAGCACTTATAGTTTGTAAAGAGATAACATGAGAGTCCCCCTCCGCCTGAATTCCATAAAAAATAAAAAAAACTAACCGATTTCTTCAGTTTCTCCCTTGAGCATTGTTGTCTGATTTGCAATGCCTAATTTTATCAGGTCATTGTCTGGATCAAAGCCCTTAGAAACTGCAAATTTAAATTTCTGTAGAAAAAAATAAAAAATCATGACAACGTAGACCACAGGGTTTTGAAAGCAAGATTAATCACAAGACAAAAGCCATACCTCTAAAAATGCATCTCTGGTGGAGCTAGATCCGTTAAATTCACCACCAAGAATATAGTCGCAAACATATTCAGCCTGGGTAAAGTTATTAATTGTGCAAAAGTTACAACAAATTTCATCAATTTAAAGCATTCACCACACATAATAATTGAGTATTAGCAGCATATTAGGACAAACCTCTGCCATATTCTTCACAATAATATACTTCCCAGCAAAAGATGCAGTTGCTACAGTTTCCTCATGGGCATATTTACCATGAATTATTGAGGTATAATCTCCTTTCTTGTGCTTTTCAACAGTATTCCATACCTTGAAACAATTTATTAAAGAAATAACTCAGTATCTGTTGATGCATGCTAATATATGAACTGAATTGATGTCAACACAATAAAAAGCCATCTTTACAACTAATTACCTTTGAAACCCATGGGCAAGTTGTATCAACAATTTGAACATTTTTCTCACTCAAAGTCAACATCTCATCGACTGCTGCTCCAAAAGCAGGCAATATAACCACATCCCCCTTGTTGACAACATCAAATTGTTTTGTCCCTTCCTCCACAGGAACATTCTGCACTTCCATCTCCTCCAGGCGCTGCATTAATAATTTATATTATCAAGTTCACTGATGAACGTTATTTATTATGCATTTACGTTAAATGATGGCATGTGCAAGAAACAAGGGAGTGATCAAATTCAGGACATAAATAAATCTTCACTAACTTGGTGAAATGTAGTATAACTCCAATGTACCAATTCAGAAATTTGAGATCATTAAATGTGATAGGAAATATGTGTACCTTATTAACAGTTGGGTTGTGGATGATTTCATTGGTAATCCATATTGTCTCGTTAGGAAACTGTTTTCTTGCCTCGTATGCAATTTGAACAGCCCTCTCGACTCCCCAACAGAAGCCATAGGATTCAGCCAGCATCACCCTGACATTACCCCATGTATACTCATTCCCATTTTCCTTCAAAGTCTTAATGATGTCACCTGAAATAACAAAACAGGGTACACAAAATCACTACAATCACACACACAACACAAAGTGAACACTGAACAAAACAAGACATAAAATACCACGCAGCATATCTGAAGGAAAGTCTCCATAAAACCATAAGCACAACACTAATTTTGAGCTCAATTTCCATGAAACAGCAGAAATCATCTCGAATAAATCAAACGAATAACGAAAAATTAACCAGAAAAGCTATCCAATTTCTCCTCGTTTTTTACCAAAATAACACAAGCCCAGCTAGAAAGTAACAAGCTTTTTTATGGTACACGATTCATAAGCAAATCAAAAGAAGCTAAACACTAATTCTCAGCTCAATTCCGATGAAAGAAGAAACATACTGGTGTACTCGCGATTCATGAGTTGGAGGGTCTCCTCCTTGTATCCAAAGCCTTTGCGGTTATAGTTCTTACTCCTGGTGAGGTTCTTGCGGAACACCTTCGCATCGAAATCGGAATCGGAATCGGCGGAGCAACGCACGGAGAACACTTTCCGGCAGCGGATTCTGCTGACGCGCTCCGGCAAAGGGATTTCGGTGCGAGTCACAGGGAGACGGCAAAGGTGCGCACAGATAGCCATGGGAACACAGTGCGTCAACACCAACACCCTCTCTGTCTCTACTCGCGCTTTTTTATGGCTGCAAACTCGTGTTTCGTCTTTTTTTTCGTGAATAGAAAATTAAAATAATAATAAATGATTTTATAAAATTTATGTAGTAAGTTTTTTTGAATAACTAATGCTGGTATTAATATTTTTTTGTTTTCCAATTTTGCTTTTTTCTTGTTTTGTTAATTTTTTCTGGTTAGGTAAGTGATTTGGGGTTTTGGGCATTGACATTTTTGGCGTCTAGTTACCAAGAGGAGGACGTTAGGCAACCGTTGTTCATGTGCCCGTGAGCCACGCTGTCTGTTTTTTCAGAATAATTATTATTCCCCCGTTACTTTTTACCTGTCGTTTAAGGTTTTTGCACATAAATTAAGGAATGCATTAGGTGAAGAGGGTAAAGCATTTATTGTTGGAAAATTATTATTGCACATGTCTCTCATTAAAGCATTTAATGTTCTCCACAATTTTTAGTCATTTGCAATAAATACTGGATATTTAATAATTTTAGAAGAGGGTAAAGTTGGAAAATTAACATTTATTGTTGTCTTGGTATGTGAAAATGACAGTTATTTAGAAATAAATTTTAGACTCTAAAACGACAGATAAAAAAGAACGAAGGGAGTAATTGTTAATTATCAATCTACAATCAGCCAATTAACAAATGAGTTGAGACTTGAGATTAATTCCCGGTAAATACATTTTTAAAGGATAAATAGTTTTAATCATAATTAAGTTCGGAATATACAATTATCCCAAATTATACCGGAATATTTGTAGTTAATATAAAAATTGATTGATTAATATATCTTCAAAAAATTAGAAGAAGAGATGAAGAGAAAAAACAAATAAGAGTAAATAAAAAATATGATAAATAATATAATAATATATAAATAAAAAAGAGTTTAATATATATACACAATTAGCGTAAATAAATTTTATACAAATACTTAATGATGTGCTACTCATCATGTATTGAATTTAATAACGTATGAGGTATGATATTCATTAAATGATATGACGACATATTATTGAATGTTTATGTAAAACTTCTTTACACTGACAGACAAATTTGTATCAATTAAATCCAATAAAAAAACATGTAAGGGAAGGTGAATGTATCAAAATGTCTTTTTAAGGAAATTACTTCTCATTTTTATTTGTTTCCATCTTTGGTTTTTAATTAAAAATATTATTTTCTAAATGAAAACATTTTTATGTTAATTATTAATTTTTCATCTAAATATCATTTTTAATTAAAAGAATAAAAAAGACAAAAAATGATTATTCTCGTCTGTTTCTACCTCTGTCTTCCTGCGCCTGTTCTTTTACAGCTCTGCATGCCAAGTGCCTCCTATAAAACACAATTAGCAATGACAATGGCTATGCGTATTATAGTTTCCGTCTGTATATTCGTGTGTGTATATATATATATATATATATATATTATAACCGCATTCATTCTCATAAAAAATACGGATAATAGTCCGTAATCGCATCTACCACTTAGCATATACCATATTTATTTATTCTTACCAAAAAAATATACCATATTTATAATTTATTATACGTAATTTTTATAATTAATCGTAGGATATGGTTCAATTGTCATTTACAAACACAATTATATTTTTAAAAAAATAACTTTTTATATTATAAATTTAAGACCCTCCTTTAAAATTGAGACAACCACTGATCATGGTCCCTCTCAATGATTAACATTTTCTCTTTAATTATTTAAATTTTTAAATATTAATAAATATTATTTTTTAATTTAAAATTTATCAGACTTTAAAATTTTATCTTATCATTTTCTATTCTAATCTTATTTTTAATATAAACTTTATTCTCATTATTATGATTTTTTATTTATTTAATTATATATTATTATCAATTAATAATATAATTAGATCTCAACAGTAAAATATAATTTATTATTATAATTTAAAATTAAATACTTATCCGAAATTATTATAATTCATTTTTAAAATTTTAAAAATATTAATTTATGATAAATTTATTTTTGATTATATAAAAATATATTTTTATCCACATATTATATGAGTTAATATATTAGTGTTAAATAATTTTTTTAAAATAATTTTCAATACCTAATACCGTTTAAATAAGAAGTTTTTTATTATTTTATTTCATTTAATAATCATTTTTTAATAGACAGTGAATTTTGTCAGAATTTTAGTACTTTGTGAATAATATTTTGTTTATCATATAAAATTATTCTTTAATATTTATTATGGTTTTTATGGGTTGTTTGTTATAACTGAATTTTTGGATGATTGCGTGCGTGTTTGGTCTAACGTTGAAACTGACCAAATTTAAATTTAGATTTCCTAAAGCAATTATTCCTAACATTAAAAATATAAATTTACCACGTTTCAACGCTAAACTAAATACGCGAAGCTTTTTCAAACTCAATTTTGTTCATGTTTATTTTGTGAATTTAATTGCTTAAGCCAGGTTTTTGTCGTGGAAATTTGTGGTGGTGGATTGTTTCGTTTTTTCCACTGACACCTGTCCCACTAGGAACCTTATTGATATTTCTGAAGATGTGGAGATTTAAAATTAATAGAATTGAGTGGTTTCGCATTGTTACCAAAAACTCCAATATCTTTGCTGTTAATTGATCATGCTCTTTTTTTTGTGTGTGTGGAGAAAGGGGCAACAGCCCAAACAAAAACTAAGAACCCAGGTTTCTGTCCCTCGTTAAGGATGCATTATCAGCACGACCAAAAAAAAAAAGGATGCATTATCAGCAAATAAAGGAATGGAAATAAAATCTGGAACTACATAACGATCTTCACGCTACATGTTTAGCTAGGGCATAAGCAATCAATAACTTGTTATAAATAATGATTTTCATCAATCCAACTGTTGAATTGAAAGTTCTCATTATATAGATCAAGTATACAAATTTTCATAAAATTTGAAAACCATTTGATACTTCATCGAATAATCTTAATTTAACGTATAATATATTTTTTAAAATATAAGTAAATATTGACTGTAAAATTACATGTTCATAAATGTCAAACTTATTTAAAATTTGGTATGCATGATCATAATGTTAATATCACATTGTTCAATGATTAGATTTGTGAAATTCTTTTTCTACAAAAGTTATTAAGCGGAGTAACTTGATCCTCGCCCATATATATATATGGGTGAGGATCAACTTACTCCGGAAGTAACTCTTTGTTGAGTTACTCCCTTAATAACTTGTTATGAATATTGATTTTCATCAATTCAACCGTTGAATTGAAAGTTCTGATTATGTAGATCAAGTATACAAATTTTCATAAAATTTGAAAACCATTTGATACTTCATCAAATAACCTTAATTTAACGTATAATAAACTTTTCAGAATATAAGTAAATGTTGATCGTAAAATTACATACCTATAAATATCCAATTTATCTAAAATTTGGTATGCATGATCATGATGTTAATATCACATTGTTCAACGGTTAGATTTGTTAAATTCATTTTCTACAAAACATTATTAAGCGGAGTAATTTACCAAGAGTTACTCCTCTCTCTCTCTATATATATATATTATTTGACTTATAATGGATGGAATTAATTTTAAAATTAATAGCTAATTTTTTTGTTTAATTTACATGTGTCTTTTACGGGAGATAATCTTTAAGTCGAAAATCAGATTATTTTTTTTCCATTCACAGGGCTTTAATCTAAGAACTCACTTAAGGAAAATCAAACATATACCACTTGAATCAATTTTCTTTAGTATAGTTAAAAATAAATTATACACGAGTTATAATGGAAATTAATTAAATTGATTTGTTTTGACTCTAATAAAATAAATTTTTCAAATATTCTAACTGGGAATCAAAGAAAGGCTTAATCCGACTAATCAACTAAGAGTGTGTTTGGTAAGGCCAATAAGCTAACCACTAACTTATTTGACTAGCTTATAAGTTAGTTTGACCAACACAAAAGTGTTTTGTAAGGTATCTCAAAGTAGTTTATTTTAGGAGCTTCTAGCTTATAAGCTACAAGCTACTTCACCTAGCTTCTAGCTTGTAACTTATTTAATTTTCTTTCATTACTATCTCTTATATTTTAATACATTTCCCTTATTATTCTTAATTTCTTTTTACCTATTGTTATCTATTTTCAATTTTAGTGACAAAAAAAATCAATTTTTTTATTTATCATTACCTATATAATACTTAATTTTAAAAATTATGAATTAATTAAATTTTTATTTTCTTTTCACTATGAAATTATTTTCATATTATACTATTTATTTTATCAATTTCATTATTTATTTTAATTTATAATTAAATATTTTATCATTAAAAGGTTTAACAAGAATTTATTTATTTTTAAAAAAATATAAAATTATAATTACATAATAATATATTTTTCTTCTAGAAAATACAAATAAAATTTATATAATAAAATTTATGTAGTTATACCTTTTATGTCATTTTACATTTACCAACTAACTTATCAGCTAATTCTACCAAACACTTCTAATTCAATAAGCTAGTTTATCAGGTCAGAGCTTATAATATAGGGCTTATCAGCTAGAAGGTAGTTTATCAGCTACTAGCTAGCTTATCAGCTAGTTTTGCCAAACATACCCGAAGCATGTTATTTATTGCCCAAGTCTTTCTACCTTTTGTCTATTAGTGTTTAACAACCGTGAAAAAAGATATTGCTAATAATCTTTATTAAAGTCCAATTTTCACCAATATCAAGTAGGGCCGTAGGGGTGTAATCGGGTCGAGTCTGGTGTTTTCAATGTCCGAACCAATTAAATTGAATTGGTTTGGGTTGGGTCGGTTCTTTAACTTTTATCACACAACCCGAATGAACCAACACATCGAACCGAAACCAACCCGACAAGCGATGAGTTGGTTCGGGTCGGGTCTTCGGATCATAAGATTAAAAAACATTAAAGATAAAGAAATCTCTAAGTATTAAGGATTGAGAGGAAGAATCTCACTCTCACAAATTGTGTATGGAGTTAAATGAGAAAATAGAAAGAACATTTTTAGTTTAGCGTTGAAACGTGTTAAACTCACATTTTCAACGCTAAAAATAGTTACGTTCATGATCTAAACTTGAATTTGGTCATTTTTAACACAAAACCAAACATACATTTGAAGTTCATTGAAAGGGAAAAAAAGAGTGAACGAGTATCTCATTTTACAATACATTAATTGTGTACTCTACTTTTACTAGATAATATTGTGTTTTGCATATCCATTGTTTTTCTCTTAAGTTTATTTGTTGTTGTTTATATTGCATTTAAAGTTTTAGCTTCACCGGTGTTGAAAAAAAAACATATTAAGGTTTTGCAACTTTATTTTTTATGGAGCTTCACTTTAAGATATTAGGATATTTTTCTTTTATCTTATCTTTTATAATTCTTACATTTCTAATAAGGATTTAATTAATATACACTGTCAGTGTAAATAAAATTTACACAGATATCTAATGGTGTGATGTCACATCATTTAATGAATGTGACACCTCATGTGTTATTAAATTCAATAAATGATGTGGCAGCAAATTATTGGATGTCTGTGTAAAATTACTTCACACTGAAAATGTATATATATTAAACTCTTCTAATAATTTCAAAAGTTTGAAAGGTTTAAAGATAATTGTTATGGATCTAAAGACGAAATAGATGTTTATATGTTCAAATGAAAAATACAAGTTTATAAGGATAAGCTAAATTGCATTTAAAATACTTATGAAATTTATCAAAGTTATGTCTTAGATGGACTTGGAGATGAGTGAGTGGAATGGGAGCCCTTTGTTTTTCTTTAGTTCCTATTTAGTAGTTTTAATTTTAAATTTTCCATTAGTTTTAAAGCATTAGTAAGGTAATGAAGGTGATTTTTTCACATCTTTTATACTTATTTTATTTTGTTTGCTATTTCCCCCCTTTTATTTTATCACACATCTTATCAAATTTTTTTATTTTTTTATGTATTTAAAAATATGGTAGTATAAAATTAATTGAGTATGAAACACTTATCATTTTAATTGAGAAAAACATTATGATTTTGCTGGCCTATCTATATGAAATTATCAGTTCTATTTTTAAAAAAAATTAAAAGTAAACCTTTATTTTGATACCTAAAAGATTTGGTGTCGGTCATATGAGTCTTTGAAAGAATGAAATCACATTTTCTCTCCCTAAAAGATGAAAAAGTTATTCAATTTAATCCTTGAAAAATGAAAAGTCATTCATTTTAGTCCTTCAAAGATTTTTAAAAATATCAATTTAGTCCTTAAAAAAGATAAAATTAAATGATTTTTTTCATCTTTTAAAAATAAAAATGTCTATCTTTAAAAAACTAATGTGACCGATCATAAATCTTTCATGGATTAAATTTATATTTTACTCTAAAATTATATTATAGGGATGAAAATGTCTATTTCTTATAGACTAATGGCCATAAATCTTTGAGGACTAATATAACTTACAAGAATTGAGAAATCACTTATGTGGGGTAGGATCATCATATTCATATCCACACATAGTAGAGGATGGCTCTCTGCCAATGAGAGAAGACACACCAATGGATAGATAATACAATACTATGATCACAACTTCAGATTTCCCATTCCCAAAGCACCCTTCAGCTATGGAGGCTTTCTCAGTACAGTCACTGACCGCAACCGCCATTCCCTCTTCTCTGTCACGCAGAGAGTCTACAGAGAAACCTTCTGGGCATGTCAACCTTTCCAAATACTCGCATTTCATGAGGAACCCCTGCACCACAAAGCACAAACTCCGTAGCACCAGAGTTCAAGCTTCAGGTGATAATCTGAACTATGCTCCTCCGCTCTGCCAAAATTCTTTTCCACCCAATTTCTCTTTCTTTAGGGCGCTGAAGGGAATGTTCCTTTGGTGTGTGATTGATTTGATCTCTATGAATGTTAAATGTATATACAAGGTTCAACAAAATCCAGTACGGGTTCAGCTGAAGTGATTCCTGAGAAAACAGATTCTAAGGATGATAACCTAGTATTTGTTGCGGGTGCTACTGGAAGAGTTGGTTCACGAACAGTGAGGTACATTTGTTTCTCTGCACTTCATTTCTAGACAGTAACTTTTGCAAAATGCTGAGCGGTGATAGTTTCATGATCCAGGGAGCTTATAAAGCTTGGTTTTAGAGTCAGAGCTGGGGTGCGTAATGCTCAGAGAGCTGGTGCACTAATTAAGGTAGAAAGTAATATGACTAATAGCTTCTGTAAAATGGATTTGCATTAAAGATATAAACATGTGCAGAGTGTTGAACAATTGAAGCTTGATGCTACAAGTGCAAGTGGAGGGAGTCAAGGTAAGACAAGAAAGTTTTGGGATCACCATCTCTCGGTTAATATGACAAAATGCTGCTGTATTGAATAACAGAATGTTTTTGGTTTTTAGCCCAGCTGTAGAGAAGCTTGAAATTGTGGAATGTGATTTGGAGAAACCAGATCAAATTGGATCAGCATTAGGGAATGCATCAACCGTGATATGTAGCATTGGTGCTAGTGAGAAGGAAGTTTTTGACATCACTGGACCCTGTCGAATAGATTATCAGGCCACCAAAAACCTAATTGATGCTGGTAACAGGATCTTTCATAATTGTTGTGTTTTAGTGCTCTATGTTTTCTGCACGTCCTGATCTTTATCTGTCCTAAAATTGAAGTTTTTATTGTTTATTTATCATCCCTGATCTTGAAACACTAAAACAGACACAACTGTTTTCCTTGGAATTTCAATAATCACAAATACTGATTCAGTCAGGCCCAAGCAGTTAATGCTTAGTATTTGTTATTATGTTCCTATTTATGTCTCGAACAATCATTTTTATAATTTATATTGCCCTAAATATTGAAAACAAAATGTTTGTTCTTCATATCATGCAGCAACTGTTGCTAAAGTAAACCACTTCATATTGGTTACTTCATTGGGAACAAACAAAATTGGCTTTCCTGCAGCTATTCTCAAGTGAGTATGAAAGCTTTCTATTCTCGTGCACCAGTTGTGTCCAACAACTTGCATACTTGTAGTTCTTAGTCAAGCAGCAGTTATATTTGTACAATGACATCATAAAGCAGTTCAACTGATTGCTTAATTCTGCTTCCGAAGTTTGTTTTGGGGAGTCCTGATTTGGAAAAGGAAGGCAGAAGAAGCATTGCTAGCCAGTGGACTTCCATACACAGTAAGTCACTGTGATACTAATTACAACCAAGCACTGGATCCTAAGTATCTAATTATTTTTTCACTTTTCAGATAGTGAGACCTGGAGGTATGGAGAGACCTACTGATGCTTACAAGGAAACTCATAACATAACCCTATCAACGGAAGATACTTTATTTGGAGGTCAGGTGTCAAACCTTCAGGTACTTATCATGTAAAAATGTTTTCATGTGTTATCTATTTATTTAAGATCGATATATGGATGCTGTTAACTCTCTGATTTTCTATCTTAAAAGTACCCCAGTACTGATTGTAAATAAAAGTAAATGAATTTCATCTTTTTACATATTTCAAAACATATTGGAATGTTTTTGTGTACAATGGAATATAATGATATGCTCTCATAGTTTTTTACCTGCAAATTGAGTAAAAATAATAAATGTTATTCTATTGCAGTAGGTAGTAGGTACTTTGCATTTTCTTACTCTTATTCTACTTTCTTCCTGGCTCTCTTTTAGTTTATGCTATTGTATTTTCTTGGCGTAAGCATTATGAGTATTGCTAATCTTATTTCAGAATGTCAATAATGCATTGTTTGGCAGTTCTCATGATACCCACCTTGACATTGGTGCAAAGGCAGTATCTGACTACATACAACCTACATTTCTATTGTTTTCACTATCGTTCATCACATCTCTTGTTCATAAATTTTGTTTCTACATTGTTTTGTAAGCTTAGATAAAACTCCAGTTATATTAATGAAAATTGAACCAACGGTAGTTTTTTTTTTTTTTTTAATAGATCTAGCAGCTAAGTATTTTAAATTTGATTAGCTCACCCTGCTATTTTGTTGCCTCAGCGCAGGGTATATCTAATTATAAATGCATGTAGAATGAGGTCAGTGTGACCATTTATTATTTAATCCAATACTTGTTTGATTCTTGTCTACACACACAGAACAAATAATCAATATGAAGCGCAATACTGTTAATGTCTTTGGATGTTGAATAAAGTAATGTAAATATGCTAGAACCTAGAAGTTAATTGTTGCCTCTTATGAATAAGAATATATGTGCCGGTGCGGTGTGATTGATCTTTTATGCTATATATCTTATTTCCTATCAATTTTGTCATCTTTCAATGTAAAATTGTGGGACTGCTTATTGATTTTCAGTTGGTGAGTGCTAGCCAAGAGCAAAAATAACATTTTCTGATTCATTTCAGGTTGCTGAACTCATGGCAGTTATGGCCAAGAATCGTGATCTCTCCTATTGTAAAATAGTGGAAGTAATTGCAGAGACAACTGCACCACTGACTCCTATGGAAGAACTTCTTAAAAAGATACCTTCTCAACGGCCTTACATTTATTCACCCAAGGTACTTCCTTCCTTATATAGTACATTTTTTAATGTATACTTTAAACTTGACCAAAATTTGTCAGTTTGTCTTGAGAAAGAGGGATGGTTGATACATTTAGTTAATTTCTCCTGCTTATCAGGTCAACTTCCCTGGTTTGCAATTAGAATCTGCGAAGAAATTGACCTTCCCACCTAGGGTGCTAATTATTAACTATTCAACCTTGCTATTGCTAACAAGATCTATTAATTAATTCACTGTTCATTGAGATGGTTCAGGAACCGGTTATTGCAACTGTCAATGATCCAGATCCCTCTGCTGATGTTATGGCCACAGAACCTGACATTGCCACTGAGAAAGAAACTGCACCACCTAAACCAATGGCAAAACAGACACTTTCTCCTTATACTGTGTAAGCTAGATTGCTAATATTGCCTAGAAAATGGATATCAAATATTATTTAGTGAAATCTATTACTCTCTGTTTAACTTTGCTATGAAAAGTTATAAGGATTAGGACACAGCGAACTTCTTTATCCTTCAGCAACAACCCTACACGATTGGCATGCCCTACTGCAATTTATAAAGATTTTATAGAAATATTAGTCAACCAGGGCACCACTTCTTTGTTGGTGTTTACATACACCATTACGGAGAGAGGAATTATTTAGGCAGAAGTAGTAGAAAGAACCAATACCAAGCATTTTGACATTCTAGATCCTACTTGTTTAACATCCTTATACTCTGTTGTCTAGTTTGATGAGTGGGTTGGGTTTTAATAGAGGTAATATACAAATATGCCATAATAATGGGAACTTCGATTTGGTTCTGCATTTCTGTATTTGTTTAAAGGTAAATTTTCAATGTGAACTGTGGAGGCATAATAACTAATTTGGTATATATATTTTTTCAGTTATGATGATTTAAAGCCACCGTCATCTCCATCTCCAGCTCAGCCTAGTGGTGGAAAACAAATAAAGATTAGTGATGCAGTGCCAACACCTAGTGCTTCAGATACTCCAAGTAGCGTGCCAGGAATAGATGGCATCTCTCAGACAACACCTTCCTCAAAAGGGCCAAAGTCTCTTTCTCCTTATGCAGCGTAAGCCACTGTCTAATTTTGTGGTCATGTGTTAATACACATTACCGTCTTTCTTACCTAAAGCTCTTTACTTTGACAGCTATGAGGATTTGAAGCCTCCCACTTCCCCTAGCCCAACACCAAGTAGCTCTAATGATAAACCTCTTACTGCATCAACATCTGTGGAATTTGCATCTTCATCTACTGGGGGAGATGTTGCTGAAAAGTACCCTTCTCAGGATTCAAATTCTTCTAACTCTCCCTACCCTGTGTAAGTCTAATTTCATTCTTGTTATCAACAGCTTATTAGTACTTTTATTTGTGCTATCCCTATGTTGTGCCATGCATTAGCATCTGACCTTATATAGTTATACTATGTAGTTTGGTTGTTCAACTTTTGTCAATTCTACCACTGCCACATAGTTCAAGGATTGTAAAATCTGAGTTTCATTTTCTTGTTTGCTTGTTCTCTAAGGCCGTGCTATACCTGCAGATATCCTGACTTTAAGCCTCCCACCTCACCATCTCCTAATGCACCAACTATATCACTCTCCATATCTACTGTGGATGGGGTGCCCGAGATGGATACAGTATCAGGCAATGGACCAGCCCAACTTTCAATAGCAGATGAACCACAGGATGGACAGCATCTCCCTGGACCGAAGTCAAGACCACTTTCACCTTATACGATGTGAGTTACTTCCAAGTTGCCTTAACTTTTCCTTATTTCTTCTCCAAAGATTCTTCATTCCTTATTGTAAGGCTTGTTGAATAATTTAATATAGAAAATAAAGGGGGAGGGTGGCAAGATAGCAGCTAAAATACGGGAATGTATCTAGTGAGATAGTAATCTTTATTAAAAGTGAGAGGAGTCATGACCATATCAATAGAAAGTATTAAATACTATTCCTAATAAACTGCCTATTTTGAAAGAAAAAATTTGTTCCTCCATTTCTATTTTAATAAAAATTTTCCATTGTTTGAAGTGTCCGTAATGATTCATTTTAACTTTTAGAATACCAAGCAATTCTCTCTTTTGATTTTAGTTATATTTTTATATAAAATTTATACTTATTTATGTGTTATACTACACCATGTTGTGTACTATAATTTCTACAATCTGTCGTATACTGTGTCTTTGGTCGTGTCTCAACTGTGTCTTGCATTGTGTCTGTGCTTCTCTTTGTCGTATGTCCATTTTTGGGGGCAGTATTTACACTCTGATCACATGCAAATGAACATCCAGGTATGAGGACTTGAAGCCTCCTGCATCTCCAACGCCTTCCTCCAGAAAATCTTAGGAACTACCTGCGCCTGTGAAATCAGAACAAGGTTAGAAATGCAAATTATTATATATATATACACACACACTTTGAGCCTTACTTTTGCTGCTTACTCATAAGTCATAATTGTGATATTCGAGCAAATAGGGTAATGTATTGAGAGTTTATGCGGCGACACACATATGGAGGATAGTCACTCAAATATGAAGAACGGAAGCATTTCTGTGAGCCATGTCATTTATTTCTTGATGACCTTTTGGTGAAACTCAAAGAGCACTGTTGCTCCCCTTTGTAATTTTCTTTCCCATGTTGCAATTTAGATAACGAAAAGGTATTGCTTTTCATGGTCAGTTTTTTCATTTACTTTTCTTTGTACCATTCCCAGCGATTTTTTTTTTTTTCCATAATGAAAACACTAAAATATCTCAAGTAAACTATTACCACTCGCTTAGTCGCTTACGCTTAGCCAGTAGCCACCCAAAATCCACCCAAAATATTTGAAGACCATAAAGAATAGCCATATGCGGATATTCTCCGTATGTATGGAGGTTATCTAAAATACCGTTATTGCCAACAAAAATACAAAATTTGAGTGATGAAGAACTCCATGTATAAGTATATGTATTTCACTTTATTTTTAAAGAAAAAAACTCAAAGTGTTAACTATGCATAGAAAGGAATTATTTATTGTCATCTAAGAAGTTGTTTTTAGATTTTTTTTTTTTAAAAAAATAGTGATAAAAACATCAAATACTATTAATTTTTTGGGAAACGCTAACGAGGCACTAGTTAAAGAATTAAAATTAATTTTTTATGGAATTGTACAATATTTAATATAATAAATATAATTAACGTTGTGATTTTTAATAAAGATTTAGTATATATGGATTTTTTAATCAATGCTTTTAGGGTATTAGTTAAAAGTACTCTAATAATGTTATATACCAAACTTTTATTTTTTAGTATGAAGACTTTTTTATTTTAAAACAGTGAATAGTTTACTGTTAGAATTGATTTTAGAATAAATAATCGAAAACGAATCATTCACGAGTTACAAAAACATGTTAAATGAAATTGATTTGAAATTAATTTTGTAAAACCAAGTTTTGCACCGTGTCATCACTCATCTAAATGAGTACAATATATTCTAATATCTTTAGTTATAGTTGTTATAACGATGTGTTTGATAAAATCAATAAATTAATTTCTAATTTATTTAGCTAATTTTTAAATTAGTTTGATCAAATTAAAAGTATTTGGTAAATTAACTTATTAATGTAACTTAATAAAGCTACTTTAATTGAATTTTACCTTGTAAAATATAGATGAAAAGATATTACACATCATACAAATTGAAGTATATTGACAACTTTATCATCTTAACATTTTTTTTAAAAAAAAATATTTGTTAGTTATGTATCATGGTTAAACTAAATTTGATTTGTCAAAATACCAAATTATAATAAACGGTCACAATTTATATATACACATATATACATACACACATTATATAATGTAAGTAATTTTAAAATCTTGTAAATTATTTTAATTATTTTTTTTTACTATTTTTAGGAAATATATTTTATATTATACTATTTATTTTAATTATTTTAATATTTATTTTATTTTTTAAATAAAATATTTTATCATTTAAAAGGTTTATAAGATCCTAAATTTATAAAAAAAATTAAAATTAAAATTATATATTTTTATCAGAAAATGAAAATATAATTTATATAATAAATTTTATGAAAAGTATATCCTTTAATATCATTTTGCATCACCTACTTAAATAAGTAATTTTACCAAACATTTTTAACTAGTCTATTATCATATTAATCTCTTTCGATCCTCTCCCAACAAAACCTTTTTCTAGTTGGGATCATTCAAATCATATCATGGTTAGCTCTACTGCGACTTTTTTTTATACTTCAACCAACCAGTTAATTGATTAATTGTATTAAATGTTGAGTAACTGATCCTATGAATAGGGGTGGCAACAGGTCAGACCGTTCGTCAGGGGTCTGCTACCCGGTTTACATCAGGCTCAGGTCAGATCAGACCAATTTATTAAATAGATCAAGTCAAGGCTTTTTCAAAAGCCTATATAGCAAAACAGGCCAGACTTCCTGCCATCGAAAAAACCTTTTGAGCCTATCAGGCCGGTCTATTTAACTAAATATAAATAAAATACTAATATTTTTTATATTGATATTATTATTATAAATATTTTTTATTACTTTTCCTTATAATTATATACTTATTAGTTTGTATAAACATTTAAGTATGTTAAAAACTTGACCCTATGAGTCTATTCATATATATACTTATGATATATTCAAGTACCTTACTATAAAATAGGCTTTTAAATAGGCTTTCAGACCATGTTAAGCTTTAAATAGGCCAGACTTAGACCATAAAATAAAGCCTATGTCAGATAAATAGGACAGACTCATGCCGTGGATTTAAGGTGCAGACCATAGAAAACCTAGTTCTGCTCGGCCTATTCTCATCCCTACCTGTGAAGAAATCAATCAATCATCAATATATTATATAAAAGACAGTTTATGCAAGATTTATTGATGTGATGTGTCACCTCCTTGTGATGTCAGTTTTCCCTCCAAAAACATCGTTATTCGGAATAACCAATAGAATATTTTTTAATGCAATAATTTTTATGCTGTATTATTTAAAATTAAAAAAAAGTATTAATTATACCAGCCGATCAACTAAGTGTTGATTTTTTCCACAATTGTGATATTATTATTTTAATGACTATTCATATTTCCATGTATCAATGTAAATCGGTGTGCTTCTTCGTGAATAGTATTCATAGCTTCTTTATGCACTGTGTCTTTTCGTTTTTTGCATCAGTATTTGTAATTCCAAAACCTTCCACTACCATGTTTTGCCATATAAATTGACTGCTATCGTTTCCTTCGTCTACATATATTCTTCTTTTTCAAAAGTTTGTAATTCCTAAATAGAAACTTTTTTATAATCTCTCTGTATTCTTTGCCATATCCAACATGTCACGTTCTGAATTCTACAAGACTCCAACACTGTTTATGATGGAGTATAATCCTGACATGGTGATAATGTGGATGATTCTAGAAGTCCAGTCTTAAGTTCATTTTTTTCTGAAAAAATAATAAATATATTCTTTTATTTATAAAACTGTTATTTACTGTGTTTTGTCTTTGATCTTTATGTTTACAGATACATGGAGAATCCTAATCAAGTATCTACTCATGATTTTGTTCAGGGATTTCAAGCCGTGTTTGATCCTAAAGAGGTTTGTCGAAATACTGTTTTTTCAAATATTTAAAGTACTTATCGTTTTCATATGTACATCTTCATCAGTTTCCATCTATTTATTGTTTGTTTTATTCTTGCTGAAGGATCGTATCAAGGTTTGTCAGAGTTTTTATAATGCTTGGCGTCATGATGTGTGAGAAGGAATTGCGGAATTGATCCGAAGGGTAATTGCTTTATGAGGAGGCCGATGATTGAAATCGATTCTGATTCTGAAGACGAAATTGAATCACATGGATAGAAAATTACATTGTCTAAAGTCTGTTGCTACTGGAAGGAATCCTTTGGTCAGTATATCATTGTTTTATATTTTTTATTCTTCGTTTTTAATTCAGTATATATTGATGTTTAACTTTTATACTTAAAGCTTTTTTTCAATGTCATAGATGACATGGGTGTTAGCTACCAATGTGAGTTGATGTGTTATGATAGAAGGGATACAAAGTGTTATCTTGGAAAGGGATGGTATCAAGTTTGTTGAAAAAAGCGTTTCTCAGAGCATGATACCCTGAAGTTCTGGTTTTTGAATAAGGATCCTAATAAACTTTATGTCTGTGTATACAAAAGTTGAATATTGTCAGTGTTTATGAGGATATATGTTAAGGTTGCAATGGTATTTAACTTCTTTCAGTTTGGACAAGCTTTGTAAGCTTCTGACTCATTTCATCACTTATGTTTATCATTTGAAAGTTTTATCTTTTTGTATGTTTTCCTTTTTTTATTTTTAATTTCAATGTTACTGTTTATCTTCATTATATGCATGTTGGTTGATTTGCTAATGAAGTCTTCTTTTGTCAAAATGTTTTCTAACCTTTTAATCACATGAAAATTGTCTTCTGCTTTTTAAAATCTCTATTAATCTGTCTTAAACACCCCTGTTTTAATGTTTTGAAAATTCAGAATGCATTACCCTGAAGCAATCTGCATAACATCATTACATCAGTGTTAATCTCTGTCTTTTGAAAGCTGGTGTCTGTCAATATTGAATTTTCACAAAGCATCTGTTAATGATAAACTATTCTTTAGTCATAATGTTTTCTACCCTTTTAATCATATAATTATTTTTTATGCTATTTGAAATCTCTATTAATCTGTCTTAAACAACGTTGTTTGAGTGTTTTGAAAAATTAAAATGAATTACCATGCACCAATCTGCATAACATATTATTCATCAGTGTTTAACTGTTTCTTTTGAAAAATTTTGTGGTTAAAATACAATAAAACTATCATGGAAGTCTTATCGTTTTTCTATCTATTTAATGATAATTTAATGATAACTACAAACAACTTATAGGTCAGTTTGCCTTTTCATTTTTGCCATATAAATTAATACGGTATTTCATGATTTCCAAGAAATTATTATGTGTTTTAATTAATTGTTCTGACCTCTTTATGCAGTTATAAATTTTTATGCAAGTCTGCAATTTTTCTCTAATATAAACTCAAATATTGTAAACATTTTGTCGGCTCAAGAAAACTTGCCTTTCATGTTTTCCAATGTTTCACGTGTGTTGTTTTATTGTAACTATTATCAATTTTATTTATTGTTATGGGTGTAACCTTTCAACTCTTTAATGCATGATGTCATGCTTATTAAACTACATGTTTCTTATGACACATATTCAAAGCACCCGTAATCAATCAATATCAATCAATATATTATATAAAACACAATTTCTACTGGATCTATTGATGTGACGTATCACCCTCTTGTGCTATTAGTTAGCTTTATCTTCATAGTTACTCATGGAGAAGTTAAATGGAAGAGCTTTTGGAGTAGTAGACTATAAAGACTAATTTCAACTTATGGAGAAGTTAAATGCATTTGACTTCTTTGATTCATTACTTTTTTTCTCACCTAGAAGTACTTCTGCAGAAGTTTCACCCAAACAGGCTCTGTGTGGTCCATTTAAGAAATTTTTTAGAGTTGTTGGGTTGGAGATAAAAAGTGGATGAGTTACTTAAAGTAATTAAAAAATATATAATAATATGGAAAGATGTGAAGAATTATAAAATGTTGGTTTAAGAAACTTTTATGCGATGTCATTTTCCCTCCAATAACATCGTTATTAGAAGTAACCAATGAATTTTTCTTCTTATATATTTTAGACTTAAATGCATTTTTGGTCCCTATATTTTTGTAAACGGGTAATTTTGGTCCTCCTAGTTTTAATTGCTCAATTTTGGTCCCTATACTTTTATAAATGAGTGATTTTGGTCCTCTTAGTTTTAATTGCTCAATTTTTGTCCCTCTTCTTTAAAACTTGAACAAATCTAATCCTATCGTTAGTCTCCCATTAAATATTTAGTAGAGTTTGCTGACATGGATTTAATTTATGATGTGTAAACTATCACATGATAAAAATTATTATTTAATTTTATCTTTTAATTTTTTTAAACGAAAAATCAAAAATAAAACCAGATTATGCATAATTTAATACAATGAGAAAACAAAATCTCACTACTACACTCCAATTTTCTCAAAATCAATAAAACAAATACAAGTCCTAGAATTAAAACAATCAGAGGTATGCTTCAAGCTAGCCATCAACCAAGCGAACTGAAATCTCATTCGGGCATGAAATGAAATTTAAAATGAAATCGAAAGCGAACTGAAATCTGCAAGTTCTGATTTTTCGTTTAAAAAAAATTAAAAGATAAAATTAAATAATAATCTTTGTCATGTGATAGTTTACATGTCACAAAATTAAATCTATGTCAGCAAACTCTGTTAAATATTTAATGGGAGGCTAATAGTAGGATTAGATTTGTTCAATTTTTAAAGAAGGACCAAAATTGAGCAATTAAAACTAGGGGGACCAAAATCACCCATCTATAAAAGTATATGGACAAAAAATGTATTTAAGCCTATATTTTAATTCTATTTTTATTGAACATAGCAACCATGCCCAATCAATCACATTAATTGGTCCATTTATTTGGTTATCCAATTTTTAATTACACGTGCAGACTTCAAATTTCAAAATTCAAATAACAATACATTTTAATGGGTGTGAGTAAAACAAAGATTTCCTAATTTAAAAAAAACGTAAATTATTATTGGTCAGGAGTGGGATTTTGAAGTTTTTGAGGGAAAATAAATTCACCAGAACAGATTAAATCATTTTAAATTTAAAAATTCAAATTGAAATAGACAAAATACATCATAAAAGAAATTCAAAAATAGAAGATTTAAAATTTGAATTTGTTATGAAAAAATGAGTAATACATTTAATGGTGAGAGAAGGGAACAAATAACAATACACCATAAAAAGTGACAGTAAAATAAGGATTTCTTAAATAAAATAAATTAAAAAACGTGATATATTTAATGGTGAGAGAATTGAACAAATAACAATACATTATAAAGAGTAGGAGTAAGAGAATGATTTCCTAATTTAAAAAAAAAAGTGAATTATTATTGGTCAAGAAGAAAGAGGGAGTGAGGTCTTGAAGTTTTTTAGGGAAAATAAATTCACGTGAAAAGGTTACAAACTCTTATAATATATTGATTAAATAAAAAATAATTTGTAATAAATTATTTATAACGTAAATCTTTTCAATGAAAATGATTTATAAGTTAAAAACTCTTATTTTTATTAAATATTTTTCAAATTAAAAATTATAAAAAGTATTCTAAAATTGAAATAGACAAAATACATTGTAAAAGAAATTCAGAAATAGAAGATTTAAAATTTAAATTTGTTATGAAAAAATGAGTAATACATTTAATGGTGAGAGAAGGGAACAAATAACAATACACCATAAACAGTTTCAGTAAAATAAGGATTTCTTAATTAAAACAAATTAAAAAACGTGCTATATTTAATGGTGAGAGAAGAAAAAAAATAACAATACATCATAAAGAGTAGGAGTAAAAGAATGGTTTTCAAATTTAAAATAAAAGTGAATTATTATTGGTCAAGAAGAAAGAGGGAGCGAGGTCTTGAAGTTTTCAAGGGAAAATAAGTACCTGTTTGGTTTAAATTTTGAACCACACTACTGCAAAATGGGCTTTTCACGACGGTAAAAAAAGGCTTTTCACGACGGTTGTAGGAACCATCGTTGATCCAGACGTCGTTAATTCTGTAGAATTGATTTTAAATCACTTTCGTTCAATGGTTTCGTAAAACGTGCACGCTCATTTTCAACCATTGATTTCTAGAATCAATTATATTCAACTTTAGGTGACGACTAGGATGAAGCACCAAGGTGGGTGTTCTATTTTGAAGGCAACAAAATTTACTCGCTATAGCAGGTTTGTTTACCGGATAGAACAATTTATAAATATAAGGATTTCAGTCCTCAAAGTTTTGAAAATTGCAAATAAAATCCATTTTAGTTCTGAGTTCTCACAATTAGAAACTGAAACAGAGAACACCCATCTCCCTTACTCACACTCAATCCATGCCTGTCACCACCATTCCATATCATGTTCAAGCTCCCAAAATCACCAACCTTCGACCCTTTTTTTTTTGTCAAATCCTTTAACTCAGATTGTCACCTCCACCAAGAGTCACCGTAGCCATCATCTTCTTCCATCTCCTCGCCGCTGTTAAGACCACCATAAGTCCCCAAATATAACAACCATCTCAGAGTCACCTTCTGCGCGTCTGCTGGCACCGCTGAAGGTTGTCGAGTGCGGAACTTCCATGGCACCGTGAGCCACCATTTGCAAGCTTTTGCATCTGCGCGCCGGACATCATCATCCCCACTTCGCCTCTCTCGCTCCTGTCACAGCCACCGTCCAAGGTTGTGTCGTCCAGTCCCGGGCTCATGAAACCCCACAACACATTCTCGTTTTGGCTCACCGGTGAAACCGGTGTTATGTTGTTTGCCCATGTGCACGGTGGCCTTCACCAGATATGATGAAAACGGCGCGGTCAAGGGACGACCGTGAGGATGGTGCTTCAATTCAAGTGGTGAGGGGGCTAGGTGCACGACAACGGTGGGCTGCCATTGGAGGTACGCGGCGGCGCGGTCGCAGCCAAAAGGTATCCTTCTCTCTCTCCCTCTTTCTATTTCTCTCTCTGATTCTATCTTAATTTTCTGGTTGCTGGATGCAGGTAGGGATGAGGAAGAGGCCGTGAAACACAACGGTCAGGCGATACAATGGTTGCTGTTACGGTGACTCCATTTGGTGGATTATGGTATTCATTTTTTGTTTGGTAAGGGTTGATGAGTCACCGCCCATGTGAGTTGGCTGCGTCTCCTCGCATCCACCATCAACATCCATTATCAATAGAGAGTAGTTTAGTTCTCAGTGTTGTTAGACATTAAATATGGATAATTCCAGGGATTCATTTGTCAAGTTTAAATTTTGAAATTCAGTAAGTAAACGGTCATCAATCTGGACCGTTGAATATTATATTCATTTATCTAATGGTATATTTAGTTGCCTTAGCAGTAGAACACCCGTTAGGTGCTTCATGCTAGTCGCGACCTGAACTTTAAACCAAACGGACCCTAAATTCACCTAAAAATGTTACAAACTCTTATAATATATTGATTAAATAAAAAATAATTTGTAATCAATTATTTATAACATAAATCTCTTCAACGAAATTGATTTATAAGTTAAAAACTCTTATTTTTATTAAATATTTTTTAAATTAAAAATTATAAAAAAAGCATTCTAAAATTCATTCATTTATTTTTATTAACCAAAGAAGGACATTTTTTTCTTAGATTAAATTTTCCAATGACCTTTTAAATTTTATAATAGATCAGTTTTTAATTATTTTTTATTTGTAATGATAATAATTAAAAATTAGGGAAAATTGTTGATTTATTGTCATTAATATATAGTTCATGGGGTAAAAGTAAATTACCCAAGAATGAAATTATTACAAGAAAACTTATTAAATAATAGAATTATATGACTGTTTCTTATTGTTATTTTAATTGCAATGATAATAAATAAAAATTAGGGACAATCATTTAAATTACATGTTAAAAATACATGAAAAACTTAATGATAATTAATTTATAGGAATAAAATAAAATATTACCGGAAATAAATGTTTTACAAAAAAAATTATTAATAATTATATAATAAAATAAAAGTAAACTATTCATGAAAATGTTTCATAAAAAATTGTTAATATTATTTTAAATTATATAATTTTTACTCTCTAATTCCCGGATACATCACTAGTATCACTAGTATGAAGTTAAAAAAAAAAAAACTTTTGAATTGTTAATAGAATAGTATATAATATTTAAATTTATAACTTAGGTACTCTGGGTTTTTCAGTTGCTGCTAGGGTTTGGAGTTGAAGTGAACAGGTACTAGAAGAGGTGAGATTTTGGAGTGAACAATGGACGATAGGCACCAAAACCCAACGCCTTCAACTGCTATGGAGTACCTTGATCCTTCTTACTGGTAAGTACCAAGTAATCACTAATCAAAGCTTAAGAATTTTTCATTTTCTGAATTTCTCGAGATTTTCATGCTCCTGTGGTCTCAGGGATGAGAGGTTCTCGAAGGAGGAACAATATGAGTGGTTCAAGGATTATTCCCATTTCCGTCACCTCATTCAACCCCATCTCACACCCCATTCCTCTGTAAGACTTACTCGTATGCATTTGTGGCGTGTGTCCCTGCTTCAATCATTATGAATTTGTATTAATATTAGGTAGGGTATAAGGTAGTATTAAATTGTTGATGGAATATTGCTGAGATCAAGATGCATTGCAGGTCCTGGAGCTTGGATGTGGAAACTCACAATTGTCTGAAGAGTTGCACAAGGATGGGACAACTAACATAACATGCATTGACCTTTCACCTGTGGCAGTGGAGAACATGCAAAAACGGTTACTTTCCCGGGGATTCAGAGGTTAGCTTGCTACTTGGATCTGGACATTATTAGTATGTTATATATGATTATCTGCTTTGCTTGCTGCTACTGCTAGCATATGTTGACTTGACTTCTATTACAGTCAGTTGTTTTCTCAAAGGAGATTGGATATGTTAATTGCTGATTGCATATGTTTCAATAGTAAAGTTCACTTGAATGATTGGATTTAGACATTTAGCCCCAAAGATATGCTAGGAGATTTAAACATAGTGCTTAAATTTGAGACCGCGTGTTCATCCATGCGCACTAGTCTCTGAGGCACAATTATAACAGAATTATCATGGTTGTCCATTGGAACTTCATCACTGATAGTTGGACTATAAAACACTGATGTGATACAGGACACAGATATGGTTCAACATGGTCACGCAAGGATATGAAAGATTTTAAAATTTATAAGTCGACATGACTGTAATACAGCACATAAAATTAGTATACAGTTAATATGAAATCACAAATCTTAAATCAAAAGAGAGAATTAACTTTTTTAAAGTTAGCACGAGTCATTGCAAACATAAAATGTTATCATCTATCTAATTATTACAGTATTCTCATCTTTATTATTATAAGAGTTCAAAATATTGAAGGAAAAAATTTCATAATACAATTAGAAAAACATGAATATGTATCCAATAAGGGTACGATACAACATGTGTAGTGTTTTGAAGTTTCCACGCTTCCTTGCTTGGCAGGGGCTGGAAAGGTGTATATTCAAATTCTTTCTGGTTTCCACAACCTTACTTGGAGTAGTTGGTTGGCGTGAATAATTGTTTTGTGTGCAAATTTTTTATTTACTATTAATATTGATTTTGTCATGTAATTCTGTCTTGCTTATTTGTTATGTGGTTATTGTTTTTCTTTCACATGTTTTCATTTGTGTGATTAGACATAAAAGTGCTGCAAGCTGATATGCTAGAGCTACCTTTTGACGATGAGTGTTTTGATTTGGTTATTGAGAAAGGAACTATGGTAAATTAATTGATTTTCCTTTGACCTATACTGAAATTTTGGCTTGATAGTCTAGACTAATAAGTATGATTCTTAAATTATCAAATTTTGTAAGTTTAAGTGTTTGATATGAATAATCCTTAATTTTGAAGGATGTATTGTTCGTGGACAGTGGTGACCCATGGAATCCAAAGCCTGAAACTATATCCAAGGTCATGGCCACATTGAAAGGTGTTCACAGGGTTTTGAAAGCAGATGGCACATTTATCTCAATAACTTTTGGCCAGGTTTCAAGAATGAATTGTTAGTTTTGTCTCTTTGAATGGTTCCTGCTGTGATTCTAATCTATCTACTTAAAATTCATGCCAGCCACATTTCAGGCGTCCTATATTTAATGCACCAGATTTCAGCTGGTCTGTTGAGTGGACTACTTTTGGTGAAACCTTTCACTATTTTGTCTATGTTCTGAAGAAGGTTAGTCCATATAGACCTACTCTGTAGTCTGTATTTTTCTTATGATGATAAAAACAAATGTCTGTTGCTATATTAAGGTACTGCTACCAAGACTTGAACATACTGAGTTCTATTGAAATCACCACATACCAATGGTTTTTAGAGTGAATACTGATTTTGGTCCGTCAAATATATACTTGACACAACATTATCAAATTGGTTCTTCAATGATAATTATTGTCAGTTAATCAATGACTGATTTGATGTTAATTTAAGGACAAATTTAATGGCAAAAATGTCACATTGAAGGACAGTTTGATGTTGTGCATATTTTTCAAGGTCAAAGCTATCGAATTTAACAAACTGGCCCGTTGGGTCAGTTTGTTTGTGCTTAAAAAAAGCACTTTTTAAAATTGCTTAAAAAATTGATTTTTATTTTAGAGATTCTTGTATAATCAGAAATAAATTTTTGTTTGGTTACAATCATAAAAAGCACTTTTTAAAATAAACGTTTTCTAAACGTTTTCTCTCTCTTCTATCGTAACTGCTTTTTTTTAGAAGCAGTTCTGAGTTGCTTCTTAAAAAAAGCAGAAAACTGATTATTTTCTGATTCTGCTTTTTGAAAAAAAGTTTAGACAAACATCTTAAAAAAATTTATAAGTGCTTTTTTTTATTAAAAAAAGTGATTCTTTTAAGAAAAACGTTTAAACAAACGGGCTCGTGTCTCATATATCTTTTGAAGATCAAAATACTCTATAAAAATTGCATTTGCAAACTACTTTTTGCAATGATATAGAAAATGACATTTTTTTTTATTTCTCATGACAACTACATAGATGATTTCATCATGAGAAGTGATGGTTTTTCTTTCTTTTATTTTTTTTTTTTGGGGGTGGGGTGGACATTAATCTCAGATTCCCACCTTCATTGGGGGGAATTAGGTTACCACATGGGTTATTGCTCAAGTTGCTTAATTCTGGTTCTGATTTAGTGTAGGATTATGCATGGGAGGTTGATAGGGATTATGATTCCTATGCTTGTAGTTTTCCTGTTCTGCTTTTGAGTTTTAACTTTGATAGATGAACATTATTCAGGGTCAGAGGTCATCATTTGAGGATATACCACCTGTTAAGAGGTTTGAAGCGCCACCTTTTAATCTATTTCATGAAGAGTTAGAAAGTGAAGATTTTGCTTTCCGAATTAATGTTGATGAGTTGAACTATTAGACGGTATTGTATGAAGTATAATTATCAATTTTATTTTGTTGTTTTTTATTAAAATTTCTTTATGTTTCTGCATCGTTTAAAAGTTGATCAAGCGTGACTATTATTTTATTTTAAAAAATATAAAAATCAATTTTGTATTCTAATATTTTCTTTTTTAAGAGTTTCTTAATTATCTTCTAATTTCCCTAATTACTATCTAAAGCGCGACTTTGTGTAGGACTATAATATTACTAGTATTTTAGCACGAATATGAGATAAATGTTTTTGTTTATAATTAATTATTTTGTGAAATATTAATATTAAATTTAAATTGTATTTACTCCAATTAAAATATGTTTCACCACTAAACACATTCTTAGGGAGGGGCAAGAAGTCTTAACTGTGACTAAGCTCGAGTAGGATTACCCCAGTAATAGGGGTACCCTATAGTAAAAATAAAAAAAATTGAAATATATTTATGTAATTTTTAAATACATATAACTTTATTAAGAACTTTTACATTAAATTAGTCTATATTTCAAAATGAGGAGGGTTCAAATTACGATCGGTATAAGTTACATTAAGTGTTACATTATTAAATAATTTTTTAACGGATCATTGTATTAAATAATTCACCGTTGGATTGAAAGATACTATCATATAGATTATACATATAAAATTTTACATAATCCAAAATTATTTGATATGTAATTGAGGTATCTCAATATTAACGTTATATATACATTTGAAATATATGAAAAATCCAACCATTTGATTATCAAGTTATTAGTGTCAAAATTTTACGAAATTTGACACATTATCATGATGATAAATAAATATAATTTAATGGTTGGATTACTTAAAAAATATATTCGATTTGTAGTTATTAGTGGTGTAATACTTGGTCTAACTTACACCGGTGTAATTTGAACCCTCATTTTTTAAAATTATCAATTTTAGGGAAAACTTTTCACTCGATCAAATAGCTCAAAACATCATAGTTATATAAACTAATCAAAGTACTCTTGTAATTCATCTGATTAAGTTCAACTATAGTACAATAACAAATAAAACTCCTCTAATTCTCTCTTAACTCTTTCTCATTTTCTTTCATATCTCTAAACTCTTGAACTCTTATACACGGGATTGAGCAGAACAATTCAATCTTTAGCAACTACTTCTACACACTTCATGATATGATGAGGTATCTGATCTTCTCCTGCAAGCATGGGATAAAGGGAGACAACAAAATTTAAGATGGTCAGATCATATGTAAGGGAATGAGCACACATACAAATAAAAATAAAAATATTGATTGGAAAGGAACTTCACTCTGTGGTAGACACAATAATTCTATTTGAAGTGTAATCTTGCAGTACCCAAACCAGATTACTAAATGCAAGACATTGAGAAAATAGTAAAAAAAAGCTGGTTATTAATAGCTTAAATTCCAATGAACGAGGCATGTGAGTATAAGAGTTACATGGTGTGTTTGGTAAAATTACCTGAAAAACTAACTGAAAATTTAAAGATAGCTGAAAATTGAAAATCTCGCTTGATGCAGTAGCTTTTAGCAGATTTCATATTAATTGACTCGAAGTATAAGTAATTAACCTATAATCACAAACCAACCAGGGTTGGTTCAAGTAATACATGCTTGATTCCCCTTAAGCAGGGTCTCGAGTCTTGTGGAAAGAAAAAATCCCCGCGGGTAGAGCTAGCTCCCACCATGATGTAGATGTTCCCGGCTCGAACTGGATTGTCTCATGTGGATGATACATGAGGTTAAACCAAAAAAACCTATAATCACAAATTTCTTTATACTACAATCACAAATTGAATAAAATAGAAGTAATTAAGAAAAATCAAAGTAAAATAAATCCAGGGAGAGAACGCACCGTGTTTCCGACAATCAAGGAAACTTCAACAATGTGTAGTATTTTCGATAATAAATGTGCCTATTCGTAAAAAAAAAAAACATAAATTTTATGATGATTTTATGTAGGACTGTAAATGAGTTGAGTTATTCATGAACTATTTGAGCTCGGCTTGTTAAATACTCGATCAAAGTTAAATGCTTGACCAAACTCGTTTGTTTAATTAAACAAACAAGCCCAAGTTTAAAGTTGGGCTCGGTTATTTAAATGAGCCGAGCATAAGCCTTATAAGTTTGACATCTAGAGCTCGTGAATAGCTCGCTTATTATATATATATATATATAATAATTAATTAATATAAATAATTAAAGTAAAGTAAGATCAATAAAAATTAGAAAAAAAATTATACAATTATAAGTTTATTTTTAAAATAAATAATAAAATAATAAAGTAAAATAATTACTCTATATATATGTGAAAATAAGTATTGAAATATTTCTTATATTAGTCAAGAAGTTATGTATTGAATTTCAAAAAATATAATATTTTAAATTTTTTTAACTATATATATTGTATATTAAGAATATATTTTGATTTTTATATTATCATTTAATAATAAAATATTTATTAAATACTAAATTCATAAACTTTAAAAATGATTTAAAGAAAATTTTCATAAGAACAAAAACAATGAAGTTATAAATGAGCTAAACAACCCAAGCCTAAGCTTTGTTTTTCTTTAACAAGCCAAGCTCAAGCTTTAAGTTTGGCTCGTTTAAATAAATGAGTCAAGTTTGAGCCACCCATTTTTTTCATAAGTTAAGCCTGAGCTTCAGGTTTTCGGCTCGGCTCATTTACAACCCTAATTTTATGTAATGTTTTCTTGTTTGAATGATAAAAAATTTATATACTGATAGAGAAACAAAATATGCACAAATATATATAAATAATTTAAGGATTTAATTAAGGTAATAAACATATATAATATGATTATCGAAAATTATACCATTATTTTAACTTCTATTTTTTTTTCAGAGATCTGTTAAACAAAGAAATTTGAGCCAATTTGGGCCAAGATTAAAAAGATAAATTTAATGGGTTAATTTCTGTTTTTATTGTAAAATAGAAATTAATTCAAAATTAATTAAAAGATTTTTATTTTTTGTTGTTTAAACATTGAAAAAATTAAATAATTTTTTATTTTGGTCAAAATTAGGTGTTGATAAATTTTTTAAATAGTAAAAAGAGTTCTCTAGATCTTTTGGTAAATATCTATGAATCTATGAAATTTTGTAATAGAAATTTAAAAAATCTTATGTGGCTATTGATCTGTTCTCAAAGCCCCAGAGACTATAATAAATTACTATAGGGTTGTTTATGGGACGGGTTGGAACAGGTTTTGCTTGTCTTTAATCCAGCCCTATTTTTTATCGGGCCAATTTTTTGGACTCGAGCCCGTCCATAGACTTGAAGAGACCCAATGATATACGAGTCCAAGTCAGAGTGGGTCAAAGTAGAACAGGACCGGGTTGACCCGATGTATAAGCTGAATATAATCATAAAATGATCATATAACAGTGTTCAAAAGAAAATAGTTCATATCATTAGTAAATATATCGCATATAATAAAATTCCTCTTAATGTATGCGGTATTTTTGACTTTTTTTAAAGTTTGGGACATTACTAAAATATGAATAACATTATATCACTATATAACTTTACGTATAGAATGTATTTTTAAAGTTAGATAGAGGGAACATAGACTCAAAAACCCTATTTAAAAGGAAAAAATAAGGTTAGGACTTTACATGATGAAAAATTACAAGTGATAAATATTAAATTTATATATAAAGGATGGACCGAGCAACCCGGAGGTTGACCCGAACTCGTCCTTAACCCGATGTCGGGTCAACAAATAAGAACCGATTTGGTTCTATTATTTCTTATAGGATAGGAATAGACACAACTCAAGAGGGACGGGTTGGGACGGGTCAAATGGACAGACCGGGTCTTAAACACCCCTAGTATAAATAGAGAAAGACCCATTGGATAGAGTTATAGAGTATTTGAATGGTCATTGCCATTCCCACCATGTTTTTTTGCTATTCCCACCTATAAAGTTATTGGAAAATATATATTATCACTACACATACATATTTATATGCTAATTATTTATACTTTAAATAACACACTATAATGTGACTTTATTTTTTATAATATTTTACTAAAAAACGTAAAAGATTTACAATTCTTAATATTAACTAAGTTAATTTTTCAAAAGACTTGTACATTATAATTGTGTATGAATAATTTACCATTTTTTTAATTTCTTTATCACAATGCTTAATAATCACCGTCCTACTCTAATAATGTCATAACATTTTTCACATACATGATATACAATTCTTTGTTTGAGTTTATTTATGTAAACTATTGAAATTGGGTTCTTTGACTTATTTTTTATTTAAAATATTTGAGTAGGATGATGAATATATGTAATCATAATTTACAAATAAAAATAAGGAAATAATATCGTATGAAAAATATTTTATATAGTTATCAATATTTTTGTGTAGAAAATTAATAAAAGCAACTATTTTTTCATCTACAATTCATTTACTTCCCAATTATATAAATGAAAAGACATATTTGTTAAAGTCGCATTATTGTTTTAACACACAATAATATCAAAAGTACTCTCTACTTAAAATGAACAATAATATGCAGATGAATTAAGTTTCAACCAATGAATTTTTAAATATATTATCATATTTACAAAGAAAAGAATTTTATTTTAAAAAGTGATATTATATGGATGTTTATCTTCACTAAATTGATAGATCAAATTTGCATAAGAAAGTTGTCAAAAACATACACATATTAATCTCTTTTTCGATGAAAAGTAGCACATATCAATTAACTAATAATATAACTAGTGTGTTGACCCGTGTGTTGCACAAGACATTTAATTTTGAGGGACAAGATATGAATAATAAAATTATAATTTAAAAAAATAATGTAATAACATATGCAAAATATATGTCGTAATTATTTATGATATTAATTACATAATGAGTAAATAAATTATAATGATTATAATGCACAAAAAATATATTTATTGAAAGACCTGAAAAGAATAAAAATTATGATTAACATGATTGTAAAACAAAACATAAAAAAAAAAATGAGCATGAAAAATGATAAGAAATAGTGTGAAAATAGAAAATATAAAATAAGTCACGATAAAAAAATAATGTAATAACACGTGTGAAATATGTCATAAGTACTTACAATATTGATTACATATTGGTTAAATAAATTATTAAACACAAAAGGTAAACATTTTTTTAACATTATTTCTTAATTAGGGTGAATTATATTTAATTATTGTAATCTTTATATTAATATAACAAATAAATATGAATGAACTTAAAATTTAAAGATCTATTCCCTTATGATGTATAAAAATTTAAAAGGTAATTTATATGGAATTTTGGTGTAACCACAGGTATCCCCTATTACCAGGGGCAATCCTATTCGGGACTTAGTCATAAACACAATTCAATTTTAAAAAGTTAGATTTTTATTATTAGTATTTTTTAATATTTTTACTACTAAACACAACAAAGTATAAGTAAAAAATTTACAATTGATAAATATTTATACTAAAATAATCAAATAATGCATAGTTTGAATTTAGATATTAATGACTTTTTATATATAATGTTTAATCCTAGGTGATAATTTTTACTTTATACAAATTTAAAATAAAATAAAATAAAAGATAAAACGCATATCTTAAATATATCATTTATTATCTCATATATATATATATTAAAATTACAAACTTTGTTTATAAAATACAATTAAAATAGTTTTTAAATATATCATTTTTTATCTCATATATATCAAAATTTTATATAAAATTCTCATTATTCATGTGTATGAATAGAAAAATATTTAAAAATAAATTTTATTTTCATTTTATTTTTATTATAATTTTTATTTACTTTCAATTAATATTATATCATGTAAGATTTAAGATAAAAAATAATAAATTCAAATAATTATAATAAGTTTTTTATTTGTTGATGTATTTGCCTACAACAATAGTTTTCATTCTAGCATAAGCATGGCACCTTATGAGGCATTTTATGGTAGAAGGTGTAGGACGCTTTTGTGTTGGTATGAGCCGAGAGAGAGCCTTGTCTTAGGACCAGAGGTAGTACAACAGACCACCGATAAAGTAAAGTTAATTCATGTGAGGATGAAAACAGCTCAGAGTAGGCAAAAGAGTTATGTTGATTGTAACATCCTAAATTCTATTATGATAAATATTAATTAAATTAAATAGATTAATTAAGGAGATAAGTAATAATGAGAAAATAAATAATAGGAGTATTATTATTATTATTATTATTACTTTTATTTCGTAAAAGTAAGATTGAATTGAAAATGGAAATAAGGGGTGAGAGTGGGCCCAAGCCCAATTAGACAATTCAGTAAGGAGGGGTTAACAGAGCACCATAATCCTTATTCGTATCATTCGTCAGTAAGCGAAACGCTAAGGGGGGAGCAACAAAGTCTCAAGAGAGAGCTGCGGTGGAGTGAAAGCCAAGAATCCAAGAAAGGACTTCCTTGCTGTAATCAAAGCTTCGCTTAAGGTACGGTGGGGGAGAGGGTATTGCCTGTATATGCATGTAGGGATATTGGGTAGTGAGGGCAACCATAAGACCCTCTAAAGACTCTAAATTCGTATGGATGTATGTGTAAATAGGAATGAATGATATAATCTGTTGATTTATGATTGATTGTATGTAAATTGATGAGTATTGGATGAGATTAATGATGTTATTGAGAATAATGAAAGAGGGATGATTAGGGATTGAGAAATTGGGGATTTTGATGAATTGATGGTAAAATCTGTAATCGATTGATGATTTACTGTGTATTGGATGTTATTAATGAGTATGGATGATGTTTAGACGAAAAAGATTGATTAGGGTTTGATTGGATGAGAGTAGAGATGTTTGAAATCGTGAAATCTGCGATCTGCGTCGCGGGTAATCGATTACCAGGTGTGGTAATCGATTACCAGAGTGTTCTGGGCAACCCAGAAGTACCTTTTGATGACTGGTAATTGATTACAGAAGTGTTGTAATCGATTACCAGAGAGGTTGTCTGTGGGTAATCGATTACAGAGGTGCTGTAATTGATTACCAGAGAGGCTGTCTGTGGGTAATCGATTACCATAGGTTGGTAATCGATTACCATAGGTTGGTAATCGATTACCAGAGTGGATTTTGAGATCTTGAGTGTTTGATATTGATGATTAATGATGTTTGTGATAATTATGACGATGTATAATGATGATGATGATGATAATGATGTCGGTGTATATCACCTTATTATGATGATGTTTAATGATGAGTGTATTGATGCATGATGATGATAATGATGTCGGTGTATATCACCTTATTATGATGATGTTTAATGATGAGTGTATTGATGTATGATGATGATGTTAATGATGATAAGTGTATATCACTTTACTTTAATGATGTTTGATGATGAGTATGATGATGATGTTAATGATGATAAGTGTATATCACCTTACTTTAATGATGTTTGATGATGAGTATGATGATGATGTTAATGATGATAAGTGTATATCACTTTACTTTAATGATGTTTGATGATGAGTGTGATGATGATGTTAATGATGATAAGTGTATATCACTTTACTTTAATGATGTTTGATGATGAGTATGATGATGATGTTAATGATGATAAGTGTATATCACTTTACTTTAATGATGTTTGATGATGAGTATGATGATGATGTTAATGATGATAAGTGTATATCACTTTACTTTAATGATGTTTGATGATGAACATGATGATGATGTTAATGATGATAAGTGTATATCACTTTACTTTAATGATGTTTGATGATGAGTATGATGATGATGTTAATGATGATAAGTGTATATCACTTTACTTTAATGATGTTTGATGATGAGCATGATGATGATGTTAATGATGATAAGTGTATATCACTTTACTATAATGATGTTTAATGATGAGCATGATGATGATGTTAATGATGATGATGACGACGGTGTATATCACCTTTGATGATGATGTTACCTAAGTTGTGCGGGCCCATAGAGGGAGTACAACTTAGGAGAGATGCCTTGTGCATATGTGATGTTACTTGAGTTGTGCGGGCCCATAGAGGGGGTACAACTTAAGAGAGATGCCTTGTGCATGTGTGATGAGACCTGAATTGTGCGGGCCCATAGAGGGGGGTACAATTCGGGAAGTGAACTGAGTTGTGCGGGCCCATAGAGGGGGTACAACTCAGGGGATCAAGATGGGGCGTTCGATGCACGGGCCCATAGAGTGGGTGCAACCTAGGAGTGATTGTACGGGCCCATAGAGGGGGTACAACCTAGGGTCGAATGTCGTTGTGCGGGCCCATAGAGGGGGTACAACTTATCGGATAGTGTGTGGTAACACCGGTAGACTATCTTGGTACTAACTAGAGTGATTGACGAGGTGCACCCATTGTGTGGAGTTCCAAGTCATGATCTTTGGGTAGATGATGAGAGGCGTATTGATGTTATGATGATAATGAGTATACCGATATATGAATGATGTTATGATGATAATGAATATGATGATAGATGAATGATGTTATGATGATAATGAGTATAATGATATATGAATGATGTTATGATGATAATGAGTATGATGTTATGATGATAATGAGTATAATGATATATGAATGATGCTATGATGATGTTGAGCTTGGTGAATGTATAATGGATATATTTATGTGTTATAAATAAGAATGATGGTAGAGCATGTATACGTTGATATAGATGATGAAATATATGTTGAGTTTAGATGAATGTTACTATTGATGATTAATGTATTGATGACATGATGTGATGATGTTGTGGGTGAGGATGGGCATTCTCTATGTGTATGTATAAGTAGTATTCCTTTTTCTCACCGTATTCTTTGGATATATTTTTACAGGTGTTGATGAGGACACGATTGGTGTCGACTATGATTAAAGGGTTGTGCACTGATAGATGTGACATCAGGGTGTATTTGGGAGTTTTACCATGTTGCTAGTTAGGAGTATTTCTTATTCACTTTCTGGATGCCTTGTATGGCAGTAGGTCACTAGTTGTTTTATTTCTTCGGAGATTCCGCTGCTTTATATTTGAATTATATTTGAAAGTTTAATTTCTGTTATGAAAGTCGTTTTCGAACTATGAGATTTAATAAGATCGATTGTGAACCTTTTTACCCATCGTGGAACATTACCTTTTCTAAACTTCGATTTATTAAGCATTTAAGAGTATGGGGTAGAAGGGTGTCACATTAGTTGGTATCAGAGCAGGTCGGTTCACCGGCCTTGAGTTATGAGTTTACTATGCTTCTGAGGTGTTAATCTGATTGATTGATTGATTGATTGTTTGAGTGAATTGTGTTGCTTGAATTGGATTGTTTGTCTTGTTTCTTACTTGTCTGCTTTAACTAGTATGTTTGCTTACCCTTTCTTTGATAAGAAAGAGTAGTGGCTGGGGGGTAGGAATGATCGAGCGAGGGCCGATGCCTTAATGGCAAAGGCACAGGCTGTTGGCAACCTCAACCAACATCGCGTGACGGATTGGCTTGCACGGTTCTAGAGGAACCATCCGCCTATGTTCCGTGGTGGTTATGACCCTGACGGTGCTGTCGTGCTGCGAACTGGATCTTCGAGATCAAGAAGAATTTTAGAACGATGGACTGCCCGTTGGTGTAAAAGGTTACGTTGGCTGCGTTCATGCTATCAAGAGATGTCGGATCCTGGTGCGACTCACTCGTTTGTATCACGTGCTCGTGTGTCTAGATTAAAATTTCCTATTTCTTCCTTGCCTTTTGAATTGAGTGTGGAAACGCCAGCTAGTGGGTCAGTTTCTACTTCTAATGTGTGCTTAAATTGTTCTGTTTCTATTAATGATAGAAATTTCCTAGTTGATTTGATTTGTTTTCCTTTAAGTCAACTAGATATCATTCTTGGTATGGACTGGTTATCGTCCAACCATGTCCTTCTAAACTGTGCTGATAAATCTGTTGTTTTTGGTCACCCTGTCGAGTGTAAGAGTAAGGATTTTATGACTGCCAATCAGGTAAAGGCGTCTCTAAGGGAAGATGCCCAGGTTTACATGCTTTTAGCTTCTTTGAAATCTGATAGTAGTGTTGTGGTGAGTGAAATACCTGTAGTGTGTGAGTACCCTGATGTATTTGCTGATAATGTGTCTAGTTTACCACCCGAGAGAGAGAGATAGAGTTCGCTTTAGACTTAGTGCCAGGTACAGGGCCGATTTCAGCCATACCTTATAGGATGTCACCCATAGAGCTCGCAGAACTTAAGAAGCAATTAGAAGACCTGTTAGAGAAAAAGTTCATAAGGCCTAGTGTGTCACCCTGGGGAGCACCTGTGTTGTTTGTTAAGAAAAAGGATGGTAGCATGAGGTTGTGTACAGATTACCGTCAGCTAAATAAGGTAACCATTAAGAATAGATATCCTTTGCCTAGGATAGATGACTTGATGGATCAATTAGTAGGGGCATGTGTGTTTAGCAAGATAGATCTTAGATTAGAGTTAAGGAGGAGGATATACCTAAGACCGCTTTTAGGACTAGGTATGGACATTACGAGTATCTGGTAATGCCTTTCGGTGTGACGAATGCTCCTGCCATTTTTATGGATTACATGAACAGAATTTTTCACCCTTATTTGGATAAATTCGTAGTTGTCTTTATAGATGATATACTAATTTATTCCAAAACTAAGGAGGAGCATGAGGAACATCTAAAGGTAGTGCTTCAGGTTCTTAGGGATAAACAGTTGTATGCTAAGATGTCCAAGTGTGAGTTCTGGTTAGAGCAAGTGAGTTTCTTGGGTCATGTAATTTCTAAGGGAGGTATAGGTGTAGATCCTTCTAAGGTAGAAGTCGTGCTTAAGTTGGAATCCCCTAAGTCAGTGAGTGAGATTAGGAGTTTCCTTGGGTTGGTTGGGTAGTATAGGAGGTTCATAGAAGGGTTTTCTAAGTTAGATTTGCCTTTGACCGAGTTGACTAGGAAGGGAGTTGCCTATGTGTGGAATAGTAAGTGCGAGACTAGCTTCCAAACCCTTAAGGAGAAGTTGACTAGTGCACCAGTGTTAGTGTTACCTGACCTTGGTAAATCCTTTGTAGTATACTGTGATGCCTCTAAGATGGGTTTAGGTGGGGTGTTGATGCAAGAGGGTAAAGTAGTAGCCTATGCTTCTAGGCAATTGAAAATTCATGAGAGAAACTACCCTACCCATGACCTAGAGTTAGCAGCCGTAGTGTTTGTGTTGAAGATTGGGAGACATTATCTGTATAGTTCCCGATTTGAGGTTTTTAGTGACCATAAGAGCCTTAGATATCTGTTTGACCAGAGAGAGCTGAACATGAGGCAGAGGAGGTGGTTAGAGTTTCTTAAGGATTATGATTTTGAGTTAAGTTACCATCCCGGTAAGGCCAATGTAGTGGCTGATGCCTTGAGTAGGAAGTCTATCCATGTTAGTTCCTTGATGATTAGAGAGATGGATCTTTTAACCCAGTTTAGAGATCTAAGATTGGCTTGTGAAGTAACATCCTCTAGTGTGAAGTTAGGAATGACCAGAGTAAGTAATGAATTGCTGAAGGATATTAGTAAGGCCCAGTTAGAGGATCCATTTTTAGTAAGTAGGCGAGAGGCTATAGAAGGAGGTAGTGGTGGAGAGTTTGTAATTGGTACCGATGGGGTAGTGAAATTTGGAGATCGAGTGTGTGTGCCTAGTGAACCTAGCATTAAGAGATTAGTACTAGAAGAAGGTCATAGAAGTAAGCGTAGTTTCCACCCAGGATCGACTAAGATGTACCAGGATTTGAAGAAAGTGTTTTGGTGGCCTAGGATGAAAAGGGACATAAAGGAGTTTGTGAGTACATGTTTAGTGTGCCAAAAGGCTAAGGTAGAACATCAAAAACCTTCAGGATTGCTTCAACCCAGAGTAGGCAGAAGAGTTATGCTGATAAGAGGAGGAATGAATTAGAATTCAAAGAAGGGGATCATGTATTCCTGAAAGTCACTCCGTGGACTGGGGTTGGTAGGGCATTAAAGTCTAGAAAGCTTACACCTCGATTTATTGGTCCTCACCAAATCCTTAAAAGAGTCGGCAATGTTGTTTACCAAATCGCTTTGCCTCCACATCTGTCTAATCTTCATAACGTTTTCCACGTTTCTAAACTCCGGAAATACGTTCACGATCCTTCGCTTGTGATCGAGTCGGATCATCTTGAGGCTAAGGAAAACCTAACAGTGGAAACCATGTCTGTGAGAGTTGAGGATCGGAGGGTGAAACAACTTCGAGGTAAAGAGATTCCTTTAGTGAAGGTGATCTGGGGAGGACCTACACCCGAGAGTGCCACTTGGGAACTTGAAGAGAAGACGAAGGAGTCTTATCCAGAGCTTTTCGCTTCAGGTAAAATTCGAGGACGAATTTTCTTTTTAGGAGGGTAGAGTTGTAACATCCTAAATTCTATTAGGATAAATATTAATTAAATTAAATAGATTAATTAAGGAGATAAGTAATTAATGAGAAAATAAATAATAGGAGTATTATTATTATTATTAGTTTTATTTCGTAAAAGTAAGATTGAATTGAAAATGGAAATAAGGGGTGAGAGTGGGCCCAAGCCCAATTAGACTATTCAGTAAGGAGGGGTTAACAGAGCACCCTAATCCTTATTCGTATCATTCGTTAGTAAGCGAAACGCTAAGGAGGGGAGAAACAGAGTCTCAAGAGAGAGCTGCGGTGGAGTGAAAGTCAAGAATCCAAGAAAGGACTTCCTTGCTGTAATCAAAGCTTTGCTTAAGGTACGGTGGGGGAGAGGGTATTGCCTGTATATGCATGTAGGGATATTGGGTAGTGAGGGCAACCATAAGACCCTCTAAAGACTCTAAATTCGTATGGATGTATGCGTAAATAGGAATGAATGATATAATCTGTTGATTTATGATTGATTGTATGTAAATTGATGAGTATTGGATGAGATTAATGATGTTATTGAGAATAATGAAAGAGTGATGATTAGGGATTGAGAAATTGGGGATTTTGATGAATTGATGGTAAAATCTGTAATCGATTGATGATTTACTGTGTATTGGATGTTATTAATGAGTATGGATGATGTTTAGACGAAAAAGATTGATTAGGGATTGATTGGATGAGAGTAGAGATGTTTGAAATCGTGAAATCTACGATATGCGTCGCGGGTAATCGATTACCCGGTGTGGTAATCGATTACCAGAGTGTTCTGGGCAACCCAGAAGTACCTTTTGATGACTGGTAATCAATTACAGGGGTGCTGTAATCGATTACCAGAGAGCTTTTCTGTGGGTAATCGATTACCATAGGTTGGTAATCGAATACCAGAGTGGATTTTGAGATCTTGAGTGTTTGATATTGATGATTAATGATGATTAATGATGTTTTTGATAATTATGACGATGTATAATGATGATGATGATGATAATGATGTCGGTGTATATCACCTTATTATGATGATGTTTAATGATGAGTGTATTGATGCATGATGATGATGATGATAATGATGTCGGTGTATATCACCTTATTATGATGATGTTTAATGATGAGTGTATTGATGTATGATGATGATGTTAATGATGATAAGTGTATATCACTTTACTTTAATGATGTTTGATGATGAGTATGATGATGATGTTAATGATGATAAGTGTATATCACCTTACTTTAATGATGTTTGATGATGAGTATGATGATGATGTTAATGATGATAAATGTATATCACTTTACTTTAATGATGTTTGATGATGAGTATGATGATGATGTTAATGATGATAAGTGTATATCACTTTACTTTAATGATGTTTGATGATGAGTATGATGATGATGTTAATGATGATAAGTGTATATCACTTTACTTTAATGATGTTTGATGATGAGCATGATGATGATGTTAATGATGATAAGTGTATATCACTTTACTTTAATAATGTTTGATGATGAGGATGATGATAAGTGTATATCACTTTACTTTAATGATGTTTGATGATGAGCATGATGATGATGTTAATGATGATAAGTGTATATCACTTTACTATAATGATGTTTAATGATGAGCATGGTGATGATGTTAATGATGATGATGACGACGGTGTATATCACCTTTGATGATGATGTTACCTAAGTTGTGCGGGCCCATAGAGGGGGTACAACTTAGGAGAGATGCCTTGTGCATATGTGATGTTACTTGAGTTGTGCGGGCTCATGGAGGGGTACAACTTAAGAGAGATGCCTTGTGCATGTGTCATGAGACCTGAATTGTGCGGGCCCATAGAAGGGGGTACAATTCGGGAAGTGAACTGAGTTGTGCGGGTCCATAGAGGGGGTACAACTCAGGGGATCAAGATGGGGCGTTCGATGCACGAGCCCATAGAGTGGGTGCAACCTAGGAGTGATTGTACGGGCCCATAGAGGGGGGTACAACCTATCGGATAGTGTGTGGTAACACCAGTAGACTATCTTGGTACTAACTAGAGTGATTGACGAGGTGCACCCATTGTGTGGAGTTTCAAGTCATGATCTTTGGGTAGATGATGAGAGGAGTATTGATGTTATGATGATAATGAGTATAATGATATATGAATGATGTTATGATGATAATGAGTATGATGATAGATGAATGATGTTATTATGATAATGAGTATAATGATATATGAATGATGTTATGATGATAATGAGTATGATGTTATGATGATAATGAGTATGATGATATATGAATGATGCTATGATGATGTTGAGCTTGGTGAATGTATAATGGATATATTTATGTGTTATAAATAAGAGTGATGGTAGAGCATGTATATGTTGATATAGATGATGAAATATATGTTGAGTTTAGATGAATGTTACTATTGATGATTAATGTATTGATGACATGATGTGATGATGTTGTGGGTGAGGATGAGCATTCTCTATGTGTATGTATAAGTAGTATTCCTTTTCCTCACCGTATTCTGTGGATATATTTTTACAGGTGTTGATGAGGACACGATTGGTGTCGACTATGATTAAAGGGTTGTGCTCTGATAGATGTGACATCAGGGTGTATTTGAGAGTTTTACCATGTTGCTAGTTAGGAGTATTTCTTATTCACTTTCTGGATGCCTTGTATGGCAGTAGGTCACTAGTTGTTTTGTTTCTTTGGAGATTCCGTTGCTTTATATTTGAATTATATTTGAAAGTTTAATTTCTGTTATTAAAGTTGTTTTCGAACTATGAGATTTAATAAGATCGATTGTGAACCTTTTTACCCATCGTGGAACATTACCTTTTCTAAACTTCGATTTATTAAGCATTTAAGAGTATGGGGTAGAAGGGTGTCACATTGATAAGAGGAGGAAGGACTTAGAATTCAAAGAAGGGGATCATGTGTTCCTGAAGGTCACTCCGTGGACTGGGGTTGGTAGGGCATTAAAGTCTAAAAGCGTACACCTCGTTTCATTGGTCCCTATCAATTTCTTAAAAGAGTTGGCAATGTTGCCTATCAAATTGCTTTACCTCCACACTTGTCAAATCTTCACAATGTCTTCCATGTTTCTCAACTCCGGAATTACATTCACGATCCTTCACATGTGATTGACTCGGATCATCTTGAGATTAAGGAAAACTTGATGGTGGAAACCATACCGGTGAGGGTTGAGGATCGAATGGTGAAACAACTTCGAGGTAAGGAAATTCCTTTAGTTAAGGTGATCTGGGGAGGAGTTACACCAGAGAGCGCTACTTGGGAACTTGAGGAGAAGATGAAGGAGTCTTTTCCAGAGTTATTCATTTCAGGCAAATTCGAGGACGAATTTTCTTTTAGGAGGGGAGAATTGTAACATCCTAATAATTTCTAAAAATAAATGAATAAGTAAAATAAAATAAGATTTATCTAGAAACCATAATAATATTATTATATTTATTATTATGTTTCAGAAAGAGTATTATTTAATTAAAAAGGGAGACGGGTGGGTCGGAGTAGGCCCGACCCAGTTAAGTATTTAAAAATAGGGAGGTGTCATCTGTTTCACCGTAGCTTTCTTTCATACGTCAGACAACCAAACTCTAGGAAGGAGAGAAGCGACTCTATATGGAGGAGGTGCCGAAGTGTAGATCGTCGGAAAAGTCGTGTCATCCATCTATAATCGTCGTTCCTAAGGTACGGAGGGAAGGGGTGTAACTATATGTGTATGCGGGAGAGCTTGGGTAGTGAGGGCAACCCTAAGTCCCTCTAGGATCTCTAATATTTGAAATCTGAACGGTGAATCACATGATTTATGCTTGGAATTTGTTCTGTTTGATGCATATTGTTATGTTTCTTGATGAATTGAAATTTGTGAGCGAGATTATCGAAAAGGAGTCGTATTAGGATTTAGCGGTGAGAATTCATAATTGACTAGATGTTAATTTTATGGTAATCCGTAGGAGTAGTTGATGATTTCACTAATTTTAGTCGGTAAAAACGTGCCTAAACAAGTTATGAACATAAAGATTTGAGTAGGGGTTGAAGAGGGGATTAAAAGGGGCAAAAAACGCAGGTGCAGTCGTTCTCGAGTCGCCGGTAATCGATTATAGTGGTCCGTAATCGATTACAGGATCTTCTGGGCAGAGGTGTGATAAATGAGCTTATGGTAATCGATTACAAGAGGTTGGTAATTGATTACCAGAGCATAATTGGACGTACCAGAGTTTCTGGTAATCGATTACAGCCTTCTGGTAATTGATTACCAGGCCAAAACTGGGAGTAGATGCTTCTGGTAATCAATTACAGCCTTCTGGTAATTGATTACCAGGCCAAAACTGGGAGTAGGGCGATATGTTTATGTGATGTTGGGATCATCTACTTATATGATGGGTGTTTATTTAAAATATGAATCATTTTATGGAATTGATTAGATTGAATTGGATGTACAATGTGTATTAATTATGGCATGAAGTGTTGTTAGGTGATTATTCTATATGATTGTGAGATATCATGTGTGATTTGGTTATGATGAGATGAATGTGAATGTGAATGTGAATGTGTGTACAATATTCATGATGTGATGTGGAATGATTAGAGTGGAGGATATTGCATGAGAGATGTATGAAGTGATGATGATGCATTGAGCATGAGCATATGATGTATGAGATACATGAGATGCATGAGAAGCCAGACGTGGCTAAAAATACCTTAGCCCAAAGATGGGGCGACGAACAGGGTGGACCATAGTGGGAGGCATTCGATGCATGGCCCCAAGAGGGGGTGTTTTACTATGTGACTCACCAGCCCATAAGAGGTGGGTAACGGTGGGAGCGAGCAAATGTCTTTGCACGGGCCCAAGAGGGGTGTTTAAATATGCAACCTACCGGTCATGAGGGTGTTTAACGGTAGGGCCATTAATGGTAACAACTAAGGGAATTGATGAGGTTCGCCCATTGTGCGGAGTTCCAAAACATGATTCTTAGGAGAGGTGTTGTGCATGTGCATGGTATGAGCATACACATTATTTTGTGATTGTATGAGAGGTGTGAAATTATAATTGTGTGAATCTAATGTGTGGAATGCATAGTGTGTGGATTGAGATCAATGACGTTGTGTGTGGTGATGGGTGGGAACGGGGGTAGCCTTCTGTATTATATATACTAGTCGTGTACCCGTGCCATGCGCGGGACATTTTGTCATATTAGACATACAATAATAATTTGATAAAATAAAAAATATACAATAATTTTTTAATAAATAGAATTTATAATATATGAAAGTAAAAAATTACATATTAACATGAATGACTATTTTTCTCTATTCATCTTTTATTTTTATCCCTGACTCAATTTTTCAATTGCATAATATATCCCAGCCAACTCAAACTATTTCCCTTTTTTCCTTCCTTCCACCTCAACATGTAAACTTTTTTATATTGTCTATGTATCAATGATATCAAAATCGGACTGGACCGGTTTGACCGGTCCGACCGGGAACCGACCTGGTGACCAGTCCGTTCAACCCAAAAAATCGGAGGATCTCAGAACCGGTGAGAACCGGTCAAGAACCGGTTGAACTGGTCAAAAACCGGTGAAAATCGGTAAAAAACGGTCAAAAATCGGTGTCAGAAAACCGATTGAAAAGGTCCTTTTCAAAAAAATCACTTTTTAAAATTTTTTATTTAATCTAAAATATTTTTAAAATAAATAAAGACATATATTTAAGAATTACACATATATATCTACTATTTTACTAATTATTATTAATTTTTTTGTCTTATAAACCTTATAATAAGGCTATTTATACTAATTTACAAGTTTATATATATTAACTTCTTATAATTTTGTGTTATTTTATTTATTAAAATGTTATATAATATTAAAAATATATTTAATTAAAATCGGTTCGACCACGGTTGAACCATTGAACCGTGAACCGGTGTCTTCACCGGTTCAATTACTGGTTCGGTTTTTAAAATATTGCTATGTATATTCATTAAATCATATTTTAAATTATATTTATAAAAGAAGTTAAAAACTATAGTAACTTTTAAAATTATTAATTTATTCATTACATAATATTTTCCAAAAATTATTATCTAACATTCTAAAAGTTTCAAAAGTACATTTTTAAAAAAGGAACTATCTTTTTTTGTAGTTTGTCAAATAATTTTTTATATATAAAATTTTTAAATAACTAACTTTTTTTTAAGTTTGATAACTATTTGTCCTATAATTTCTCCCCATAACCCTTCTTTGTAACTAAAAATATGTTTCACCACCATTTTCAATCATACTCTCTACCACACCTCTCTTTCCATGGAATTTATATTTTTTGCACATATCCATGAAATCGGCCAATTTCTTAAATTTTCCCTCCCATACCCCCTTTCATACCAAACGAATTTTTCTCCAAAGAGATTCACATAAGATTAATATTTCTCATTCTCATTTATCAAAGAGTGTTAAATTAAATTATTACAACTTTTATTCCTAGCACACTCTTATATCTTATAGTCTTTTATTTTTTTTATTTATTTGAAAAGATTTTATTTGATTTGATTTGTTATATGATCTATAATAACAAATTCATGCAATATAATATATAATTTGTTATAGTGACACCCTTCTACCCCAACTCTTATAAAATAACGTAGCGGAAGACTTTCGGAAATAACAAGATCCCATTGGGTAAAAAGGTCCATATAACTCTTTATTAAAAACCTCATTACTTCAAAACCCTAAAAATAATAGAAATAGAATTCAAATGTACTCAAATACTTAAGCAGCGGAATCTCTAAAAATAAAATAGTTAAACAACCTACTCGCCGTGCAAGGCATCCAAAACGGTTTATAAAAAAATTTCCTAAACAAAACATAAAGAAAACACCCCATGACTATGCCCTGATGTCACATGTACCAGAGCAACACTCCCGTTAATCAAAACTCGACACCAAATGTGTCATAATCAGCACCTGAAACAACAACAGTAACGATGAGGAAATAGCTTTAACTCATACATACACATAGGGGGTTACCCTATCCTCAACACACATAGCAAACATCATATTCATCTATACACATAATCATTCATCAATCAACTCACAATATTCCAACATCAATTCACAATCTCTTCATAAGCGTCATATATTCATTCAACGTTAACAACTCCCCGAACTACACTCGTCTCTCTCTAGGCTCATGCAATCAAGTGCAACAACATAATTCACACAATTATATGCAACAAGTATTTATTCATCATTAGCAACTCCCCGAATTACACTCGCCTCTCTCTAGGCTCATGCAACCGAGTACAACAACTCCCCGAATTACACTCGCCTCTCTCTAGGCTCATGCAACCGAGTACAACAACTTCCATGCTCAATGCATAAACAACATCATAAGATTAAATATATAACATCATCATCACAACATTGATCATCAACCCTATTATCATATTAATCATCTATCATCAAGGATACACTCATATCATCATTATCATACCAAAATTCAAGCATAACAACTACCATCAATCATTAAGATCACCAAAATCACTCTGGTAATCAATTACACGCCACCTGTAATCGACTACTTACAAATAACGTCTCTGGTAATCGATTACAACACCCTCGTAATCGATTACCTGCAAGCAAACACACTGGTAATCGATTACCACACAGCTGTAATCGATTACCTGCAAACAATCTCTCTGGTAATCGATTACCACAACTCTGTAATCGATTACCAACACACAAACAACACTTCTGGGTTGCCCAAAACACACTGGTAATCGATTACTCGCGACGCTGATCGCAAATCTTGCGATCTCCACCAATCTTAGACCACTCAATTCAATCTCTAATCAATCCCTTTCATCAAAACATCATTTATATACACTTATATTCATTAAACTCAGTAAAACCCCAATTATTTCACAGAATTCGTCATTAATCACCAAAGCCCCAATTCATCAAACCCTATATTCATCCCCTTTCATCATTATCAATATCCTCTTTGATTTCACCCAAGAATTCAGCAAGAATCATCAAATTAATCATCAATTAACAGTTATCAACATCCATTCTCAACAGATACAAATATTCCATCGAATTTAGAACCTTAGATGGGTCTTATGGTTGCCCACCGCTACCCAACAACTCCCTACATGCACATACAAGGAACAGCCTTTTCCCCCCGTTACCTGGAAGTGAAGATCAACTGCAACAATCCTTGATGCTTGGTTACTCGGTAGCAACTTCTTCTTGAGATGTGGTTTCTCCCCTCCTTGGCTCTTCACTCTCTGACGATTTGAAAAATAAGGATTAGGGTGATCTATTAACCCCTCCTTACTAAAATGCCTAATTGGGCTTGGGCCCACTCTCAACCCCCTTATCCTCTTTTAGAATTAAACTATCTTATGAATAAAACTAATAATAATATTAATCCTATTATTTATTCAGCTATTTAATTAATTATTTCCTCTACCCATTTATTTAATTTAATTATGATTTATCCTAATAAAATTTAGGATGTTACGATTATCTCTAAGGCTTATGGAATAACCTCTTAGTGAGATTTTTCTATTGTTTATGGAATGCCTCTAGTACAGAATGTAAAAAAATGAACGACCTTTTAGAGTATTCTTTCTAGTACTCCAAGAATGGCTCTTGTATAGGATAAAACTTTAAAATTCTTGGATTTGCTTTCAGACGTAAAAATCATTATTTTATTTCAAGGTTTAAATTCAAATAGACTGAACTATAATATTTCTTTCTAAATACCAATAATTTTCTATCCAACTTATATATGCCAACATTTGGCAGTACACTTGAATAAAACTTAAATTTTATGGGTTATAGGCATTGCTCAGTTCATCAACCACTTAAAAACTTTGCTAGCTAGTTTTACCTATAACCAAATCAAATTTTAATTTCCTATCAATTAAAATTTTTTAAAATAATTAAGTTGTTGTAACACATACACATATAAGTCACCAATTAAAGAAGTTCTACAATATTTTAAATTTTTAATTTATCACTGTCAACAATAAAATTAAAAAAACTCAGAAACCAAATGAAGATGATCATAACCAATCACAATTTAATTTTTTTCAAATATTTAGTTAGGACTTTAACATTTGCAAAACATGACAACTAAGAAAAGTTTGTTGATCCTAGATCACAAAGACCTTTAAACCAAAATGGAAACCCATAGAAGAACACTAATTAAATAATTATTGTAATTACTATTAACGTAATTATAAAATAATTTTTAATATTATTTTAAATTTCATAGTATATTTTTATTTATGTTATAAACCTTTTTTTAATATTGAAATAGTTAAAATGGGATTTAAATAATATTGACTTTTCATATAAAAAATAACTATAATTAAATAATTACTATCAACATAATTATAAAATGGTTTTTTAAGTGTTTGAAAATGTTTTAAATTTCTTATTTTTTAAAACTATCAAATATATTTTACATTATCATTATTTATATTTATTATTATTATAATTTATTATTTTTATAGTGATATTTACTTTAATATAATTACTATAGTTAATTAATGGTGATGCATAACATTAATCATTTAACATGTAAAAGAAACTTTCTATTTTTATAAGTTTTGCTTAAAGGAATTTACTATTGTGTCCTCACTTTAGATTTAAAAGACCACTTTTACTACCTTACTTTTTTATATAAATATAAAGATATATATATATATATATATATATATATATATGTGAGGTAGGATTCATTGACACCAGGTGTAAGTCTAAACACTTACACCAAATCTCATTCATCCATTGATATCAACAGATCTTACGGTGTAAAAAATAACCCAATAAAAAATAAAATAAAAATCATTAAATCAGCCACGTGATTTCAATGACATTTTTTTTTTTCCTTTTCAACTTCCTTTAATTTAGGGTTTAGATTATACGAGTGAATAAATTGTTTCAACTTCGATTAATTTAAATTACCCATGAATAAAATAGCTTTTCCCGCTATTTTATAATTAACTACGGGAAGGGAGAGGTTGCATTTTCCACCGCCATTTCTCAATTGGCATCCGAAATGGAAATCGCAATGCAATCGCCACCAAACTGGTCGGGTTAGTGTTTTCCTGTTGAAGACTTGAGCATGTACATATAGACCAAGAGAACAGGAAAAACCAATTTTTATTCAAAAATTAATGACCAAAATAAGCATATTGATTTTTTTTTTCTTTAGGTGTTTACACCAACTTATACTAGAGGGGAAAATGCAACATCTCCCTTCCAGTTCTCAATTATACAATAGCGGGGAAAAGCTATTTTATTCACTGGTAAATGGAAGTTGAAACAATTTATTCACTGATATAATCTAAACCCTAAATTAAAGGAAGTAAAAGGGAAAAAAATTAATTGCAGTCGAAATCACGTGGCTGATTTAATGATTTTTATTTTATTTTTTATTGAGTTATTTTACACCGTAAGATTTGTTGATATCAATGGATGAGATTTGGTGTAAGTGTTTAAACTTACACCTGGTGTCAATAGATCCTAACTCATATGTCTGTATTTCGTTCCTCATCGTAATCTCTCTTGTGGTTCTCTTAGGTAATGAAGAGGACACTCAAAGTGCTGAATTCTGAAGGGACAAGGTCTCGCTATGATATGTGTGACATCGGGGCTTAGTATGTAGGAGTTTATATTCTTTTATTTTGTTATTTAAAGATTTGGATTGTTAAAGGGAGAATTTTGTGAACCTTTTTATCTTGGAGTTAATTGTGGTTTTCATTATAACTTAAGAATATTTTAAATTTCATATTATATTTTTATTCTTCTTATATATTTCATAAAATATGTTAAAAAAACTTGTACTATACACTTTAAAATATTTATTTGTTTTTTGGTATTAATATCCATAATTTCATATTATATTTTTAAACACGTAGCATTCTTTTTTAAGGATATATTTAATATTAAATTTTTTTTAAATGGTCTAATATTGACATAATAACTATAACTAAATTGATATAATTACTATTAGTCTATTACCGTAGTTACAAAGTGTTTCTTCATGATTTAAATTTCATATTATATTATTAATTTTCGTATTTATTACATAAAATATAAATGATTTAAAATATTTATTTAAATTTTTAAGATAGAATATTTATTTAATTTTAGGTATTAATATTTGTAATTTCTTAAAAACTAAAATTATTAATTTTTATGAGATAAATATAAGCAAAAGTTGTAAGTTTTTTAGGTAAATTAGAGGACATTTTTTTTTTTATATTTCAGAATGGAAATAAAAATGGAAATTGATAAGAATCAAATAAAGAATTTTGGTCATTTGACTATAATTTATCAAAAATTATTTTTGCTTGATAAATTTAATATTTAAAATGTAAAAAAGGCTTTAATATTGATATAATAACTATAATTACTATTACTATAATTATAAAGTATTTTTTAATTAAGTTAGTACTTTAGCCTATTAAAATTTTCGTATTATATTAAATAGTTGAGATTAAATTAAATAATAATGATTTAATGTTGATGGCAACTTCTTCGAAGATCAATGACTGACTATATTTGGAGGATTAATTAGAGATAACAGTGGATCCTGGATCAAAGGATTCTATGGATCAGAGATAACAAATCATTATTACTTAATTTAATCTCAATCATTTAATTTAATTCAATTTAATCTGAGGGCTATATTTTAACTCTCTCATCTCTCACAATAAAAACTCCTCTTACTTGATACGCTCGATATATATATATATATATAAAGATAAATATGTTGCATTTAAAATAAATAATTTAGATTTCATATGTAAATATTATAGTATGATGAATTTGTACCAGAAATTTTAATATATATATATATATATATTAAAGATAATTATTTTGAATTTAAATGATTAGTTTAATTCATAAAATTTAATTATTTCAACTATATTATTTAATAAATAATATTTTATATAATTGTAAACTTATCATATCTTTTTATGTAATTTAGATTTTGCTATACTAATCAATTTTATATTATTTAAATTGTTAAACTTGATCATTTGTTATTATAACTATTAATTGAAGAATATATATTATTAAATGATGATAATGATAAGAATCCAAATTTAAATTTAATAAAAGTTTTGATATAAAAATAAGTTAAGGATTAAAATTATAAATATTTTAATTTCATAATATTAGTTTTTTAAGTGATTGATAAAGATTGAAGAAAATGTTAAAAGTCTTTATAAAAGAAGTGTGAAAGACACTCTAAAAAAATAGTGAGCAAATAGCAGAAGTGAAACTAGATGAAGTTTCAAAATTATTATAAAAAATTGATATATTATAGTGGTAAAACTTGATTGAGACCTTACTAGTTATTATTAATTTTAACTAGATTGACCAAAGAACTAATAAGAATATAAAACTTGATAAATTTTATTAATAATAAATAGTTTTTTCATAAAAACTTTTCTTTATTTTTTTATATTTTTATTCTAGGTTTAACGACTTACTATGTTATCAAAACATATTTACAAAAATCAACGAAGGTTAATCCTACCATGATATGATATGGATGTTCCCAGCTCGAACATGGTTGCCTCCCGTGAAGGATGCTGTGTTTAAACAAAAAAAACATATTTGTAAACCAAATTGAAATTTTAAATAGTAAATTTTGCAAAAATCTTTCATGTTGTTTCATATCATTAATTTCGATTTAGATAGCACAAATCATCTATCTTTTTTTTTTTTACCAGAACAAATCATCTATCTATATTATATTATATTATATTATATTATATTATATTGTATTGTATATTATTATTATTGTAAAATTCACTTGAATATTGTATTAAATGCATATAATAATTACTATATTATCTATTAAATTATTCTATTAAATGCACAACTTAACTGGAAATATAATTTTCATCATTTAATCTTTTTCTATTAATATTAATTTCAGTGTATCAATTCTATTAAATAAATAGTTTAATTATTTACTATATTTAATTTAATATACATTATCATAAATTATTTTCTTATGAGAGTTTTTTATTTCAATTTAAAAAAATAATCTTTAAATGTTTATAACAACTTAATAAAATAAAATTAGAAGAAACTATTAGGATAATTTAATTTATTTCTTTGAATGAATTATCCGGAAATTTATGTTTATATATTTAAATTGTGATCCTATTTAGTTTAAGTATTTTAGTTTTCTATATAAAGCATTAAATAAAACTTTTAAAAAATAATTTTTTTTCTGTTGTAAGGGTTTATTTATATTTTACAACTATACCATTTTATAAGATTAATTTTTAAATAAATTTTTTAAAATTATTACAGATTAAATATATTAAAAATATATTAAGAAATAAAATTATATAAAAAAGAAGAGTTTTACACTGATATTTAATCATGATTCTTCATTTATATGACTTTTAAAATATTAATTAGTAAAGTCAACAAACTCACCATAAATCAAGGATTGTGATTAACCGTTGCACGATCCTTTTTCTCAAAAAAGAATACATGACGCAAAATTTCAGTTAATGTAATGTAATTTCAATTTGCACGCTAAGAGAAGTAAGGAGGAGGTAGGAAACGACACTTTTTTTTATACGTTGGAAAATGATGAAACGACACTGTTTAGGTGTGAGTGGAATTCTCAAAGTCTCAAACCTCTTATTTTATTTTCCAATCTAAAAACAAAAAAAAGTAAGCATAAACCTGAGCGACGAATGAAATCTAGAGTCACACGGAGAAGACGAAACGATAAATTATTATTATTATTATTATTATTACTTGGTACGATTATTGTTATTGTTATTTTTTTTATGACAATTGTTATTATTATTTAAAATATAGTTTTTATATATATTAATTATTAAAGTATGAGTAAAGCAGAAAGGAAAGGTTGTTTCTTCTTTGTGTGTGTGTTCTTCACCTTGCCCTTTCCCTTGCCGGCCCTCTCGTCGGAATTTCCGTTCTTGGATTTTGCCGATCACCGGATTCGATCCAATCTCGAATCCCTAATTCTATGATATCACTTTAAAGTATCAATTCAAATTCAATACCGATTCGTTTTGTTATCGAATCGTTGAGCGGTGGTAGTGGTAGTGGGGAAATGGACGATTACCCGAGCAGCGACGACGATTACCGTTACTCTGATCAGGAGGACTCCGTCGACGACGCTTTCGAAAACGACGACCACGATTATCAGTTGCTCTCTTCCAAGGGTCCCACTACTCAGGTATCCCCCTTTCGATTTTCTTTCACCCCTTTGCAATATGGTGTTCCCAATTTTCCATCTTTTATTTCGTGTCAATCAGCTCACTTTTGTGGTTTGCTTCTGGCGATGATTTGCTCGCGCGTGTGTTTATTTTTCTTTCCTTATTCTTAACACTGGTTTGTGTATTGATTGTTTTCTTCGTCAAGTGCATTTTGTTTGCTTTCATATCGAGATAGGTTTGATGAAGGTTGGAGCTTTGTAACTGCTTTAGCTAAAGATTTTGCTGAATTTCCGGACTGCGTGACTGACATGAACGTTTGGGACTTTGTTGAATTCGTACATGGGTGCTGAATTTATTGAGGGAATTTGAAATGTTTATATTTGAATGAGAATCCCCTTCTAACAGTTAAACTGGTTGTGATTTTTTTTTTGTAGGTTTATACCCTGGTTGTATGATCCTAGGAATGATGAATAATCTCTTATTTATGACTATTATTTGAAGCTGGATCTTTACGTTTTTTCCTTGCACTGACCATGTTCTGCTGAACTGCTTTGGCACTTGTTTGCAGGTGATAACGAAGGAATCACTGCTAGCTGCACAGGTAACATGAGAAAAGAAGGAATTCACATGGTATGTTATGCTCAGATAAAAGTATATTTTAAGGTTTTACTGATATCCCTATGCACTTTCATTCAGAGGGAGGATTTGCGCAGAGTGATGGACATGCTATCTGTAAAAGAGCAACATGCACGAACACTGCTTATTTATCATCGTTGGGATGTGGAGAAGTTGTTTGCAGTGTATGTAGATAGGGGGAAAGCATTTCTGTTTGCTGAAGCTGGTGTTAGTGCGGATGAACATCATGACTCTGACTCATCTGTTCGCGGTTCAGTAATGTGTGAAATATGCATAGAGGACGTTCCTACTAATGAATCGACAAGAATGGACTGTGGTCACGGCTTCTGTAACTCCTGTAAGTGTTTGTTTATTCTGTTATTCACGGCCTTTGGTTTTCCAAAATTTCATAGATAAAAATGGATTTGGATCCTTCATGTTACTGACTAACATGACAATGTCATGTTATGGGAGAGAAAAACACAAGCAAAATTAATAGACCCTTCAGACCAAGGTAGTTAAGATTGAGATCTTACTCAAGATCGGAAAGGGATCCCTAGATCGTAGATCGTGGGATCGTAACACGGATCGTAAGATCCTACAAAAATATTTAATTCATATTTATATATATGTTGTATGCATATAAATTCATATACATGCATACAAAATACCTGTAAATGAGAAAATAAATCCTTCAAGCCTTAAATTCAAAATGCATAATCAAACATAACATAGGAAAATACCAAAATACAGAAGCAGAAGTCATTTTTTATTTGCAGCAAAACACAGAAGCCAAGGATGAATCACGTTGCAGACGCAGAGGATGAATTCCACACAGCAAAGATGAATCACGTAGCAAAGAAGAAGAAGAACGTTGCAGTCGCTCGCAGAGGATGAATCGCAGAAGAAGAAGAATGTCGCAGACTCGCAGTCACAGAGGAAGAATCAGTTCGCTCGCACTCGCAGAGAAGGAAAGGAAACGCGCTTCACAGAGGATGATTGGCTGTTTACAGTTCGCAGAGGAAGAATCAATGAAGTCTGCAACTGATTTAGGGTTCATTTGAAGCAAAAAACGGCTAAGGAGAAGCGGGTCACCAAGAGGGTCGCGTTAAAAAACCGGGTCAGAATGATCGGTGGAATCGCACGATCCTACCGATTTTGCAATCTTGCACGGCGATTTTACGATCTTGCAACTTGGACAATCTTTTCTGTGATCGGGATCGTTGCTGTTAAAAAAGATCGTCGATTTTATGATTTTACGAGTATACTCGCGATTTTAACTACCTTGCTTCAGACAATGGTGGGTCCTACTATAGTTGCTTTCATGTCTTTCTCTATCTTATGCCATCTTAGTAGATAACATAAGACAATTCAAATCCATAAAAAATCTATAGCTTTTCAACAACATCATCGGTTGATATGTGGATGGTATGGCTTATATTGTCTTCCTTTGATAATGCAGTTAGTAAGGATCTATGTCTTCCTTTTACACTCTTATCAAAGATTTATCACTAATTGTGATATATTGTGATTTCTTTATTTCGTGGTTAAAATTGACAGGATTTTGAGTGTTATCAGAAATTATATTTCTTTGTTATCTTTTGCACCATGATGGAAATTCATGCAAACTTCGTTTCTAAGCGTTTTCCATATCCATGTCTTTTTTTACAGGTTGGATAGAGCATTTTATAGTCAAGATAAATGAGGGCCAAAGTAAACGCATTAGATGCATGGCATACAAATGTTATTCCATTTGTGATGAAGCTGTAGTAAGATCTCTACTCAGTATAAAGCACTCTGACATGAAAGAGAAATATGAACGCTTTCTTCTTGAATCCTACATTGAAGACAATAAGAGAGTTAAATGGTGTCCCAGCACACCTCATTGTGGGAATGCAATACGTGTTGAGGAAGATGACTTATGTGAGGTAGAATGTTCATGTGGTTTACAATTTTGCTTTAATTGCTTGTCAGAAGCGCACTCCCCTTGTTCATGTTTGATGTGGGAGCTCTGGGCTAAGAAGTGTCGAGATGAATCAGAGACTGTTAATTGGATAACTGTTCATACAAAACCTTGTCCGAAGTGCCATAAACCAGTGGAGAAGAATGGTGGTTGTAACTTGGTTAGCTGTATCTGTGGACAAGCATTTTGGTGAGTATTCCTCCTCCTTGAATTATATATTCTCATCCAACTTTTCTCTGCTCATTACCATTTTCTATGTAATTGTTTATGTTTTTGGTTATAAAAATTCAGTTTATTTTAAATATGGGTAATAGGGATCAGTAATTGAAGCCACCTTAGACTGTTTGAACTAACATTAACTTATGTTTTCCATGATAATTTCCCACTTTTTGGTACAGTTGGTTGTGTGGTGGAGCCACTGGCCGAGAGCACACTTGGTCAAGTATAGCTGGTCATAGTTGTGGTCGCTACAAAGACCAAGAAAAAACAGCTGAACGGGCAAAGAGGGATCTATATAGGTATATGCACTATCATAACCGATATAAAGCTCACACAGACTCCTTTAAGCTTGAAAGTAAACTGAAGGAGACCATACAAGGGAAGATTGCTATTTCAGAAGAAAAGGATTCTACACTCAGAGATTATAGCTGGGTAAATAATGGACTCTCCAGACTTTTCAGATCTAGGCGTGTCCTTTCATATTCATATGCATTTGCATTTTATATGTTTGGAGATGAGCTTTTTAAAGAAGAAATGACAGAAGCTCAAAGGGAAATAAAACAGAACTTATTTGAGGATCAACAGCAGCAGCTTGAGGCAAATGTTGAAAATCTCTCTAAAATTTTGGAGGAGCCTTTTGAAACCTTTAATGATGATAAGGTCATGGAGATAAGGATGAGGATAATCAATCTGTCATCAATTATTGACAAACTTTGTCAAAAAATGTAAGTGCTGCTTTAGCTAAAGTCCTGGTACATCGCTGACTTTTGACATTGATGATTGTGAATTCTGATATATAATGCAGGTATGAGTGCATTGAGAATGATTTATTGGGTTCTCTCCATATTGGCATGCACAGTATAGCACCATATAAATCAAAGGGCATAGAGAGGGCTTCAGAACTTTCAGTTTGTTGGAGTAATAAAGCCAATAAAACTGGTAAATGTCTATTGTGGGACTTTGTTTAAAAGTTTTGCTGTACCATAACGTTTTGCACTATCCCTTTGTGATACTTATCTCATGATGTATTTAGGGGGAATTTTGAGTGAACTTAAAATTATTCTGACTTGTTATTGCACAACTAATTTGGTTTTATGGTTTTGATTTGTTGCAGCAATTTTTTTTCCCTTTTGTTGTATATAAAAGAGTAGGTATTGACTGTATTACATCAACAGTCATTGCTATGATTCAAGACATGCTATACTTTGTGGTTATGTTGGAGTCTTGATAGACTGAAATAACTGTCAAATTAAGAAGCATGTTCCTTAATATTCCGTGACATATGATATATACATGTACCAGTGTTCATATATATGGGGAGATTACAGTTATTGGGATCATTTGGTTTTGGATTTTAAACTTTCATTTTTCCTTTTTTTTAATGAAATTAATTGTGCTAAATAAGAAAGGATTTTTTAAAAACTAAATTGTTAAGTTTGCAGGTGAATGAATGATATATTACATTATGCTTGTGGTGCTTAATCAAGCTCATAATCAGTTTTATTTTATTATTGTTTTAACTTCTTTTTCATCAAAAAAATTATGACATGAAAACATGGTTGCCGAGTTAATTTATATTTTGAGGTTTCATATTATATTATGTTATGAATGTTCTTATATGTTTTCTTCAGTTTGACTTAGTGGATGCTCATCAGAAATGTTACTGAGTGAAAAGGATTATTGTATATATGCTGCAAGCGTAGGTGTAACGGAAGAACTTGATCGGCCTTCTGGATCAGGGAGTTCAGATGATAGTGGATGTTCTTCTCGAAAGCGTGCTAGGAAGGAGGGTCTTGGAGGTGGCTTTTTTGATCTAAACTTGCCAGCAGAGTTTGTAGACAGAAATTGACTTTGAAGGGAGACCTTATATATACATACAGGCGTACAGGTCTAACATAAATTGCTTTGCTGCCTTTTATGGAATTAATCATTTTGGATATCATTCACACCCATGCAGTCTATACCCGCATTTACTTCATATGTTTCTTTTGGCCATGTCTCTGCTAAGATATGTTTCCAAAGAAATTCCAGGTTCCTTATCTAAGTCATCTGCTTTTCTGTTTGAAATCCTAGCGCTGTCCATAGCCTTGGGGCATTTATTTGCTAGTAGTTAATGTAAATGTCTACCTGGTTTCTACCAGCACCCTTGAGGATAACTTTTATGATGTTTTTATTCCTTATGGAGTTACAAGTGAAGGTAACTTCACTTATTTTTCCTCTGTTTCTCGGTAATTTTCTTCTTTTCTTTGAAATTTTCTTAATTATTCTTTTTTTAATTTTAATTTATTTAACAAAAAGATTATTAATATGTTTTTATATTTAATTATTCTATTTTATTGTCAAAATTACATTCAATGCTTTTATAAATGATCTTTTTCTCAAGTTTAACCTTTGTAATATATGTGTTAAATACAGTGTTTATTTATTGAACATGTTATTGAAGAAGTTTCATCAATCAAATTATGTCAACACGATTATTTTTTTTAAAAAAATTGTTGTGTAAATATAAAATGAAATACATTCATTTGTTATTTCATTTTATTTTTGACCATTAGATTTATTTTTATTTTTCAGGCTTGCATGTGATATTTGATGGAAGTAAGTAAACATAATTTATTTTGACTTTTGTTTAAAAATTTCTTTCTAAAACTTAGGGAATAGACATTCAAGAGTGTTTTCTGTTTCACACATTATATCTTTCTTAATCAATAAAAGATTTTAATGCCTTTAAAATCTGCATAGACTTCAAAAACTATATATTAATACCGTTTTTTCATATGAAAAATGTAATGGAACATTTTTTTAAATACCCCATTTTGTCTATGGCAAATAGGATTCCAATATTAAGGTTGAAGAAGACCCCCAACGGGTGCTCCTCCTCATCATGACATTATTAATATGAGGTGGCAACACTTAAGCCACATAGGTATCAATGTGGACACTTTGGCATATCATCAGTTAATATAGTTGTTAGTATGGGGGACCAAAACACCCCACATTTATTAAACAAGGGGCAAGAACCAATAAAAGAAAGTTGACATGGATCAAAATTTAAAACACATATAAATTTAAAGATTAAAAACATATTTAAATCATTTAAATATCACAAATCAAATTCATATATACCATAAAAATTCAAATGAATAGATAATTATCTTTATATATATTTTTTTAATTTTAAAATATATCTTTTCATTTTTTTTTAAAAAAAAAACCTCAGACAATATTCGTAATCCACCCGGGTTGCTTTGAGTATCCATTTTGCTATTCGCACCCCATATCTCCCCACAACTTTCCTAAATTATCCCCATGCCCCTTCCCCTTCCCCAACACCCCCACCCCTTTCCCCAACCCCCTTCCCATTCCTCTTATAGTCTCCATCCTCCCTTTTTGTTTTTTTGAACTTTTGGGTTTAGGGATGGAAAATTCCGTCTCTAAACTCGTCTTTTAAGTCCGAAAATAATTTTTCGGAAGCTTCTTAATGTTAAATTTTGGAAGCTTTTAGAAATAAACTTTTAGAAAGTTATACTTCTGGAATTTAACATTAGGAAGTAAAAAATTTCAAAAGTTAATTTCGGAAGAAATTTTTATCATTTATCTCTCGGAAGTTGATTTCTAAAGATCTCCGGAAATACACTTCTAGAAGAATACAAGGGTATTTTTAGAAAAAAAATAAAATAGGTGGTGTGAATAGGTAAAAATTACTCTTCCCACCCGTTCGTCTTTGAGTTGGTGGGACTTAACCCGCCGTCATTTTTGACAAGCTAAGCCTGCGAGGCCAAACTCAATTTGACATCGAATCCTTCTTAGCAAACTTGAGCAAGATTCCCTACATGGGTGCCCGTGGAATCGTGGATATTCATTTATATAAACTCATGTTTATGTTTGTCCAAAAAAAAAAAAAACTCATGTTTATGTCAATCTCGCAAAATAAAAATTAACAAATAAAAGAAAATTTTCTTTCTTTCTGTTTTTTTTTTTCCGTAATCTACACCTAGAAAATTCAAGAATAACCGTAGACTGTGGAAGCGGGAAAACTCAGACCAGAAGATGACTTTGTAACTCTAAGGTCTTATAATGGGCAATTTGGCCTGACATTTCTGCTTGCTGCAACATTTTAGGTTTCTAATCCCTGTTACTGCTTTCTATGCCTTTTGTCTATCACTCTCACAAGGGCAGCAAAACACTCTCAGTCTCACCAATCTCAACAAAAAGATTCTGTTTTTTTGAAAGAAACTTCCGTTACCTTCTGACAGTGTTATAAAATGTTACCAACCCCAATGTGCTTGCATTGGGTTCCATATACTATGAAAGGTGCAATAACTCGTTCATTATAAAAATATCAGTATATGATTCCTCTAATAAATTTACCTATTGATCTCCGTGCCTATTCCAAATTTTAAATCCCACTAGCCAATTGCAGTTATATTTACTCATCTTCTTCCAAAATTTTATATTTTTGTCAGTTTTTTGACCTTCTAATAAATTTTTTACACTAACATGTCATGCATGGCTTGATTTCCTGACACTAATCTAGTTACGTTTGCACTAATTCTTAGGAATTGAAATTAGTAGAATTTTTGTTCGTTTTGGATTATTAAATGAATAACAGTTGTACTAAACTCTGGAATTGATCTATGTAGTACATTATTAAAGCCACAAGTATGTCTGTCATTTTCCTCTGAAAAATTGATAATTTTTTTTCTGGATAAGAGAGGTCAATCTCTAATTAATTATTCCTGTTTATTATGTTTATCAGTGTCAGACTCAAAAGAGAGGCTTGAAGCATCTTTTATGATTTCTAATTATTAGAATCCCAAGATAGGGAAATAGAATAGAAGTGCATTGGTTCTCCAGGTTGAACCAAGCCACAAGTCAAACTAGAAACTTGGTGGAGTATCAACAAAGTCACAAGAGGCACATTTGGTTTCAAGTTTTAACTTGTACATTGCACGCAGCTGAGTTTACATTGGAGGAAAAAGAATAGCTGTCAACTTGGTATGACAAGCACAAAAAGTTCTTTCCTTTGTGGTCAAGATAAGAAAAGCATTTTGTCAAAGAGTATAATTTGCCCAATGTAAATATTTATGCATATTAATTATGTAGACATGCAAATATCTGGCTGTACATGTTTTTTGTAACTACATAGGGTCAGGGACACTATTTTATGCTCTTCCCTACGTGTATAGCACCCTATCCAATGACAAAAGGAAGGGCACTTTTTCCCACCAAAGTCATTGACAATGGGAAAATTGGTTGTATCCAAGTTTCTCTATGAAATTAGACAAAGGACAGCCCACCAAAACCAGTCATTTCATATCAAAACATCTACTGGTTCTTCCTTTGACAATAAACTTTCAGCCCTTTTGAGGCTCCTTTTCTTTAAGTGCGTCTTTCTTTTTCTTCCAAGTGACCAATCTCTCTGTATTTTCTTCTTCAATTTTCCCGGATGTTGCTAGCATCATCTAGTGGAGGGGTCATGCTTTGGGGGTAACACTATAATACATGGTACAGATATTAATATTTGTAATATTATGTAGCAAATTCTTTGTATGAATTAATTCACATATAGTTTAATAATTATGCATATCTCTATATATTATTATAATTCTTTACACCAAATGTGACCAAGCGAATCCTGAATGAGCCTTTTAAGTGAAACAGTTAAAGAGTAGGTAGTAAAGTTATTAGATGGTTTCACCTCCTAGGGGGATGGTGCCATGTAGTCTAATTAGTAGGTAATATTTGTCTATTTGTTTGTGTTTTGTAATAAACAATTAGGAGTCCTTATCTAAAGAGATAAACTTGTTGAGTTAAAACAATTCTTTAATGAAGGCAAGGGCAAAAGAAGAAAAAAAAATGTCTTAGATCAAATTTCAAGGACACTGTACTTTTACCATTTTAAACCTAATCATAGTAAATGATTTGTGAAATGCATTACATGGGAGTTTGATCTTGGAACGGCATAGAAAAGAAATCAAGTGCACGAGTGGATGGAACTGTATGAATTATGCAAGTTCATTCTCCAACAAACTTCCATCTTAATCACCACTCTGTATTTTGTCACTTTGTTCCATTCTAAACGGTGAAGGTCTCAACTTTTAATGCAATGCAGAAAAGCCCACCAGCATAAAGGCTTCAAAGGTGGTGTGCCTTTAAACACGCATCTTTAAATATTTACATCATTGTTGATGGCATGATCTGCCATGAACATATCTCAGTTTGCATTCATGTTTCTTGTCATTTCCTTCTTTACTAATCCCTAAGTTTTACTTTGAAATATATTCTTCAAAAGCTGTGATCTGATTTCCTTCTTTTAATGAAATGCAAAAAGCATAACTTTACCAAAGGCTTCAAAAGGGGTGGGTTAGTCTTGTGAGACTAGTCAAAGAAGAAAAAAGTCTAATGAGCTTCATAGATTGTCAACAGAAGTACAGCACGTATACACCCTCATGTAGTCATGTTCTATTTGTAGTTATACCATTACGGTTGAAAATAACATTTTATGACATATATAAAAAGGGACAGTGTGTTTCTGGGTTTGAAATAGATATAACTGAGACCCCATTTGGTTTTTTGAACCATCAAACTTGGTTCAGCTTTCCAAAAATTTGTCTGTGTGAGAAGTCCCATTCCATCAGAGTTGAGATTCTGCTTCTTGTAAGCATAGCTATGCTTTAAATTAATGTATTTTGGATGTATCTTCCATTTTGACAATGTCACTGTAAAGAAGCTTGTCAATATCTGGTCCTGGTATCTGTCGCATTTAATGTAGTTTTGGTGCATTCATGGACAGTATTTAAGCCAATTCTGACACTACTATGCATGAAATAAAGTGGCGTGATTCTGGTTTCAAGCTATGCAAGTTCATGGACCCAACAGTTTCAATTTCAAGTCACAAGCGTTCCAACAGGTTTTTGTTGACAGAATTCGTTTCCTACATTGTACATTTTCTGTTCTTTCCTTTTCCAGTATTTGTGTCTGTTTCTCATTTCATCAAGTTGTGGTCTTTCAAAACCAAATAAATTAAGAGAGGGTTATAATTACAATGACATATATCTTCCATCTACAGTACATTAACACCTGAACCAAATAATGATTCTTTGTTTGACAGGGTCCATAACACGAGATTAATCTAATAGTTAATAGTTTCTTATATAGGATGTCACGTTCCTGAATTACATACAATTAGTAAGTGGTTTTGAAAAAAAAACAAGGTTCAGTTTTTGTACTATGTTCATCTACAATGCTAAAACTGTTCGTATGAGGAAGTTCTCTGTGTTTGTTTTGCAGCTTAACAGGATCAATGTTAACTTAAATGGTGTTATATGCCTCACTCCCTATTTTTGACATTTTTTAACTGTTTGGCAGTGACCCAATGGAAAGGAGAGTCATGGAAGAAGGATTAGAGAACATCAGTGAAGCTTCTTATGGGTCTAAAGTGGTATTGCCCTCTCTTTCTCTATCAGACTGCCTTTCCCTTCTTGCTACATATTTCAGAGCACTTTATATGAGCATTTTTCTTTTATTTATTTGCCCAGATTTTAGTCTTCTCTTGAAAGAATGAATGACTTTCAGCTCATGGAAGTGAACACATGTGTGTCTTTTATATTATATGCTATGCAGTAGTGTAACTCCTAGTAATTTTTCTTTCTTTTTATTGCATCAAAAGGGACTGAGGGATCTAAAGCAAAGCATTGAATCCAAGAAGAGGCAGTACCATAATATGGATCTTCAAAGTTCTTTGACTCAAGAGGTACAAATCTTGACTGTTCATTGAGTTATCCCCACAGGGATTAGCTACTTGTAAACTTGTAACTACACCGTCAGGAGGCATAAACAGTTAGCCATGGCAAGGAAGGAGAATTAAAAACAAGAATATGGTTATCCTTGTCATGCATGACTTAGAGAAGCCTTGACTCAAAGAATGTAGTATTTATTTTATTTATTTGCATTTGGTTGCTTTTCATACTATATGTTTTTTTGTATCTCTGAAGATTCTACAGCTTCAAAAACGATTACAGCAACAATTTGTGATACGGCGTGCGTTAGAGAAAGCATGTTATCTGCCTTCTTCACAGGATGCTGCAGTAGAAAATTCAGTACCTGAGGTATCCCCTAAAACAGTTACATGGAAGTTCAGTCTTACTCTCTAATTTTTCTTTCAAGTTTACTGGATCTTGCCTCTGACTATCAATTATATATATCTCTTACTTAATTGTAGGCTGCAAAGGATTTGATTAAGGAAATTGGAATATTAGAATTAGAAGTCGTGTATTTAGAACAGTATCTTCTCTCTTTGTATCGGAAAAGATTTGATGAACAAATTTCATCTCTATCAACCAAGGAAAGAAGATTGGAATTAGCTTCAGACATTGACAAAGGAACTTCTGCAGCACCTGGCAATGATGCTGTCTCTGTCAAAGAAATTTGTGTTATGCACTCTAATCATCTCATTTCACCCAGTAATGCAGCTGGCCTTCAGCTCAAGGAATGTAATAACCAGTTAGAACCAGAAACTGTTTTAGATTCTAGTATTCATCGTTGTCACTCTGCATTATCACAACAAACAGCTTGCTCAATTGAAGCTTCTCCTGTGAACATTGAGACCAAAGCTGTAGAATGTTACCATTCTCTACCATTATCCATGCTAGAGGTAAGTATGATAAAAAGACAGAAGAGAAGTGGTTACTTTACATCCTTATATTTCGTTTGCAGCCCTCTAATATCTGGCTTCTAAATTTTCTTTCACCAGCAAGCTCAGTGTGCTAAGTCCAGTTCAACCAGCCTGGCAGAGCATCTTGGGAGTTGCTATGTTGATAATGTTCCAGAGACACCAAATTGGCTTTCTGAGGAGATGATTAAGTGCATATCAGCTATATATTGTGAACTTAATGAGCCACCTTTTCCTGGTCATAAAAATGCTTCATCCCCTATTTCATTCTCATCATCTGGTCATGAGGTATCTTCACAGAGCCAGGGTAGTAAGTGGGGATCACAGTGGAAGAAGCCTTCATTCTTCAATTTAAACTCCAGTAACCCTTTCCATGTTAAAGGGTCAAAAGAATTTAGTGAACCTTATTGCTCAATGTTAAGGATTCAGCAACTATGCACAGATAGTCAGAAATTAGATGAAATTAAGTACATGCTACGGAGATTTAGGTGAGCCATCTTATAGTGCTCATTCACTTTTATAATGTTGTTTTATTCAAATTCATAAGTTGCCTTTCTAAATGATCTGTTTCGTGGATGAAGAGCATGTTAAAGCTTCACCATGAAAATTGAAGTTATCAAAGATAATATAATGCAAAAGGCTTTGAACATGTGCTTTTTGGTTAGATATTTCACTGATAATATGTGATAAAACAACTTCTATCCTATTATTTTGCAGGTCACTTGTTTCTCGGCTTGAAGAAGTTAATCCTAGAAATATGAAGCATGAAGAAAAACTAGCCTTTTGGATTAATGTTCACAATGCCTTAGCAATGCATGTAAAATTTCTAAATCTCTTTTACTTTATCTCATGCGTGATTTTGCTCCAAGTCCACAAATCAATCCTACTATCCTGTTGTCTGTCCTCCACAGGCCTTATTAGTTTATGGAATTTCAGCCAACAATGTCAAAAGAATGTCTTCGGTACTTAAGGTATGTTGGTGATTCATAAAACTTTTGAGTTTGACTGTTAGGGTTGTATGAATTCTTGCTAAAATAAGCTAGTGGATATTTCAGGCTGCATATAACATTGGAGGCCATACGATAAGTGTAGACATGATACAGAACTTCATTCTGGGATGCAGATTGCCTCGTCCAGGACAAGTAAATCTGAATTCCACAAACTTGTACTAAGACTGTATTTCATTTCACATAGCAAACAAACTAGTTTAGTAGAGATTAAATCATGTTGTCCTTACAACTTTCTTAACACAGCCATGCACCCTTCTTTTTCTCCCAGTGGCTACGGCAGTGGTTTCCTTCAAAGACAAAACCAAAGGTTAGAGATGCAAGAAAAGGATATGCTATACGACGTCAAGAACCTTTATTACTATTTGCTCTTTGCTCAGGAAGCCATTCTGATCCTGCGGTATGCTTCTGGTCTTTCTGTATTTATTGCATATTGGTCTACGTAGAAGGATATGCATAAATCTTGATTTTGGTATTTCCTTCTTCTCTTGATAACTAAAGAAAACAGGAAAATCATTTTTAAATAAGCAGACCACCAAGGTGAAACATTGTCTATAGGTCTGAGTATAATGATATTTTTTTTAAAAAAGAAACTTTTCAATTGATTCTTGCATTTGTATAGTTACAATCTTCTTAGATTGAGGTTATAACAAATATCACTTTGTACTTGACATATAAGGAACTTTCTGTTGCCCCTTCCAAAAGAAATCCTCTTATTTAGTAACTTTCTCAGAAACTCACCAGGGCTTGGTTGTAACTTTGTCAGGTACGATTGTTCACATCCAAGAGGGTCTTGGAGGAGCTAGAATCTGCCAAAGAAGAATACCTTCAGTCCACCGTCACTGTAAACAAGGAACAGAAAATAGTTCTCCCAAAGTTAGTTGATTCCTTTGCAAAAAGTTCAGGTCTAGGAGCATCTGATTTGGTGGAGATGGTTATGCCTTATCTACCTGATTCTCAAAGGAAGAGCATTCAAGAGGTTCAATCAAAGACAAGCTGGAAAGGCATTGAATTTACCCCGCATGATTTCACTTTCCATTACCTGTTTACAAAGGAATTAGCTTGGTAGTGGTATACCTTTGTAGGATTCATGAATTTGTGTGGGTAGCATGTTATGTCTGTCGGTGTCTTGTAGATGGTAAGCACAGGTGTAACGAGCAAGAAGGAAATGTGTCTGCCTCAAAGGATAACTGGCGAATAATAATTGTCTGCCTTGTATCTATGAAAATATTAAACTCAGAATGTCAACACTTCAAGATGAGGGCAGGAAACAGAGAATGATGTTGCATTGGATAGCAAGCAACAATCTGGAAATTTTGGGAGCCTGGACTACATTGTCCTTGCAGCATAACTCTATCTTAAGGTCCTCCAGTTTTGAGTATTTTACTATTGCTAAATTGGTTTTAATTTTATGGGTGTATATTCTTCACCTCAACATCCACTTTGGCTGATGGATCAATCCTAAACATTTTTTTTTTCTATATGTCTGCTCAGTAGAAATCTGTATTGCCACCCAGCAATACTAAGAAGCACATTCTTGTGGCCTTCTGGTCATACAGCATGGGAAGGTAATAGGGGAGAATCAAGGGGAAAAAATCTTCTACTCCTAAAATTCCTCAAACTATTATTCCTTCAAGTTTTAGTTATCTTAGTTAAATCACATTATGCATGGCATTATAAACTGATCAAAGCAGTAGATATAAAGTACTGAATTATTAACTAACGATAAACATAACAGGTCAAATATATCTAAAATAAAAGCACGGACCCATGCAAATTAACAAGTCCTTCAGAAATATGTAACATGAAGACACAGCAACAACTGCACAAGGTAAAGGGTGGACTCCTTCTGTTTGTCCATATGTGTCCTTTTATCCTCCAACTGCCAGTGCTTCCTTACAAGGATCTACCTCCAACTCCAGCAGTAACAAGGTGAAAAAGTCAACCAACAATAGTGGGGATCAAGGAACTGATTTTCTCCTAGCTCCTCACATGCTTGAAAACCAAACTCACCATAAGAATCCAGGGCATGCTCCTATGTGTCCACCTGCATGCTTGAAATCACCCACAGTAGCACCAACATGCTTAATGCTCAACTCACCACGAAATTTCATAATCACTGAGCAACAATCCTCCCTCATGTTTAATATGTCATGTTATCAAAGGATTTGACCCTTATAAACTAAGAGAGTGTACGTTAGAGAATAAAGTGCAAGGGTAACTGTTAGTTAAAAAATTGACAACTAAGTTTGTGATAAAATTACATTTTGATGTATAACAAATTATGAAGTTGTTAAAATCTCAACCATTGGTTTTTCGATCAATGGTTATAATATCATACTTTGTTGTCTAGGTTGCATCCCTAACTTTAGAAAAGTCAAATCTGTCATGGAATATGAGACACGTTTGGTCATGTAGATTGTAGAACACCATTTCTATCTTGGATAAGTGCCTTTACAGTACCTATAATCTATTAAACCTCCTCTTCAAAAAGAATACTCTGCCATATGCGTCTCCATAGAAGTTTGCATGCCTCCTGATAGTCAAATTATAAGTCGTTTCATCAACCTCCACACCAATATTGCATATATTATCATGTAGCTTCAATTGTTCATCCCTAAATTACCAAGAACAATTTACACAAAGACATAATGGGCCATGAATTGAGATCTTATGAGTGAAGGCCATAAATATAATAAGGAAGACATGGCAGGTACCTGGCAGTTTTTCATCATCTCTTCAGTGTCTACATTTGGGTAGAAGGATGATGAATTGAATAAGGTTAAGCTTAAAGATATAGGAGTCTCTGCTTCTCAAAACTTTCTTACCTCTTCCATTGCACTTTCATGAAAAAGTGAAGTCATCCAATTCCTTGCTGCAATAATATCTATAAGCATGCTGTATTGAATGGTGATCTTATGATTCCCACATGGCAAAATATTTGTTTAAATATTTCAAAGCATCCACTTTTGGTGGCATTGGCTAGTTGAGTGTCAAAATATGTCCACAATAACATCACCCCCAAATTTCATGAAGTTGCTTCAGTTCTGTGAAAGTCAAATACAGTTTCCCATTCAAGCATAACAGAGTTGAATATATTGCATCTGCTTTTGAATGAGATGTATCACCAGATGTAAACACATGAATACCATTTTCCACATATATCCAACTGCAACCAGCAAGCTTCTTAGCTTCCTTCCCTCTCATTTTCTTTCTTATTCTTCCCATCTCATCCCATTTCCCCTCAGCAGCATAGACATTGGCCAATTGGACATACCGGGACCCATTATCTGCCTCAATTTTTAAGAGTTTCTCTTCTGCCTGTTTGACAAGTGCTGTATTACTGTTTATCTGACAAGCATTAAGAAATGCTCCCCAGATTGTAGCATCTATCTGTATGGGAATCTTTCCCATAAATTCTACTGCCTTTTCTAGTTGATTAGCCCTTCCGTACATATCAACCATACATGCATAGTGGTATATCTCGGGCAATACATTGTAATCTTCTTCCATGGAAATAAAAAATTGCTCTCCTAGTTCTACTAGTCCACGGTGCCGACAAGCTGACAGAAGTGCTACGAAAGTGACTGCATCTGGCTTGACACTTTTCTTCGACATTTCCTGGAAAAGCTCAATAGCTTTATGTTCAAAACCATGATGAGCATAACCAGCTATTATGACATTATATAATATTGCATCTCTATCACTATCAGTCACTAGGTGGAAGCTTTTCTCAGCATATGAGATATTACCACATTTTGAGTACATATCAACCAAAGCACTCAGCAATTTCTTATCCATTTTAAGTCTCATTCTCAAGATGTAAGCATGAATCTGCTTTCCCAAACTAAGGGCAGCTTGTATTGCACAGGCACCAAGCACACTGATGATGATCATTGCATCAGGAATTAGTCCTTCTGTAGTTCTAAACTCTCTGAAAAGTTTGAAGACTGTCTCACATTGTTGTAATTTGACATAGCCAGAAAATAGAGTTGTCCAGACAACAGAGTTTCTTTCTGACAGTGAATCAAAAAGCCTTTGGGCTTCTGTCATGTTGCCTTGAGATGAATAGGCTGCAATTAATGAAGCAACTGCAAATGCGCTTTTAGCCCCAATTCCTGCATACACTGACTCTGCATACCTAATATTCCCACACTTGCAGTAGAAGTCAACAATGCCACTGCTAATAAATTGATTTGAATTGCAACCATTTTTCAACACCAAAGCATGGACACCCTTGCCAAGTTTCAAACATTTTAGACCAGTGCAGGCACTCAAAACACTCGCTAAAGTGTGTTCATTGTACAAAATACCATTTTCAATCATCTCAACAAACAAGGTAAGTGCTTTCTCCATATAGCCATTTTGGGCATATCCTGCAATCAATGTATTCCAAGACACAGTATCATTTAATTCAGGATTTTCCCAAAATACATTCAAAGCCATGTCCATCTTTCCTTCCCTACAACAAGCGGCAACGATTGCATTCTTTGAAACCAAGTCCACCACCCCATCACAACCATAAAATACATTGCATGCATCATGAAATGAACCACATTTAGAGTACATGTCAATGAGAGAACTCAATGCAAACTTGCTTAAGTCATTTGCGGTTTTCACCATATATGAATGCATCTGCTTCCCATAACACAATACACGTAGTTTTGCAGCAAGGTTAAGCATGGTTGTGAGAGTGAACTCATCAATCCCAATTTTGTCATGTGCAGATTGCATTCTAGTAAACAAATCAAGTGCCTCAGTTTCATACCCGTCAGCGCCAACATAAGCTGACAACATGGAATTATAAGAAACCAAATCTCTGAGAGAGGAAGAGTCAAAAAGGGCTCGTGCTTGTGTCAAGTTGTGTGCTTTTATGTAAGCCATAATAATGGCATTCCAAGAGAATACATTTGGGTGGGGTATTTCGTCGAACATTTTGTGGGCCTCTTGCAAAAGGCCGTGGTTGGAATAAAGGTGAATGAGGTTATTACAGGTGAAAATGCTTGATGCCAAACCAGATTTTATTGCCTGGACATGGTCACGGTATACCAGAGCATCTCTCACTCTCAGAGACCCCATTGCTTTAGCTAACACCATTCAAAATTTTGGACCAACAAAAACATGGAATTCGATTAAAAAAATAAAATCTTCAAAACACTAATGGGATGATGTTTCTAGGATTGCTTTGCATTCTAATTCATGTTCCTTTATGCATGTCAAAGACTCAAAAGGAATGGGAATAAAGTTGCACAAGAACTTGCGGTAGGCGTTCACAAAACAAAATTCTGTTTGGATTGACGCAGCCCCACCCAATATTTGTTTTATTTCAATGTTGGACCTTTGGTCCCCCTTGTGGAAATTGAAAGCCTCTTTTGTTCTTTCTCAATAAAATAACTTACAGAAAGTACAGAAAGTATTGATGTACCGCAAAAGTACATCATTTGTACACTATTTGCGGTTAGGCCTTGATTTGTGTTTTACTTTGTATTTTTATTTTATTTTTTAATTCTTTTCATAGTTCATTGCAAACAGTGGTACATATGATGTACGCTTGCGGTGCCTCAATCACAGCTCGATAACTTATGAGTAAGTAAAACTCATTCCATTGGTTAATCCGAAAAACCCCTACTAATTAATCCATGCATTATGTGGTAAATTATAAGTATGGATTGACATTAACTGATATCATTTAAATTATTTAAAATAGGATATAATGAAATAAGTTATTTTTTTGGTTTAATCACATGTATCCTCCATGAGAGACAATCATGTTCGAATCGGGAACATCCACATCATAGTGAAGCTAATTCTCCTAGCGGAGACTTTTTCCATCCACAAGACATTGCTTAGGGGAAACAAGCATGTACCAATTGAACTAACCATGTTGGTTAATAAAATAAGATATGATTGAATATATTGCACTTTATTTTATTCAATAACTTCATTGTTCTGTTTTCAATTTGAAAGTATACAATGAAATTTACTCATTATTCATTAATATGTTACAATTCCGCCCCCTTTCACTTCCACTTCCGAACCATGACATAATTGTTTATTTTATATTACATAATTCCATTTTATTTTAGCCATCATTAAATATCCAAGCATAAGTATTTAATCATTATTTGATTTTTATACACAAGGAAAAAACTATAGTTTCTTCAATAACAAGTAATAGGTTGTCTCTTCTAATTTAAATAAAAAAAGAATTTAAAATCATATGGTAAAAAGGTGAAATTTATACCTAACATTTATTATATGTGTTTAATGGATATATATTATTAGTGTAAAAAAAGTTTACACAATCATATAATAATGTGTTACCATATCGTTCATTGAATTTAATTACGTATGAAGTGTCATATTTATTAAACAATCTGACAACGTGGTATTGGATGTTTGTATAAAACTTTTTTTTTTTCGTGTTTGGTTTAAATTAATATTAAAAGATATTTGTCTTATAAGATAAAATTTTAATTATAAATTATTTAAATTTAAAATTTGAGGAGTGTCCATTGTCAATATAAAAAGAAATTATAGTATTATTTAATGATGTATTATCTTATCATTTAATAAATTTAATAATATATAAAATATCATATTTATTAATTGATATGATAATATATAATTAGATTAAATTTATTTATGTTAATAATATATACTATCTATTAAACTCTTAAATTTAAAGGATGGGAAAATGAAAGTGGCCGTTAATAAAGAAAATTGAAATGATATTTTGTGTTCATATTGTTTGTCCATTTGGAAAATGGAAAGGATAGATTTCCCACCAGTACGTGACAGACTGCCATAGAAAAGAAGAGAGGACAGAGGAGAGAGGTATTTTGGCGGTTTTGTATTTCATGTGAAAGTGAAACTTTTCCATCTTAATTTTGCAAAATTAATATTATCGAAATTGAATTGAAGTCACAAAGTCCTCCCTTTTGATTTTTAGGGTTGAACGACGAATAGAAGAACACAAGAAACAAACAAAGAAAGAGAGAGACAGAGATAGAGATAGACATAGAGATAGAGAGAGATGGAAGAAGAAGGAATAGGGTTGGTGCTGGCGAGAGCCACAGAACTGAGATTGAAGATCAGCAATTGCATCCAAAGAACCACCTCAACATCTCCCAATGGCCCCTCACCACACGCCGATGACGATGACGACGACGCTACTGAAAGGCTTCTCAACATTTGTGATGCCCTCGAAGCCTTGGAGACCCAGCTTTCTTCCTTGCAGGTACCCTCCTCAAATCAAAATTCTTTTTTTAAAAAAATTAATAAAATAAGGTTTCAAATTTGGGACTTTTTCACTGATTTGGAATTGTGGGTTGTCATAGTTCATTGAATAGGAACATGGGTTATCTTTCCCTTTTCTTTTTGACATAAGGTTTTATGGTTGAATATCTGCTGCCTCAATCACTAAGCTTGAGATTTGGCTCCTTATTTTGGTGTATCTCTTAATAAACCTACAAATAATGTTGTTGCTACATCTGATTGTTGGAATTGAAGCCTTGCCCTTTATATTTGTGTGAAAGTTGCAAAAACACTTGTTGCTTACTTGCTTCATAGTGTAAATATGTCTCTTATTGTTCTTGCTTGCTTCAGTTTATTCTTGTCAGTAAATATTGATAATACTTTTATGTGGTAATGAAGCATTGAAGCTAGCTACTACACTAGCTAGGCATGTTCAAATTGAATAATGCTGTGGTTAAGTGCCACCGTACAAATTCATAGTGTATTTGCAGCCAAGAATATTTTAGATTGCATAAGATTCTTGAGTAGATTATTGTTGAAACTTAGTATATATGTTCGTGCTTTCTTACAAATCCAGTTCCATTGCATATTAACTTTCTAAATGAGTGCTTTCCTGAGTAGATTATTGTGGAAACTAAGGTTGTGTTTAGCATGTGGACAGAACACAAGGGGACAGGCCATTATATTCTGTTTTTTCTTTTTATTCCACCATTTTTAGTGAAATCAAAATGTACCACTTTTTTATGGTATGTTCTACCTTGTTCTACCTATAATATGCATTAAACATAGAACAAAACTCATATATTCTGTTTTATTTTATTCTACCCTGCATACCAATCACTACCTTAATTCATGCTTACTTGCAAATACAGTTCCATTGCATATATGCATTCTAAATAAGTGTTTTTCTCATCCTTTACTTATCAAACCCCCAATGTGAATTGTGAAATGAAACTTTACCTATTGAAACTAGTGATCATTATACCTTCAGACTTTCACATTCTCTGCAACTTTGTACAGCTGCAAGTATGTGATTTTCCCTAGTGTTTTATCAGTACACAGTTATGTTCATTGAACTTGAAATAGTACTTGTAGGATGATTTTTAAAATCTTTCTGATTTATTTTGAAGATAATTTAGTTTCATGGCAGGACATTATGATGTAGTTTTATCCATGTAGCTTACTCACCTAATGGGAAATGACTTTTGTTGCTGTTGTTGCTTTGGGAAAATAATCAAAATTTGATTGAGATAATAGTTTGGTGATCCTAATTGTCTTGTGCAATTTACAGGTTCTGCAACAACAACAGCGGTATGAAAGGGAAATTGCCTTGGCTGAGATTGAAAACAGTCGCAAAATGTTAATTGGTAAGCTCAAGGAGTATAAAGGTAAGGAACTGGAGGTTATACATGAAGCTTCCACTTTTGCTAGTGAAACAGTGGAACCAAACAATGATCTACTACTTCCTCCATATCCAAGCCGCCCTCCATACTCCATGTCTCTAGACAAGGAATATCTGTCACAGATCCCTTCTGTGAATAAATCTGGTCGCAATGGGTTAATCACACTTGATACAATGACTGAGGCAAAAAAGAGTCAAAATGAGAAGGAACAAAACCATGTTGAAGAAGATGGAGCTAAAAGTCCAAGAAAAGGATTGGGATTTTTTATAACTTGTGCTGCCAAAACAATGCTCACAGTTGTTGGCGTGGTATCAATATTAAGTTTGTCTGGATATGGGCCTAATTTAGGGAAGATAGGCACTCGTTTCAGTGTACAAGGCTGGCGTCAAAGACTAGAAAATGAGAACAAGAGATCTTCCACTGAAAATAAGGGCGAGAGAGCTATTACTCAGTGTCCACCTGGGAGAATTCTGGTGCTGGAAAATGGGGAAGCTCGATGTCTTGTGAAAGAAAGAGTTGAAATTCCATTTTCAGCTGTTGCTGCAACACCTGATATAAACTATGGATGTGGTTAAGACTTGAGAATAACATTCATTCACCCTATTGTATATCTTTCACTCCTTTTTTCATTTTCCTTGTTCTTGTCGATATGGTATTCAAAAATTGTATTCAGTGTCTGATTGTCTTTATTTTTGGTAGTTGAGTGATTGCCATGATTTTTGATAGTTGACATGTAGGTTAGGCAAGTGTCCATCATTTGTTTTAAAAATGGAGTAAGTTTCATCTGAGGTCACTTCAACATTAAATACTCCCAGATTGTTTGGGAATCCATTGGAGAAGGGTGAGTAACGGTATGCTCACTAGGAAGCAACTAGTTATTTTGAATTGAAATGATTTGTTTGGAAATTTTTTCTTGAAAGTAAGTTTTTATAAAAGTGTAAATTTTCAACCCAAATGGAAAAGCTACTTTTCATAACTTGCATTCAAACTAATCTTTGGATGTAAAATCAATTTAAATCTAAAGCAATCAAACGTAAAATTTTTCATGAAATCACGTTTTGAGTAAGACACACACGACTCAAAAATGATTTTTGCAAAATTTTTCGGTGTAAATGTGATTTTTAATTGAATCAACAATAATATTTCATTAAAAATGACTAAAATTATATTTTTTATCCAAAATTCACCAAATTTAATTTTTTGCATCCCACACCATCCTTCACACCACAAGACACCTATGAATCAAATTAAAAAAATGGATATTGAATGCTCACATTGTTCCTCAAGATAGTCAATGTTAGGGTTAGGGTTTCTAACTTTACTATTGACGAAACCATTCTACCTTAAACATGTCAATCATCCAATGTTTACTAATCCACTCAACGTTCATATCAAGTTTAAGGCACATACTAGATGACACAAAAATATTTTTTTTCAAAATTTTCCGATGTAAAGGTGATTTTTAATTGAATTAACAACATTATTTCATTAAAAAATTACTAAAATTATATTTTTTGTCCAAAATTCACCAAATTTAATTTTTGGGCAACCCGCACCGTCCCTCACACCACAAGACACCCATGAATCAAATTAAAAAAAAATGGATATTGAGTGCTCACATTGTTCCTCAAGATAGTCAATGTTAAGGTTAGGGTTTCTAACTTTACTATTGACGAAACCATCCTACCTTAAACATGTCAATCATCCAATGTTTACTAATCCACTCAACATTCATATCAAGTTTAAGGCACATACTAGATGACACAAAAATAATTTTTTTTCAAAATTTTCCGATGTAAAGGTGACTTTTAATCGAATTAACAACATTATTTCATTAAAAAATCACTAAAATTACATTTTTTGTCCAAAATTCACCAAATTTAAATTTTGGGCAACCCGCACCGTCCCTCACACCACAAGACACCCATGAATCAAATTAAAAAAATGGATATTGAGTGCTCACATTGTTCCTCAAGGTAGCCAATGTTAGGGTTAGGGTTTCTAACCTTACTACTGAGTGACGAGACCACCTCCCCTTAAACATGTTAATCATCCATTGTTCACCAATCCACTTAACATTCGTATCAAATGTAAGACACACACTAGAGGATACAAAATTATTTTCACAAAATTTTCCGGTGTTAAGGTAATTTTTAATTGAATTGACATCATTATTTCGTTAAAAAAATACAAAATTCGTTTTTTTTTCCAAAATTTACCAAATTTAAATTTTGGACATCCCACACCATCCCCACACCATAAGACACTGAGGAATCAAATTAAAAAAATGGATATTGAGTGCTCACATTGTTCCTCAAGGTAGCCAATGTCAAGATTAGGGTTTCTATCCTTATTATTGACGAAACTAGCTACCTTAGACATGCCAATCATCCAATGTTCATCAATCCACTCAACCTTTTTGTTCAATGTAAGACACACACCAGAGGACCCAAAAATGTTTTTTGCAAAATTTTCCGGTGTAAAAGTGATTTTTAATTGAATAAGCAACATTATTTCATTAAAAAATCACTAAAATTTCACTTTTTTGTCCAAAATTCACCAAATTTAAATTTCGAGCATCTCACACCATCCCCACATATTATAAAACAAAAACTGATTTTTTACATACTCCCCCCGTCCCATTTTATTTGACTTTTAAGGTTGTTACACGAGAATTAAGGAATATCATTAATACCCTAAATTTTATAAAAATTATAAACTAATTCCCTACTATACCCATTATCTCTCATATTAAAAACACATCATACAAGAAATGCACATTAATTAATTGGTAAGGGTGAAATTAGAAATAGTCATTTAATATTGTATTAGTATTAGAAAACGACAGGTAAATTGGGACAATTTTTTTTGCTAAAACGTCAAGTAAAATAAGACGGAGGGAGTAGTTTTTTGCTACAAGAGTGATTTTAAATTTAGTTAGCAACATTTTTCATTAATAAATTCCAAAAAATTATATTTTATCCAAAATTTATCAGAGTAAAATTTTGGGCATCTCATATCATTACCCACACATTATAGGACCCAAAAATGAGATTTGCAAAATTTCCTAGCATTAGATATTTTTTAATTGAATTAATAGTAGTTTTCATTAAAAATTTCACTATACATACATTTTTTATTTAAAAATTCACTAAACTTAATTTGCGGCATCACACATCATCCTCACAAATTAGGAGAGCCAAACATGATTTCTTCATATTTGTTTTCGTTCAAATGTGATTTTTATTTGATGTAACAATTTTCTTTTACTAAAATAAAAACTTAAAATATTTTTTGTCCTCAAGGAACTAAATTGTGCTGTTTTTTTTAAATCACGCACAAACTTTATTGCATTGCAATTTAATAAATTTTAGCTATTTGACTTGACATAACTCAAACCTATCATTATCCCATTAAAAGTAAAATATAAATACTAGAAGTATAAGTTCAAATTGATCGATGCATGAAAATCAAGACTCAATCACTAATACGTTAATGGCCCAATAAAAATTGTATTGGTTCTACAAAAAAATTGACAAAAAATGACATGAGTTTGAGAAAAATTTGACAAATTAAAAAGGATAAAAAATTGATAAAAAAATGGTATTGGTTTAACAAAAAATGCCATTTGTATGACAAAAAAATTACCAAAAGAAAATCTAAAAAAAGGTATCAGTTCCAAAGAAACTATTAAAAAAAATGACTAAAACAAATCCACAAAAAATGGCATCATTTTATAAAAAAAAAATGGCATGAGTTCAAATACTTATAATAATATGAAGGCCACATAGGAATATCACTTAATTATATGTTATTAAGAAGTGTAACTCTTAAAGTTTTGACACCTGCTGTTAACAGATCTTGACTTATCTCTCTCTTTATATATATATATATATATATATATATATAAGGATGGTTCAAATTACACCGGTGTAAGTTACACCAAGTATTACACCGTTAATAACTACAAATCGAATATGTTTTTTACTAATCCAACCGTTGAATTATGTTTGTTCATCATCATGATTATATATGCCAAATTTTGTCACTAATAACTTGATAATCAAATGGTTGGATTTTTCATATATTTCAAATGTATATATAACGTTAATCTTGAGACATCTCAATGACATATCAAATAATTTCGAATTAATGTAAAATTTTATATGTATGATCTATATGATAGTAATTTTCAATCCAATGGTGGATTATTTAATACAATGATCCGTTAAAAAATTATTCAACGGTGTAACACTTGGTGTAACTTATACCGGTGTAATTATATTCCTCCTCTCTATATATATATATTACTTTTTCTATATTTTCAAGGCCTTGAAACAATTTTTTTTGAAATTTAATTTATTCATAATCATTGTAAGTATTTGTATTTTGAATTTTAATATGTGAATAATTTTTTCATTCATTTATTTTCTTATTGAAAGTAAAATGAATAAGAAATATTCATTCACCTTAATATACATTTATTTCCTTTTATGAATTGTGAATTTTATTTTATTAAAATATTATTGCATGATTAAGCACGAATATACTATTACTATATACTGGGACAAGATCAATTGACACAAGATGTTAAATTTGTAGAGTTACTCCACTTAATATATTTTTGTAAAATGTTAATTTGATCAATCCAACCGTTGAATTATATCATATTACTTTCAAGATAATGTATATCAAATTTAAGATAATTTGGACATTCGTAGATATGTTATCTAATAGTGAACTTTTATTTATATTTTAAAAACATATACGTTAAAATAAATAAGTTTCATGAAGTATGAATCGATATTTAATTTTTTGAATTTTTATAAACTTTATCTACTTTATAAAAACTTTCAATTCAATAGTTGAATTTATCAAATTTAAATTTTATAAAAAGATATTAATTGGTATAACTCTAAAAGCTTGACATCTAAAAGTTCAACATCTGGTATCAATTGATCGTGTCTTATATATTACTCCCTCCGTTTCTTTTTAAGTGTCATTTTAGGGCCTCAAATTTATTTCTAAATAAGTTTCATTTTCAGATACCAATGCAATAATAAATGTTATTTTTCTAATTTTCCCCATCGTAACCGGATCCTTTTTTATTTCAAATATTTATTATAAAACTATATCATAAATGTTTTAAAAGTTTAAAATTTTAATAAATGTATTTTTTATGTTTACAACGAAAAATTTATGGTAAAAGGTAAATAATGTGAATATAAACACAAGGTGTTTATGCATAGTTATTGAGAAAAGAGAAATATTAATTAATTGCATTAATGAGAGAAAGAAAAATGATATCTTTAAAAAAATGAAGCTTAAAAGAAATAATTATTGCATTCATTAATCCTTATGTAAAAGTCTTAAACGACGGATAAAAAGAAACAGATGAAGTATATATATAGAGAGAGAGGTAGCGTATCACATGAGAATGATGTTTTTTTGTGAGAATGATAAGAATATTTTGTAGCCATCAGATTTAAGTAGAGGGTTGATATTAAAACAACCCACTTAAAGATATCATATGTCTCCTTCACCGTTACTTATCATCACCGCCACCACTACCACCCTTGCCGCCACCACCACCACCACCACTGTCGTCGCCGCCACCATCACTATCACCGTCGTCGCCACCATCACCTCGTCGTCGCCGCCATCGCCGTCGCCGTCGCCGTCGCCGCCACTACCACCAGCTGTAGGTGGTGGTGGTGACAACGGTGGTGGTGGCGAAGGCGGCGGTGGTGCGGCGGCGGTAAGTAACGGTGAAGGAGACACATGATATCTTTAAGTGGGTTGTTTTAATCTCTCAACCCTCTACTTAAACCTGATGGCTACAAAATATTCTTATCATTTTCACATAAAAACATCATTCTCATGTGATAAGTGTTAAATTATCCCCTATTTGTATTTTATGGATTAACATTAATCAATTATTTAGAATTACATTTATTTGAATTATTAATATCAATTATAGATTAATTATTTAATTAAAGCACATAATATAAAGATAGATGATATATTGGGCTTTTATTGTGAATAGTCCGTGATGAGTTGAGTTGTTCAGTTCAATAGCCCGTTGAGAAGTCCCTGGTCTCTATTGGTAAGAAACAGATAACCCATTAGTCAGTTTATATGACAGACCCTTCCTGTACTCTGTACTCTCCGTCTTTTGAGCTCCTATCAGGAAGAGAACAGTATTCTCTCACTTGTCACATTAACATGGAAATAGTTGATTCTCTCATTCCAGGTACACAACCCCAATTCTATTATGTTATTATATTCTATGAACATGTTAGTTTGTTGTATCTGTTTGAAACTGATCTAGGCTAATTTAACAATAAGCTCCCTGGATATATATATATATATATACACATACATACATATATACTTCATTGATAGATAACAAATGATATAATAGAGTATACTATAGTATGGTGAGGGAAATATCAAATAGAGAGAGGGAGGAGATGAGCATCCTTGCATTAAAGGTGGTTATTAAGTTTAGGCGTTGGGGTTTAAATAAAGAACGGTAAGTGGACCGTGGGTGTTGGGATCATTTATTGCGTAGGGGGGAAAATTGGAACGCAGAAAACCACCTCTCATTCGGCCTTCAATCCCATCTTTTTTTCCCACTAGAGGCATCACACTCACATGAAGCAGTAGAGTTTCTCAATACACACGGCAAAAATAATTATTAATGCACGGCATGTAACACTTCCTGTTCGGTCTCTTTTTGACAGAAAAAAATCGACTCCATAACGATTCAGTTCCTTGACATGTAAATGTCTGGGGAGTGGGCACAGATTTGGTTTATAAATATAATGATTAAATAAATCAAACCCTATTGCAGGTCCCCAGCAACACAAATATAATGATTAAATATGTTTTTAATCTCTCAAAATATAGTGAAATTTGGTTTTGGTCCCTCATTTATTTTTTTTATTGGTTTTGGTTTTTTATGTTTTAAAATCACATAATTTTAGTTCTCATCGATAGTTATATTAATCCGCTAAGCAATGACGTAGCGATATTTCTTATAGATTTTTCTATGGATTTTCCTTCAAATTTTTCTGCTGATCTCAAAATTCAAAGGAAATTTTGTTCAGATTCTATAATTTGCAGAAAATGTACTATAGATTTTTCTACAACAAAGCAAAAAAAAATTTATAGCAACATTTTTATGTAAAGAATTTGTAGTTTTTTTTCAAAATTGACTACAGGTGAATTTTCTAAAAAAAATTGTAAGAAATTTCCTGTGGAGTTTTAGCCGAAAAAAGTCGTAGTGGAACTGCGAAAGTGACTTAACAAAGTACGGTTAATACGAAGGACTAAAAGCATGTGATTTTAAAAACTGGAGGACCAAAATCAAATTTCACCATATTTTCAGTGACCAAAAATATATTTAACCCTAAATATAAATACCGATTTCAAATCTTACTCCGAACACGATTTAAGAATGTAGTTGAATTTTTTTTGGTCTTTAGAATATACTTGAATTATAATAAGACAAGACAATTTTTTTTTGTTTAACCACTACTTTCCTTCACGGGAGGCAATCCTGTTCGAGCCGGGAACATCCACATCATGGTGGAGCTAACTCTCCCAACGGGGATTTTTTCCATCCACAAGACTCGAACCCGAAACCCTGCTTAAGGGGAAACAAACATGTAACACTTGAACCAACCCCAATTGATAATATTGCACAGGTTAGAAAAACCGTTTTAATATTATGTAAAATCTAAAAAAAGTAACGCGGTTGAAAAAAAAAAACATGTGCAGTATTGCACATGTTAATAAATCAAAAGTGGAAATGTTTTATTAGAAAATGTAACATTTTATATTATCAAAGCATTGAATGCTATGATAATTGTAATTTGACTAATTTTCCAATAAAACTTTTACACTTTTGATTTATTATCATGTACACGTGTTAGAAAAACCGATATTAAAATTATGTTTGAGATTCTTCAATGTATTTTTATTGATAATATTATGTTTTATGTCAAATATTTTAAGAATTAATTTGGCTTAAATAATACACAATTAGAAATTACCAGTAAAATGTCATTCGAATTCTTTAATATAATTTTTATTATTTAGTCAAAGTTAAATTATATATTTTTAATATCATTATAATTTGAATTTTATTTTTTAGCTTTTATTTTTATATATTGTTCAAATTAAAATATATTAAATATTTGATTTATTAAAAAACCACTTAATAGGATGAATATTTTGACTTCTGTCAACCCTATTATATTATATACATTTTATAAAATTAGACACTTAACTTTTTATTATTTTTTCTATTTAAATAAACTTTTACTTGTCATTTCCACCAAAATAAAAATGAATATCTCATATATGAGGAGGGTTCTACTTACACCAGTGTAAGTTACACCAAGTATTACACTACTGAATAATTTTTTAATAATTATTGTATTAAATAATCCGCCGTTGGATTGAAAGTTACTATCATATAGATCATACATATAAAATTTTACATTATCTAAAATTATTTGATATGTCATTGAGATGTCTCAAGATTAACGTTATATATACGTTTGAAGTATATGAAAAACCCAATCATTTGATTATCAAGTTATTAGTGTCAATATTTTACAAAATTTGACACATATAATCATGATGATGAATAAACACAATTGAACGGTTGGATTACTAAAAACACATTCTATTTATAGTTATCAACGGCTAATATTTAGTGTAACTTACACTAGTGTAAGTTGAACCCTCCTCATATATATATATATAGTTATAAAAATTGGATCGGACAAGGTGGTTCGATTGGGAACCTGTCTGATGTCTGTCCATATCAACAAAAAACCTGCTGGTTTTAGAACAGTAAAAATTGGTAAAAAAATTGGTGTCATGAAATTAGTTGAGCCAGCCAATTTTTAAATTTATTTTTTATTTATATTTAATTTAAAATAATTTTTAGTAAAATAAGGATAAATTTATAATCATTCCAAATAAATATTTACATTTTAGTCAAATTTTTTAGTTTTTCATCTTTTAATTCATAATAAGATCTTTTTATATTAATTTATAATATTATATATCTTGATTTCATTATAATTTTGCTACTTTATTATTTAAAATATTATATAATATTAATAGTATATATTTAATTATTATTTTTTTGTTTTAGTTTGGTGTATTTTGCTTAGAACTCTTGATTTTGGTTTTTTAGGTGGTTGTTATGTATTTAGTACAATAGTGTGATTTTTTGTATCGGTAGAAATATCCCTTATACTCACTATTAATTCACTTTTTTACTTAAAAAAATTATTAAACTATAAATTAGTGACTTTCCTAATTTAATTACCGATTCAATTTTAAAAACAAGCACATTAAATTAAATGAGAAGCTGAAACTCGCAGTTTGCCAACCGATTGTCATATGTCTGTCCTGCTTTTTACCAGATGTTTGGTTCGAACGTGTTTTGCAATGCAGTTTTTGAGAAAATGTCACCTATTACGTGTTAATTAGATCAATTTTTTCAAGGGTCGCAATCCTGTACCCTCTCCTACGAGAGGGTTTTGGTACCTTCTTGTTAATTTTTTTATATTGAATGGAGGCATAGAGGCCAAAGCTACATAGAAACAAGTCGTGTACTCCATGTTAAATCATTTCGAAGACATAAAATGAGTTTTGAATGAGAAACACGTGTACTACAAATGAGAACGTGAAAAAATGAGGGAACACAATAAAAAATACAAGATAATAGTTATAAGGGATCAAAAAGTCTTTTCAAAAAATAAAAATATAAATTCTAATAGTTAAAACATGTCCACAACTGTAAAAGTACTAAGATCATTTAAGAAAGTTAAGAGAAATTAATTGAATGATCAAAGAAGGTATCAAAACCCTCTCTCGCTAGAGGGTACCTTAGAATTTCCCTTTTTTCAATATTTTTTACAATCTACACTATAGTTTCAATTTTATATTTTTTAAGGAAAAAATAAAAGAATGAAAGTTTGAAAGGAAGAGATGACATTATTCTTACTTGTTTAATTGTAAAGAAAAAAAAAAGACTCATATAAATATATCCTCTTCTCACATACAAACAAAATGAATGGAAAAAAAAGTTTTTTGTTGAAGTGATAAATTTATTTTTTTATATACCCTAAGAAAATGTGTTTTCTTATTTTTATCATTCTCATAATTAATCTCATTATATCCATTAAAAAAAGATACTCCTTCCGGTCCTATTTATAAGAATTTTTTTAAGGTGAGTTTTGGTCCTTTTTATAAAAACTTTTTCAGATTGTCTCATACATTAATTATTCTTTGACAAAAATACCCCATTAGTGGAGGTAGATGAGTAATTAATTAGTAGAGGGAGTGCGACACAATTGAGTAGTTAAATAGAAAGAGAAAGATAATGAGTCTCAATAAATTTAAGGGTAGTTTAGGAAATATGCTAGACAAATTTATTGTAATTAACTAAATTAACCAACTTTCTTAATTCGTGAAGTAATTAAAATGTTATTATAAATAGTGCCGGAGTATGTTGCAGATGCAGTATCAATGGCGCCTACATGTCAATTGACAATGACATCAATCAAGCATCACATATAGTAATTGTTTTAAATTATAAAAGAAATAATTTTTCTTGGAAAAAGCACGACCGAACAACCTGCAATCCAAACATGAATAACTCCCGGTTGGGACGAAGGGGCAACTTAATCTTGAGTGAATCTCACTCACTATAAATAAAAGCCTTTAGCAGAGGAAACAACTAAGCTACAACACATCAACGATTTTCCTCACCTATTGGAACTGCAACCACCGCAATGGGAGAGAACGTGAACACCGTAGAGGCCACTGGTTTCACGGAAGAGCAAGAAGCTCTGGTGGTCAAGTCATGGAACGCAATGAAGAAGAATTCTGCTGAGCTGAGCCTCAAGTTTTTCGCCAAGTAATTAATTTCATGTTCTCTTTTTTAAGCTCTTGCTTATATTATTTTGAACAATTGAACTGATGATCGATGACTTGGAACTTCAATTCTTAGAATACTTGAGATTGCTCCAGCAGCTAAGCAATTGTTCTCATTCTTGAGAGATTCAGATGTTCCTCTCGAGCAAAACCCCAAGCTCAAGCCTCATGCCATGTCTGTCTTTCTCATGGTAACTAACTTAATTTGTCACCACTCACCATTCTGACAAATTTTCCATTTATAAGCTCTGTCTCTTGGTATCAATTTATTTTCTTATATATTGCAGACATGTGAATCAGCAGTTCAACTACGGAAGGCTGGTAAAGTAACCGTCAGAGAATCGAACTTGAAGAAATTAGGTGCTACCCATTTCAAAAGCGGTGTAAAAGAAGAGCATTTTCAGGTATACATATATATATATAAACTTTCAAAATTAGCATGGTTGACATATATAGATCGAAATTAAAATGGCATTTGCTCATATTTAATTGTTATATCAATTTTTACATTGAAATAAGTTATGGCAGCATGATAGTGGTAGAAAACAATATGATATACACATGTCAGCACCCTAATCAAGAATGATTTTTGATGGAGTAGTACTAATTTGTAGAAGACTAATGTTTAGTTTATTGTTAACAAGGTAACAAAGCTTGCGCTTTTGGAGACCATAAAAGAAGCAGTACCTGACATGTGGTCACCGGCTATGAAGAATGCATGGGAAGAAGCTCATGATCAGCTGGCCAATGCCATCATAGCTGAAATGAAACCCTCCTCTTAGACTCTCTTCTATCTTCTATATGTAGTTCCAATTTGAATAAGATTGTCGATTGAGTGCGAGTGTTTGGAGACGTGTTTTCTTTTGTATGAATAAAAAATTACTTTATGGTGCTATATATTGGGGTTCGAAACTGTAATAGAATTTATAATTCAGTAATTGAAGGTGATTGTATTGAAATGTAGTTAGATGCGTGTGTTTACAATTATTTGTCATTTAGCATGAAATCTTCCTATATCATTGACTCACGTGAAGTTCTAGTCATGCACTCTCTTTTGATGTAGTACTATTTTCCTTGGTTGTGTAATCTAATTATTAATTAATTTAGGTCCGTTCTTGATCTGTCAGTGATGAGATTCTCTATCTGAGGATTTCATTGACTAATAAATTATTAAAAAAATATCAAAATAATTGGTGCTATTTGCTAATTACTCCCTCCGGTCCTATTTATAAGAACTTTTTGAAGGTGAGTCTTGGTCCTTTTTATAAGAACTTTTTCAAATTGTCTCATGCATTAATTATTTTTTGACAAAAATACCCCATTAGTGGAGGTAGGTGCGTAATTAATTAGTAGAGAGAGTATGACACAATTGAGTAGTTAATTGGAAAGAGAAAGATAATGAGTCTTAATAAATTCAAGGGTAGTTTAAGAAATATCATACACATTCTTGACAAATTTATTGCAATCAACTAAATTAACCAACTTCCTTAATCCGTGTGATATAGTTAAAAGGTTCTTATAAATAGGACTGGAGGGAGTAACATTCTTCTTTCATTAGCCAGCTCCCACAGTCAACATGCAGCAATAGCCTTTGTTTTTATGCACTAATATAATAATCACCAACGGTTGGCAAAGAAGAGACAACTGAAAAATAAAAAGGAGAAGAAATAATGAACATATTTTTTGAGCCAATTGAAACCCAACATGTCAGTAGACAGTACATACCCAGACTCCTAGAGATGTCAAAAGTGTTCAGTCTTCAACATTTCTTTCTCATTTCTGAACCTCTCTGATTCACAAACTTACCCAGTAGCCCAAAATCAAAGGTTTAATTAACGCACCCCACAGGATTATTTTGTTCATCCTCTCCTCCAATTAAGAAAATGGACAGCAAACAATAACCACCACAATTATCAAACTCAATTAGTAAACAAGGTTTGAATGGCCCATAGCCGCAACCGCAACTATAGATCCTTCAAATTATAATAATAAAAAAAGATAGCACTAAAGTAAGTTATATATATATAACATCCACGATTTCTCATTACACTGTCACAATTTAAAACCAAAAGTTTTCAGTGTTGCAAGACTTAATATTCCACTCTTCCAGTCTTGGCAAAGTTCTTTCATTTGCAAGCAGCAGTGTAGGCCTCTGTAAAAAGCCATAGTGGTTCAGACTTGGGACTTGGGAGGAACTGATACTATGAATAGATAGGAGCATTATAAACTTATAATCGTAGGCACACTATCAATTTCCAAAAATAGAGAACAGAATAAAGAATAAAAATGGGAAAATATCACAATCACTCTGATGTTGAACTAAACTCTTTTTTTTAGCAAGTACTAATAATAAACTCTTAGTAATGAAGTTTTACGTAAGGTTCAAGTTGAGTTCAAGCTCAAAAAGAAATTGAAAAGCCCAAATGCAGCTAGTTTCAATTTGAAGCACATACCACCGATTTCATCGCGTTCTCTCTGTTTCTCTTCCCTTCCAATCTCTCTCTTGGGTTCACTCGGCTTTCGAAGGTGCTCTCTCTCTCCCACTTGCTTTCGATTACAGCTCTTTGTGCGTGGTTAGATTTAGATGATTCAATTGTTTGATTGAGGAGCATGGGAAATGAATTTGACTAGTTTCTGGGCTACCCATTTGTCTTGTGCTGTTGTTTTACACTTTTTCTAAAAGATTTGAGTGAATGTAGGGTTTAACTTTGATTAATACCTCCTCCCTTCCCACCTTCCATACCCACGCACTTTCATAAAAGCCCTCTCTTTTTTTTTGTCCTGCATTGTTCTGTCTATGTTTCTGTTTCTGTTAATATAAAAGTGTCTCGTATTTCTACCTTCCTCGTTTCAACTTCTTGCAGAATCGAGTTGCATGGTGGGGGTGGGGGGACTTTGGATGCTATTAAAATTTTTGTATCTCCCCCTCTCTCTAACATTTATACTGGTAATGAAAGTAAGAACCCATATACTGTAATGGTGGAAAAATGGTATGTGTTGGTTAAAATTTAACATAAGGGCATGATCTTTTATTAGTTTCACTATATAAGAAGAGAAGTCAAGTTGTGAAATGGTATTTTCCAAGCTTTCTGCTACATTTGAGAAATTGTTTCTTGGCATGGAAATTTCTTGACCAATTTATGTGGACATTTCTTTGTTTTTTAATATGAAGAAGGGTGTTCAATTTTCAGGACTTGGCATTTTGGATAATAACTAGATAGATGACTAACGCAGCTGAGAAGAACCTTGATTTCTTCAAAGTCTTCCTTCCAGAACGACACTCTGAAGGAATGGTATTATTCTTAATTATACTTACTTGCGACTTTATCAACATATAATTAATGTTCCTCTTCATATATAGTCTACTATTTATTTTAGAATATTGTAATACATTAACTATTGTATGAATTATTAAATTTACTGAAAATAATATGTGATGTATTATTTAATTATATTGCTTTAGATGTAAAAAAACCAGACCAATTAATGTAGTTGTTCATTTCAAAATCGTTACTCAAGTATTATAACATCTCATGTGACATTGATCTTCTGTTCAGTGAGTCGAAGAGGCTTACAATTTTTCTTATCTGTTTTTTCTTTTAAACTTGCAGTTTATCCCAAAAGTGAAGTTGAAACTCTTTGAAGAAAAGGTAATTAAGGTTGTCATCCTTAGAAATCGTAGTGGAAGAATTTGGCATGTCAAAGTTCGTCCCATTAATGGTCAATTCTGTTTTGAGAATGGTTGGAAGCGTTTCCGAGAAGAAAATTGTTTAAAGGCTGCTGACTTTTTAGTTTTTACATATTTGAGGAACAATGAGTTCAATGTTAAAATTCTTGAACTATCATCCAAATGTGAAAAGATAATGGATGAGAATGAACTTGGAGAACAAAAGGATGACATTATGGATTTGGAGGAAGAAGAAGAACAAGAAAATGACAATGACATTGAGGAAGGCTATGACTATGATGATGAGGATGATAGTGATTTTGTTGATGATGAGAATATAGATATGGATGAAGACTATGATGATTCTGAAGATGATGAGAATACGGATAAGAAAGAAGAATTCAATGCAAACATGAAGAGTCAATCTTATTGTAGTGCCTGCAAAGGCAAAAGTAAGTTTTAAGTTTTAAGTTTTAACTAACTTCACATTGAAGTCAACTATTTTTGTTTTTTCATCTCTCTATATATGTATTGGTTTGGTGCTTTAGTCAACCTTTGTCTGTTGATTTAGTTGATTTAGGGAATGTCGGGAGCTGTTCTTTCACCAAGGTTGATCCTCAACTTGAAGAAGACTACGAAACTGATGAAGAAATTTATGTTCAGCCGAATAATCCATACTTTGTTGCAAAACTTGTTAAGAGCAGACCTAATGAATTGGTTAGAATTCTTTATCTCCACTGTTATGGTTCTGCCCTTTTCTGTACTTTAACTTTTCATAGCTTACAACTGTTCTGTTCTGTTACATGTTCTTATTTGATTTACTGTACTTCTCTTTTATGGCATCATCCTATTCCTATCCTTCGCTTTTGCAGCATATTCCAAAGAATATCATTAAAGACTTTTCCCTTAGCTTTCCAAAAAGGATTGCCGTTTTATGTTGCAAATGCAAGGTATATATAATAATCTAATCTTTAATTACCTTCCTGCAGTTTTCATAATTATATATATATCGGGACATTCAATCGCTTGTGTTGTCTACAGAATTTGAAACCGCATTCATCACAGAATATTCAAAGGAATGAAGTAGAAGCCTATCATCTCAACTTGCCGGCACCACAGACACCCATTCCCAAAAAATATAGGAGAGGACAAGTGTCTACATGGAAAGATGGTCGAGTATGTATCAACGGGTGGGCAGATTTTTGTGAAAAGTACAAGATTGAAGAAACTGATGTATGCATCTGTGAAATTGTGATGCGGCAACACAATATGGTAGAAATGTTACGAGTGCACGTTCGTCGCTCTATCAAGGAATGAACACACTACACTAGGCAACAATACTACCAATGATGAACTGAGGACTTTGAACTTGTTTATTCTTAATTAATCACATGCTGTAAAATATTATTATGAATTGTTTATCATTTTCTTATGATATGATGACCATATAATTCATCTATGCTTCATTTACCTTACACTATTCCACTGCTTAGTTCTACATTGTAGAAATTTACAATGCAAATTATTTATCAGAATGGAATTTGGAATCCTCTTAGTGGCTTGAAGTCCACTGGTTTACTTTGCCACTACTTTGACAAATTTGCTTGGTTTAAGTATTGGTGATCCAATTTGATGTTTAATAACTGACTTAGAAGTGTTCTGGGGAATAGGACTAAAATTACAGTAGTTGAACATAGCAATTAGGTCATTCAATTCAAACATTGTCAACATCTCAAAGCCAAGTAGTAAGCAGAATAAAGATGGTTCAAATGAGTAGTGAACTTTATTAACCAGATGGAAGTCATATTTTTTTTTCTTGGCAAGCATCTAACGTTGCAACACATATACAATAAGCTATTATATTTACTTGTCAACCAACCACATGTTTCTTACCTCATCCATTTCTTCTTGTTAGTCCCAATACAAAGTCTCTTCCCCAAAGCCCTACTAGATCTATATGAAAAAGGGTTACTCCTAACACAAACACCAATTTTATTTGACTTGCATTTCTCTCTTCCTTCTTTACTAGCAATTTGCTATAGCATCAAGTGTGTATAGTTCCTCATTATAGTTTCTCCTCATTTCAGAGAACAAAGGCAACAGCCTCAAGGCATGAGGGTATTTTTGAAAAAAAAGTGTTTTAAGAAAAAATAAGGGAGTGCAAAAAGGAAGTCCCCAACTTCACAAGGCCGAAGCCCAATACAAACAAGGCCCATGAGCAGTCAAGGATGGTAACTCAATAGTCTCAGACAACAGACTGCAGCCTTTGAAAGCAACAAGTACACTGAAATCTAGAGTGCAGCCCTTGATCCTCTTAAGGTCTGTGCATGTGCTTAATTTAATTGGGCTTTGTTTTAGGCTTGGCCAGTCTTTTTACCCCTCATATTTTGGGCTCGTTATCTTAATCCAGGTCTTCAGACCAAAAACAAAAGTAGCATTTTTGGTCAAAGGAGAGGAGAGGACAAGGGGAGTTGCATTTGGTCAAATAAGAATAAAGAATCAACTTGAATAGGCTGCGATAGGGTGATTTGATTAGTTCATAGCTGACGCATGGAATGGTCAACCCACTTGTACCCACGTGGCATATGTTGGCTGGCAGAAACCATTTTCTTCTTTCTCGCCGCAAACAGCACCTAGTTTTTGAGCACCTGGTATGGAAGAAAGAATGGATTGGAATTGCAGGAAATGGATGGGAATGACATGAGATAATAAAATCACATAATTGATATTTTTACAAGTAAGTGGATCAACATATCTTGATCAGCACGGTAGTGGCAGCTACCAAACAAACTGGAATGACTCCCCATTGTATTGAAGGGCCAACTTCATTTTCAATGAATCTCACTATAAAAACTATACTAAAGCAAATCATAACTCATAACATCAACGATTTCCTCACTCCCATCACAATTCACAAAACAAACTACCTTACACAACATGAACACCCTGGAGGGCAGAGGTTTCAGTTTCACTGAAGAGCAAGAAGCTCTGGTTGTGAAGTCATGGAACGTAATGAAGAAGAATTCAGCTGAACTGGGTCTCAAATTTTTCTTGAAGTAAGGCTAAGCCTTTTCTCAAAACATTGCTTATTTATATTTCATCTCTGCCTTCAATTAACTTGAAATTTTATTTTGCAGAATATTTGAGATTGCTCCATCAGCTCAGAATATGTTCTCATTCTTGAGAGACTCAAAAGTTCCTTTGGAGCAAAACCCCAAGCTCAAGCCCCATGCCATGTCTGTCTTTGTCATGGTAAGCTTAATTACTTCTTTTCACACCATTGCCACTGAACCTTTGATTTTGTCACCACTCACCTCACCATTTGGATGAATAAATTAAAAAACTAGACAATTATGATATTACTCTTTATCATGAATTATACAAGTCATGTCTCTTGGTATCAATATTTATTTTGTTATTGCAGACATGTGAATCAGCAGTTCAACTGCGGAAAGCTGGTAAAGTCACAGTCAGAGAATCAAACTTGAAAAAATTAGGTGCTACCCATTATAAATACGGTGTAGTAGCCGAGCACTTTGAGGTATATAAATTTTCAATGAGCATGTTTGAGAAAGAAAGCATTGTTTATTTTAAGTGTCAACATATATATAAGATCCAAAATGATATCTACTTATATCTTATTTGTTATGGTGGAATTAATGTATATAGAGAACTTTTTCAGAAGACTAATTTAAGCTTATTCTTTGCTTTTGTGAAGGTAACAAAGTTCGCACTTTTGGAGACCATAAAAGAAGCAGTGCCTGAAATGTGGTCACCGGCCATGAAGAATGCATGGGGAGAAGCTTATGATCAGCTGGTTGGTGCCATCAAATCTGAAATGAAGCCCTCCTCTTAGACTCTCTTCCAGCTTAAGTAGCTCATTTTCTCCAAAATTGAAATAAGATTGAAAGAGCCACCCAAGTCCCCTGTTTTTTGGGAATAAAAGTGCTAGTGTTTAGGCCTCTGCCTGTCTTTTGTGTGAACAAAATGTACTTTATGTTTTCAACCAAAAAAAATGTACTTTATGTTGCTATAGGGGTTGCTAGGTTGGAAAGTGTTTGTATTTAATAATTCAGAAATTTAAGTTGATTGTATGAATTGTAGCTAGTTGTGTTTTATTTATTTATTTATTTGATATTCAACATAAAGTCTTTCCATATTAGTGACCCTTTTGAAAGCTTCCCATAGTCAAATTGCACATCATTTACATAAACACTGAATCAGAAGTTTACCGAAGCTAAATACTTACAACATCACTAAATTATATTATATATATATATATAAAAGTAAGGAGAGTAAATATATATGGGAGCGATCAAGTTACTCCAAGAATGACTTTTTATAATTACTCCAAATCCTCACCCTTTATTTTATTATAAATAAAAGGTTAAGATTAATTTATACTATTCCCTTACTTAACCTATTTTCTTTTTCAATTTCATTCCCAAATAAATATTTTTTAAAATATTTTGTATTCATTAAATTTATATTTAAATTATTGTTTGCACTATCAACAATTTAATATAAAATAATTTTTAGAATAGTAAAATAGTGACAAAGATATCAATAGAAGAAAATAATCAAACCACATGCAAAATGACAAAGAAATTATGTTTTAGCTTTTGAGAGTACAATTAGCAAGGGAGAAAGGCTGTGATATGTTTTGTAACTTAATTAAGTAATAAAAATTTTATAGTTATAAGGTAATAACTTATAAGGTGATTATGTAAGAGTGTGTTATGAAATAATTAAGTTTCTAGCTATTTGTAATGGTAAGAGTTTGATTTTGCTAGCTAATCTCTCAAGTGGATATTGCAAGCAAAAATAAAAAGTAGAGGTGACACTTTATATTATTTTCAATGTGATAATTTTAAAGCTGATAGCATCTCAGTTTTTATATATATAATAGATAGATATCAAATAAGCGTTCTACTAAAAATACGAAAAGGTCATATAGTTGTTGTATGAACACCCCAGCAGAAAGCTATAAATACGTGACAAAAGCTTGTGAAGGTAGCCACTAGCCACCCATAACGAATTTTCTACTAACTTGTGGTAGAGAGGGTAAGTAAAAGAATATAATCTGAATTTTATTTATTAATTTATTTAGGTGATTGCTACTGTGCTCTTTAGTGAAAGAGAGCATTAATGCCCTCTATTAACTGACCAATAAAAAAACATATGGTGGACGTAACCTACATTTTATCATTAATTAGACCCATTATACAATTTTTTAGGTGAGTGTTCCGGTCGAGCTAATAAATAGTGGGTACCGGTCCAGTCATGACATGTCATCATGACATGTCCGAGTTAGTGTTTGCCATTTGTTTCTTTAGTATATTAGTTTGTCATATGACATGTCCCTGTTATTGTTTGCCATTTGTTTCTTTAGTATATTAGTTTGTCATCCATGATGAACGTTTACAATTATGTTAATTTGGGAATTTGACCCAGCTTATTGCTAATTTGTGATTAAGGGAAATTACGCGAGCTTCAGAGTTTCTGAGAATTCTTCACGTTATAACTTACTCCCTCCGGTCTTTTTTATAAATCACTTTTTACACGTTTTTGTGATCCTTTTATAAGGCACTTTAAAATTTTAAGGCAGCATTTATTATCATTTTCCATATTTATTCTTGTTATCTTTCCAACTATTAAATGATAGTGTGTTTGGTTAATGATATTAAATAAGGATAAAACTAGAAAATCAAGCTATTTTTTAAAACTCCAATAAAATTAACTAACTTTAACTATTTTTATTGGTACGTGTGTATAGATATCATTTTAAAGTCGGTTACTTGAATACCAACTCCTCCTTCGTTGATGCAGAACAGTGTAAAGCGGAATCAAATTTGCTATCGACACAATTCTAATTGAAACTCATCGTCCAACAATAGCAGCAGCACTCCCCCAGAAACAAACAACAACAACAACAAGAAACCCTTTGGTGGCTGCCACAAACTTGTCCAATAACATCGAGCAGAACCAACAAAAAGTTCCAACTTTTTCCCCCAGAAAAGCAACTAACTGCACACAAGTTCCCAATTCAACAACCAGGAGAAAACTCAACACAAAGTCTCCACTTTCTGCAATCTGCAATTAACTCCACCAAAAACTCAACCAAGGACTCAACCTCACAAATCAGTGCTGAATCTCCAACAGGAACAAATTCCAACAAATGGAACTCTTTGACCAAAAATTCAAAATCCAAAAATCAAAACTTTGCAACTGAAACAAGTGAAGCTGGTGGTGTCCAAGAAAATAAAAGCTTGCTTTGAAGAAAATCAAAACTTTCCCCTTCTTCGTAAAACTTAAGCTTGCTTTGAAGAAAAACGTTTCAGTTCCTCTGAAAATTTTCTTAAGTTAATGGTTCAAAAAACAAAAGAAGGGAACTAAATTTTAAAAAATAAATTTAAGGACTTTTTTTTTTAAAATATAAATCGTACGGGGTTAAACTATTATTAAATATAAAAATAATTATGTGTCAAAATAAAGCCACATGTACCATTAGCCACATGTACCATTAGATGGGTAACATGTCATGACCGGATAGCTACCCATTTTTTAAAAAATGGACAGTAGAATTTACCTTTTTTTTATTCAATTAAGTCCCTTATATTTTATTAATTTATTTATTTCTCATGTAAAAAAGAATTCATTGTAAGGTAAGGTTTGATCATTTATTATTTAAATTTATTTTACTTCACCTAAATCAATATTGATAAACTTTTATGCATAATTAACGATATTAAAGACGATAACACTAATGAAGATGCCACAAAAAATTTTAACATGCAAAAAATACATTTAAATGTATTCTCTAAGTTATTTGTAAAATAATGTGTTCTCGTTTGTTAATTAATTTAGAATAGTGCGAAGATTTACGAAATTAGTCTCCCGAAAACAGAAAAAAAAAAGCAGGATAATTTTTACTTATTTATAAACTTTTTAATTATCCATCCATGAATATTGAATATTTTTATTCTATTTTTATTCAATTTAATTTTGAATGTTGATTTAGGTGAAGTAAAATAAATTAAGATAATAAACGGTTAAAATTTATCTTATAGTAAACTTATTTTTACATATGATACAAATAAATTAATTAATAAAACATAAGGAGCTTTTAATTGAAAAAAAAGTAGTATATATCGTGAGTCTAACAATAAAATATATGTTTGTAAAAAAATAATAAAATATATGTTGCACCCACTATGTGATTTCTGATTGGTCAGTCAACATAGAACATCTATAACCTCTCTTCTCACTTAAAGGCATGGTAGCAATCATCATTTCTTTAAATATGGACCGAAATCAAGACAGAGGAACGGTATTTGGGTCAACCAACAAGCGACCTAGTTGCTTAAAAAACAAAAAAACAAAATTGGGCCTATGGTAGTCTTAAGGACATTGCCCCTTACATAAGCACGTGCACCAAGGGTATGCCTTAATCTCTTTGTCAATATATCTATTTATTTATTAATTTTAGGACGCATCGAAACATTTTCATAGGTTCATTCAGAGCACAACAACCATTACTGACTGACGAGAGATTTTTAGAATAATAAATGTTTCACCTTTATTATTCTTTATACCACATTTAGATCTAGGCAAATGCTAGTGTGTGATGGGAAGAAAAAGAAAGATATGGAATGGAATATGTGATAAGAACAAAAGAAAGGCATAAAACGAGTGCGAAAAAAAAAATCAAGTTTTTTTTTTTTAAAATGAAATGATCTAAACTAAAAGTGTCCTAGGAGTAGGACCACCCATCTAGTACTTACATAACATCATTTTCCAATCATTCTTCTTGAGGTCATTCATCTTATATTTCTTGTTCATTAATGTATTTCAATGATTTCTTTTGATTATCATTGATATTAAAGTTGAATGTTTCTATTAGTAAACACTATATTGAAATGATACATTCAATGATTTTGTTGTATTGATATTCAAGTTTGCAATTTAAAAAGTTAACAATTAATTATATGTTTAGAATTTGATTACATTTAAAGATCAAAATAAATTTTTATATTTTACTCCATAAGTTGCTAGTGTTAAAATAATAGTTTATACGCAACTTTGATATAAAATACTATAATGAAGTGGAAGAATCGTTCCTTAAAAGAATAATTCGCATCACAACTATAATCTGTAACAGCAGAATGGTGATGGTGGTAATAGTATTAAAGCTGAATGTTCTTTTTTTCCTTTCAACAGAAGAAAATAAAGTGCACTACTCAAGATAAGTTTCCTAGCATCATTCATTTTTCCCTTCTTTTTTTTCAAATTAAAAGTTAATGGTCCAAATATGGAGAACATAAACAAATGGGAAAAAAAATAAATTAAAAAAAATCATTAATTCCACTGAAAATGCCATCGTGCTGCTTTCACCAGATCTAGTTCTCCAACAGTTCTTTCTTCAAAACTGAAATTCAATGGGAATATCCTCGAAGGGTTGTATGAGTAAGACGATTTGTATGTGATTTGGGGATTGAGTTGGTTATAGTCTCTGATTCTGAATGAGCAAGAGCAGCATTAGCCTTGATGGCGAGTAGACACAAGTACTGAAGAGAAAGTGGTATCTGAGATTTGGAGAGTGGCAAGAGGAAGTATATCTGATCGAAATGAAGCTCTTCAGTGGGATCTACATGAGGCAATAGTGAATCAACGTACATAGACTCTGAGCTGCAAAGGAAACAATTGGGGTTGTGGGACAGGACATGCCCTGCTTTTATGGGCTCTTTGAATTGCTGTAGCCTACCGTCCAAGTGAATAATGCTCACGGTGATTTCCCCACCAAAGTTTCCACCTTTGCTTGTGAATTGAGAGGATGCACATGCACCCATATGTATGTCTGCGGGTTTGTGTTGCGATTCTGTGGTGGAATGGGCATACAGGTTACAGGGGAAGCCAGAAATTCTAATTGTTGTTTGTATGGGGCTTTTGGCTTTGTTTGAGGATATATAGGCAGGGCTAGGGAGTCTTTCATATATAGGGCGAAGTGGGAAAAAGAAACCTTTATACTTAGAGAAAATCAATGAATAAGTAAATTGTAAATAATGGAAAATGTGACAATAAAATTATATACGAATAAGAAATAAAATCAACTTTTTATTCTTTCAATTTGAATAATCCTTGACGATTTCTTTTGCTTTTTGAATCGCCCTTTATCATGGTGATGAACCTGGTGCGCAATGTTCCATATAGCATCCATACCCAATATATATATATATATATATATATATATATATGAGGAGGGATCAACTTACACCAGTGTAAGTTACACCAAGTCTTATACCGCTAATAACTCTAGATCGAATATGATTTTTATTAATCCAACCGTTGTATTATATTTATTCATCATCTTGATTATCTGTGTAAAATTTCATAAAATTTGAACACTAATAAACTGATAATCAAATGGTCCCTTTTTTCATATAATTCAGATGTATATATGACGTTAATCTTGAGACATCTCAATGACATATCAAATAATTTCAGATTAAGGTAAAATTTTATATGTATGATCTATATGATAGTAACTTTCAATCCAACGGTAGATTACTTAATACAATGATCTGATAAAAAGTTATTCAACGGTGTAAGACTTGGTGTAACTTACACGGGTGTAAATTGATCAATCCAAGGGGGTGGTTTAGGATTCTGAATAAGACCTCTAGGAATTAAGGTTGCTGCCTTGATAAAATTATACAAAGAAAAGGAAGATTATGCACACCAAATACTCAGAATTTTAATCAAGGAAACAAAACAAAGAATTATGGCAAAAGAAGAACAAACCCAACAAATTAAAGAGACCAGAACGTGGTTGTTTGTGCTTGGAATAAAATTCTGAACCGCTGCAGAAAATTGTTCACCAAAGCAGCGCCCAACAAGGAATCAATACGTGAAACATAATGCATAATTTGGTGCAGAATTATGGTTCAAATCAGCGACCAAATAGAGCCAAAAAAATGCAGTTTTAGAGCCAATCAACTTGCAACAAAACTGAATTTCAAAGTGCAGAATTTATTAAGCAAACTCAACGTATGAGTATGATTCTAAAATGGTGCAATTTAAATGTTAAAAACTCAGCACTTCCACTTGAATATTCTGGAACAGAATTGAGTGTAAATTTTGCGCACAATAAGGAACAATAAAGTGCAGAATTATTAATGCATAAATAGGACAGAACAAATTCAGAATTTTTGTTACCAATTTAACATAAATTGGAACCAACTTGTAGAACATAATTATGCGTGGTTGGAAGAGACAGAAAATGGAATGGATAGGTGATAGACGTCACACTTCCAAGGATGGAAGCTATGTCTAAGAGATTGCACACACAAAGGGGTGAAAAGCCTTTGATAAATCTCAAATTCTGGATTACAAGAACCCAAAGAGAAATCACTTCTCACAACTCAGTTTTTCTTCAAAATCATCATCTGATTTCCTATGCCTTGGCTGGGCACTATATATAGCCCCTTGGCATTCATTAAAGGTTACAAAATTAAAACTCTAATTAAATAAATAATTGGCAGCCTTAAAAATCTAAATGTAACTGCCCAAAATTATAATATGCAGCCCACCAAATTAAATAATTCTGACTGCCTATTATTAGGAAAAAAATAAAAACTACTTAATTTTTATTTGGAATAAAAATTCAGCCATGTGTCTTCAAGCCTTTTATTTTCTTGAAATTGAAACGAAATAAAAGGTTTTGCTTCATTCCTTGTTCTCATCATTCCCTCCTTCTTCGAGAAGATTCGTCCTCGAATCTAAGGCTTTATTCACTTGAAATTGAGACGAGCAAACCCAACCTCTAGGATCAAACACAACTTGTAAAAATTCAGATTTGGTTGTTCTTTCCTTATGCATCAAGGAAGTCTTCCTTTTTTATTCCCAAAACCAAACACCATGATCAAGGTCAATTCTTCTTGTCAAACAAACCTGCAGAATTTCTTTGTCAAATAGATGCAATTCAACCTCAAAATCAAAAGACTCCATGTGTTTGTTCTCAATATCCTCATGTGTTTGGCTTTCAATAGTGGGTTGGATGTACAATGGAGCACTAGGAATGATATCAATACAATTCTTTCTCAAACTTGGCAACTTGTGGTGTTTTTCATTCACAATTACATCCTCTTGCCCCTGTAAAATGGTATCACAAACAATGGAAGAAATAACATTAGAATTTAAAATTTCCTTGCTCATTTTCTCTCTTTCTTTTTCTATTTCTTCTCTCCTCTTTTCATCTCTTTCCTTTTCTAATTCTTCTCTCCTCTTTTCTTCTCTTTCCTTTTATTCTTTTTCTCTTCTTTCTTTTTTCTATTTTCAACTTCAACATTTTTTGATCTTCACATACTTGGCTTGGTGTCAAAAATTTCAACTTAAGCCTACGTCCCTCATGATGCAAAGAAAGTGAAAGCATATCATGATTGAGCTTTTTATTTCGCAACCAAGACCATCCTAAGAGAAAATGGCATGATATTATGGGAGCAATTTCACATGAAACTTCATCGGCATACTTCCCAATAGTGAATCCAAACTTTGTTTTTCCAGGATGATACGTTGGTAAATTGAGTTTCTCCACCAATCTTTGACTCACAACATTGTTGTAGCTTCCGTAATCAAATGCAATCAAACACACATTACCTTCAACGGAACACCTCGTATAGAAAATGATCTTTTCACAATCTGCCATTCTAAGAAACAAACAGGTCAAAGGAACAAGAACAAAATGTAGTTTCTGTTTGAGAAACCTTACCCACTCAAGTGTTTGAACACAATTTAGGCTTTTACAAAAATGAAACACTCTTGCTTTTTTCCTCTCTATTCCTCCTAGTTCTTATCAAACCAAGAAGAGAAAACACAAAGAAATTCACCAATCTGTGTGCAGCCAATTAAACACAAGAAAAGAATTTGACTCAAAGTGATCCCAATAGGTGCAACAAAAAATAAGCCAAAAACTTGCGCAAGAATTAACTCAAATGTGCAACCACAAACTCAGAATATGTGTAAGAAACTTGAGGCAACAAGGTGCAGCCACAAACTGAATTTTTTTTGAACAAACAGGTGCAAGAACAAGCAAGATTTTGAGTAAATTAGATGCAGCCAAAGATAGAATTTGGGCGCAAATTTTAACCAACAAAGGTGCAGCCAAACAGAGTGAAATTGAGTGCAATTTGCAGCCAAGAATTCATAATTTTACAACTAACAAGGTGCATAATTTCTTCCTTTAATCAACCACAATATTACCTTAAAAATGAGCTTAAAAATTTATAATAGCATGAACCATTCAACCCAATTTTTTTTAACTCATTTGCATGCTTTCTTTGTTTTTTTTTTCAGAATTCTCAATTGTTTTCAAGGCCTAACTTTTGCAATGGTTCAGCCTATGAACAAAACACAATAAGGTAATATGATGGTATGATTAGAATCAAGGAAAGAAATTACCCGGAGTGCAGCCTTGCAATTCCTAGAAACCGGAGCTCTGATACGAAATGATATGAACCAAGTTGTCCAAATAAGGGACCTTTTAGAAATATGAGGCTAAAATTTGTACTTTTCTTGAAACACTTGTATTTTTCTTTTCTTTTTCTATTTTCTTTGATTTTCTTTTCTTGAATTTTTAATAACGTACTAAAATGATGCTTGAAAATTAATACTCTTTTCCTCAACAAGAAATGTAACTAGGCCCTTATGAACTTGAATAGAAATTCACTTACAAACAAGCTCTCATGCATAGAATTAGTTCTTGATTAAGAAAAACAAAAGAATAACAAGAAGAGAAGAAGGATGGACGTCACACTTTCAAGGTTTGAAAGATAAATCCTTGAGATTACACACACAAAGGGGAGGAACCTTTGATAAACCTCACTCTTGACAAGTCAAGAAATTAAGAGAAACACTCCCTTTTGATTGATAATTTTTTAACATAAACAATCTAAGGTCTCTTGCATGGCTTGCATGTTCCTTAAATAGTCTCATGTGCACCATGAAATATTACAAAATAGAAAAAAGAAATTAAATAATTAAACTAAACCTATTCTCCTATGTGGCCGCCCACTTTAACCTAGTGACTAGTCATCTAAATCCTTTAATTGAATCAATAAAATTCGGCTAACCTTAGCCTACAATTGGCCGCCCACCTTACCCTAAGACAACTCATCAAAATGGTTACAAATTGAATGGAAATAACACACTATAATCATGTGTTGGCCGCCCCCTTAATGAGTCTTCAAGTAGCCAATTTCCTCTCATGTTAAACACCTTGAATGGCTAATGAATTAGGCTTTTATTCCCTCTTCGTTGGCCGCCCACAATAGGTTAGCATTCAACCTTTTCTTCCACATGATGGTCGCATGTTGATGAGCATAAAACATGTGCTTCAATTTGCTTCAATTTGTAACTGTCAGCATTTAATGTTTTATCTCCTTGTAACCGCTGGAGCTTCAATTCCCTTCAATTCCTTTTGTAACCAACCAGCCACTTCAATTTGCATGTAACAACCACATAACTATTATTGAAAGCCATAAAATGATGAATACAATTCAACTTTGTATTCCCTTTGGCCGCCCCATCCTACTTGGCCGCCCCTCTCTCTCCCTTTCCTTGTTTTCAAGTGGATTTGGGCTTCATTAATGGTAACTGGACTTCATTGAATTCCATGTTACCATATTCTTCCTCTTGCTTGATACAAAGAACAACTTTAGGGGTTTGTTCTTTAAAGTCTGCGCCCTTAGCTTGTAGGGTTGCCACTAACAACTGCAAAGCCTCCTTTGCCTTCTTTGCCCTTGACCTAGTCATGGGCCTTCCAAGTCCTTCAAGTGCTTTGCTTTGGGTCATGTCCTCATCACTCCCTCCTATATATATGAAAGGAGGGTTCAACTTACACCAGTGTAAGTTACACCAAGTATATAGTAAGTATCCGTTGACACCAGGTGTCAAATTTTAAGAGTTACACATCTTAATAACTTTTTATAAAATGAGAGTTTGGACAATCTAACCGTTGAATTACATTATATTACCTTCGTGACCATGTATATAAAATTTAAGATAATTTGGACATTTGTGGGTATATTATCTAATAGTGGACTTTTATTTATATTTTAAAAATATATTTATGGCGCAATATATTATACATCCCTACATTTAGGGATATAAGTTACAACCCATTATCTGAGGGCGTTTGATTTGTTATTAAAAGTGTAGATGGTGAGGTACCATCTACCGATGTTTTTCCCGTAACACATGTGTCCACATGTTTCTGAAATTGCCGAAAGGCCCTATCTATTTTTAAGGAAATTGCTTTGTTTTGTCCTTATCAGGTTGCGTCTAAGGACTTCATGAATTGATGACCATACTAGGGGTAGTAAACAGGGGATGTGCGAGAACAGTAGAAGAATAATGATTGTTGTGATTTTAGAAACATGGAAAAACAATAAGAGAAAGAAACATCAAACAAACTCATGAACCAAAATTGGCAGCAAGAAGCAAATTCTGAAAGAGTAGAAGGAGCAATTTTTTTGGCTCGCTAGAATTTTCTTGTGCCTTACTAATTAACAGGTGACATATAGCATGATCTAGTCACATGACCATAGAGACCACAATTACCACAAATTAAATGTAAACTCTCATATTCAAACATGATACAAGTGACCTTGAAGCCAAACCTTGCCAATAACAGGTTCATGGAGATCAATTTTGACACACACTCTTGCAAATCTTCCTCTAGCAATGTTGAGGTGGTCTTATCCACTTTAATTGGTCTTCCAACAGCAGCTGTCATGGCCAACAAGACACTTTCATCATAATATTCTAAAGCAAGGTTGGGAAATCTAATCCAAACCATTGTGCTATCAATGGAAACATAAGAAGAAACAAAATTCGGAGTCCATGCTCTAACAAAAAGGTAATGATCGACATGCCCCTCATTGATCACCTTGCTTCTATCTTCCTCCAGATCAAACTTGGATATCACAATTTCCTCAGTCTTGGCCTATATCTTTTACCCAACAACTTGATAATAATGGCATCACGCCATGATCTTCTCAAGTTATCAAGAACTGAGTCTACCACATAACAGTGAGGTTTAAGCCTGTTCGCCTCTTCATGCTCAATGCGGAACAAATTGTTGCTAATCAAATCAACTCTTTCACGTTGAATTCTTGCATTCTGATTGCCAAGTAAAGTATCTCTAAATGTTGCCTTGTCCTTCTTTGGAGACACCCCATCATCTGGAGGTTTTGGATCCATTAGAACATCAATGGATGCTTCCATGGACACAGGAAGCACAAAGAATCTTGAAACAGTCTTAGAGAAAACTCAGAGAAAAAGAAATTTAGTTTAATTTCAATTATTAGAATTAGATAAAATAAAAAAAATAAAATCAACCAACCCACAATTATTTTTTAGAAGAACTACATAACTTTTGAGATACGTAAAAGCGGGTTCTACCCATCGAATCAAAATTAAATTTTTAAAATTTTTGTTTTACTTATTTTTGTTTGATTATTTATTTCTTTGCTTTATTTATGAAAAGGGGTAAAATAAATTGTTTTAATTTTCACAATCAATTTAGGGTAACTATTTTAAGAGTGTGTTTAGTCAAACTAGCTAAAAGCTAAAAAGCTGGATGAAAGTCTAAAAGCTAGTTGAAAGCTGAAAATTTAATTGGAAATGTTTGGTAAAAAACTAGATGAAAATGGTAAAATGACATATAAAGACATAATTGATTATTAAATAATGGTGAGTGAGTGTTGTTGATGGATAAACTAGTAATAAATTTTTAGCTAGTAATTGAAAAAGTGAGCTTTCTTTTAAAAAACTACCTCATCAAGCATTGATGAAATGACTTTAACTACTAATTTCTGTTTTCATTTAGCCGAAATGTCTTACCAAATATACTATATCGATGTGAAGATTGTATTGTGGAGTTTAGTCTCCACCCTTCCCCAAACATAATTGATTCATGAACCCAATTTTTTTTTTAAATGTTAGCTAGCTAGCTGTAGAGTGTGTTTGGCAAGGCCAATAAGCTAAGCTATTTAACTAACTTATAAGCCAGTTTGACCAACACAAAAGTGTTTGGTAAGGTGCCTCAAAGTAGCTTATTTTAGGAGCTTCTAGCTTATAAGCTACAAGCTACTTCACCTAGCTTCTAGCTTGTAACTTATAGCTTATTTAATTTTCTTCCATCACTACCCCTTATATTTTAATACATTTCCCTTATTATTATTAATATATTTTTACCTATTATTATCTATTTTCAATTTTAGTGACAAGAACTTTCCAATTTCTTTTTACCTATTATTACCTATATAATAAGTAATTTAAAAAGTTATGAATTAATTAAATTGTTATTTTCTTTTCACCATTTTATGAAATTATTTTTATATTATACTATATATTTTATCAATTTCATTATTTATTTTAATTTTTAATTAACTATTTTAACACTAAAAGGTTTAATAAGAATTTAATTATTTTTTTAAAATATAAAATTATAATTACATAATAATATATATTTTTTCTAAAAAACACAAATAGAATTTATATAATACAATTTATGTAATTATGTCGTTTTATGTCATTTTACATTTACTAACTAACTTATCAGCTAGTTTTACCAAACACTTCTAATTCAATGAGCTAGCTTATCGGCTCGGAACTTATAAGCTAGGAGCTTATCAGGTAGAAGCTAACTTATCAGCTATAAGTTAACTTATCAGTTATCAGCTAGCTTATCAGTTAGTTTTGCCAAACACATCCGTAATCCTCAATATACTGACGGATTTTTTATATAATTTGAACAAGCGCATTTACATTTACATTTTCATAAATGAAAAGACTTGGAGAAAAGAAAGCAAAAATTCAAGAAAGTACTATTCCATTTTGGCTGAACTTGGCTTGATGGGATTCACAGAAACAAAAAGTGGCCCATCAATATCAATATATGCCAGATGTTCCAGTGTAGGAAGTATCCTTCAAGTTTCCGAGTTTGTTTATAAATGGTCTCTGTTTGTTCACATTGCTTTCAGAGTAGTTTCAAAGTCTGAGTTGATTTTTATACTTACAGATTTAATTTGGATGCTTCCGGCCGTGAGTGGCTGCGGCTATCCCCTTTCCCAATAGCCGAGTGGAAAATGGACGGACAAAAATGTACAGAGATCACTCCTCAAATTGTTAAATGTTCGTTTACAATTAATTAATCCCTATTTAATTTCTCTCTAATTAATTTGTTTGTATAAATATCTTTTCTAGAAAAACCTCATACCATTTAAAGGAATACTATGTATGTTTTAATTAACTTGAATTTTACTCATTTATTTATAGACAAATTTAGTTTATACCAGAGCTTTATTCCTCTTTTTGATGTACAGAACAGATGATAAGTTTTGCTTTCCTTCTTGAAAGTTCACCTTTTACAGAGTGTATCATGAGTTTTTCCTAATCAATTAGTAGTCATTTACACGCAAGTGACTTCTCATTATTCCTTAATTTAATTCATAGTGTTCTTATTAATCTTAGTCTCAGGCTATTGACTCGGACTGATTTGGAGTGAGCGCTAGCTCCATAATTATATTTATGGAGTTTTAAAAATTCATAAATATGATGCCTTACTATCAGTAACATTTTATTGCTTAATTATCAACATTTCATCGATCGGGGTAGCCACACCATAAATTCAACCTTCTCATGACCAAGAGTGTTTGGTAAAATTAGTTGAAAGCTGAAAAGCTCACTGAAAGCTTAAAGCTAGCTGAAAGCTGAAAAACTATTGAATGTGTTTGGTAAAACTAGTTGAAATTGGTATAATGACATTTAAGAACAATATTAATTATTAAATAATGATAAGTGGGGGTGATTGAGGGTTAAACTTATAATTAATTTTCAACTAGTAGCTGAAAATTAGAGTTTTTTTTAAAAAAAACTACTAAAGCTTGCAGTTACCAAAAAAGCTACCTTCCCAAACACTGCTGAAATGGTTTCAGCTACTATTTTCAATTTCAATTTTCAACTAACTGAAATGACAAGCCAAACACACTCTAATTGCTTGCGTGATTTAATCGTATGTTTCCAAATAAATACTCCTTCAGTTTTTTTATCTCTCATTTAAGATTTTTTTACAAGAATTAAGGAATGTAATAATTATGTTTTTTAAGTCCCATTTTATTTAAAGATGTCATTTTTCTTTCTCTCATTAATGTAATTAATATTTTTCTTTTCTCAATAACTATACATAAAAACCATGTGTTTATATATATTCACATTATTTATCTGTTATCATAAAATTTTTATACAGTCATCCAATGAGGTATTGTCACATCATTTAATGAATTTAATAACATATGAGGTGTCACATTTATTAAATGATGTGGCGCCACATTATTGGATTATTTTGTAAAACTCTTTCTCACTATCAGTGTATACTAATTAAGCTCATTTATAAAAACTTTAAATTTTTGAAACATGTATGATATAATTTTATAATAAATATTTGAAATAAAAAAGAATTAGATTATGATAAAAGTAAAATTGGAGAAATAACATTAATTTATTATTGTATTGATATCTAAAAACAATACTTAATTAAAAACAAATTTAAAATCTTAAAATGACACTTAAAAAGAAATGGAGGGAGTAAATGTTTTTCCAAACACACTTTTTGAAGTCATTATCATTTACACAGGAAGACCTCTACATCTACACCTCTATGTGCTGCATATACCGTGTCAGTTTTATATTTTTTTGGTGCAATACCACAAGTATCCTCTACGGGAGGCAATCCTATTCGAGTCGGGTAGGACCTCTCTATGGACGGCAAACTCTCTCTCCGAGTATTTAACACAGCTGCATATCCAGTGCTCGAACTCGAGACCACTGGTTAAGTTGGAACAACCCCTTAACCAATTTTATATGATCAGTTTTATATGATCATGAAAATTCTATATATTGTTATATAATCAGACAATAGATATTAACATAGGATTCACCTGAAACCATCTAAAATCCCACTTGGTGGGCATTCCTTCCCAAGGAGATCCTCTTGCGCTTAGGGGCTAATTGAGTAGATGTGATCGGCCGGGTAAAACTACTTACGGTTTAGGTCTGTCCAGTAATCCTCTAAGTTGGGCCTGATTAATTTTCCCAGCATGCCGGTGCACCATGCCCGGTAGGACTGGAGGTACCATCTCCTTCCTCACAAAAAAAACATTTTAATAAAAAAAAAGGTATTCTAAAGATTACCTACCACTCTACCAAACAAAATTTCTAGTTACTTCAAAGATAATATAATAATCTAAATTTATTAATGTTATTAATGTTATTATAATAGAAAGTAACAACATAAGAGTAATATACCTTACAGCAAAGGAAATAGGTTTATTAAGCCTGTAATATAATATACAATAAATGCTCCAAAAGCACAATTTGCTACTGTGGATCAATTGATACAAGATGAGAAATGACATATCAAGATGGTTGAAAGCCAATTAAATGAACGAGTGTATACTAACTTAATGTTATCCTATGAGTAAACTCTCAACTAATCCCTAAAAAATACTCGCATCTTTAGTTAGGTTTAGGTCATGAAAGCTTAAAACTTGATCACCACGTTAATCACTCTATTAGTTATTATCACTGATTAAGTCTTGAAAGTTTAAATGGTCACCAATTAAGTTAGTTCTTCAAAGATTTTAGTCACCACCAATTAGATCCTTAAAAGTTTAAAATGATCACTCAATTAATCCTTACGTTACTAACCTATAGAAATACTGTTACTAGAGGCTAATGACATGTTTTTATATGACTTGTCTTATTAAGTGTTAAATAAGCATTCAATTAACTCATATAAGCAATCCCACATGATAAAAGGGTAAAAACTAGAGTTACTATTAGGTCTATCTACTTAGATGGGTCTCCTTCCATAATTAAATAATTGTATTTATTAATTATTGTCTTGAACAAATTTAAGTAATCACTTAATAAAAATAATTGTATTTATTAATTATTTATGGATTAGGGTTTAGGATTTATTAATTCTATTATTCTTTTATTTTTAGTAATTAAAGAAAATAAAATTTTGTTTATTTTTTAGGATGGAAAAAACATTTTTAGTAATTCACTCTTGCAATCAAGGAGTGATGGAAAGCCACCACAAGTAGTAGCCTAAGGAGAATTTCCAATGAACAAAACCACTTTATTTATTGTCACCCTCTATCTCACCATGAACTAGAAAGATGGAAAAAGTAAAAAAAAAAAAAATTAAAGAAAGGGGGAAAGAAGATACATGGAAAATTGAAGAAAATGACTAAATAAAAAAAGGGAAAGGTGAAGTCATGATTCTTATTTGTTTATGTGAGTGGATTAGATAATTATTTGACACTTAACAAGGCAAATTTTATAAAAATATGTGACATCAGTTTCTATTAACAGTGTCTTTAGCAATGAGTAACTAAAGGACTAAATGGATGATCATTTTAAACTTATAAGGACCTAATCGGTGACTAAAATTTTGAGGGGTTAATGGTGAGCAATTGAGGGACTAAAGCGGTGATCGTTTAAACTTCTAAGGACCTAATAGGTGATTTAAATCTCTAAAGAATTTAACTGGTGACGCATGTATCTTTGAGGGACCCAGTTGAAAGTGCATGTGTTAATGTTTATTTATTATGTACATATCACTCAATCTTAGACAATCCAGTTTGGATGCACTTCTGCATAAGAACGTCTGGGTAAAAAAAATAAAATGAATAAAAAAGTTCAAATGAATTTATAATTTCTCCATAAGTTGAAATTAGTTTTTGTATCTCAACTTCTCCAAAAGCTCTCCCATTTAACTTCTCCATAAGTAATTAATTTCAACTTATGAAGAAATTAAATTCATTTGACCTCTTTGATTCATTCAATTCAATTCTTTTCTTCTAGAAATTCTTCTACAGAAATGTATTCAAACTGGACTAATATTCCACAGAACAGGTAAACAACATATGAAACGTGTTGAATATCTTATATATACGTTATTTTATTTGAAGGCAATTAATCTATTTTACAATTTATCACACCCAATTTCATATACTCACATCTACACTTTTTTTCTATTTATATCTTCATTTCTTATTACATCAAATTATCATATTCTTTTCACTTTCTTCATCTGATATTTTTTGAGTAAACTGTCAGATCCGTCCCTGACTTTGTAAGGGTCTTTCAGTTTAGTCCCTGAGATTATTAAAACCATCCCGTGGTCCCTCACTTAAAACTCCGTCAATCACTTTAGTCTCACACACTAACTTCTGTTAAATGTGAGATGACGTGGCAGTAAACCTTACACAGTGGATTCATAGGTTGCATAGGTGGAATTGAAGAGTCCATTTACAGTTGTCCCTTTTCTCATAACTTCCACATTTTCCCGCGGGTGTGCTAGGGCAAAGAGTGTAGTGTCTTCTTCCATTTCGTTTCTCTGCAATTTCTTGTGCCGTTGAGCAAGGCGAAGCTGCTTGAAGTTGTTTCCCCAATGGAGTCAATGGTAATGTTCCTCTAAAACCCACACATTGTCTTTCGTATATGGTTTTTTACTGAGTATTTTGAGGTTTCTCTGTTGGTTGAAGGGGTACTCTCTGTTTTGGCTTTGCGTGGGTTTTAGGGTTTTATTTGGCACCTTTTCACATGTATGCTTTGTCTTGTTGTCTGAGAAGTATGTTCGTACCCTTGTAATGTGGACACTGATGTTTTTAAAGGTGAGAATCTTTAGGCTACACTTTAATGGTGGGACATGGTGTCAAGAATCTTGAGTAAGTGTGGGGTGGGCAGAGTGCAAGGTAAGATGGCAGTGGTCCACCATGTGAGTTCACTGTGTGTCAGTAGTCCCGTAATCTATTATACAATAATATATCAATTAATTATATTATATCTTATTTATTTAAATAATAAATTATTTCTTAAATTAAGATAGTGGCCTTTAATGTGTATGCAGAGAGTAGATGTTCACATTCATCATGCCGGGCATTTTGTTAGGGATGGTAATGGTTGTTTGGTGAGATACAAGTGGGGGAAGGTTGATGTATGGCCCGAGTGTGATACTGACACACTGGATGTTTTTTACCTGAAGAATTTCAGTAGGGAGTTAGGATATAAGCAGTTGAAGAGTGTGTATTGGCTGGATCCATCTGTGAGATTCAGGGATGGTATAAGGGAGTTGAAAAGGGATGGGGATTTGCTGGAGGCTGTTGAAGTTGCTTACAGGAATAAGGGGGAGCTTCATATTTATTATGAACATCCTTCCCCTGTTGTTGATCCTGAGGAGGTTGATGCTGAAACCTTTACAGCAGAGGTCATCAAGAATATACAGGAGAACATCCTTGGTCATGGGGACAAAGGTATGAGTACTTTATTAATTACAGAGGATTTTTAAATTTTTTACTACACATTTTTTGACTAATTTGTTGGATATTAATCTGATGTTGATAGGAGAAGGGAGTAATTTGGGAGAAGGTGTGGTCCAAGAAGGAGATAAGGGAGGCAATTCTGATGCAGTGGGTCCTAGTGGTACATCCTATAAACATAATACCTTTTATAATGTGGTTTATGAAGTTCTATAAGTCATAATGCAAATTTAAAACATGTAGGTTGTTCACTGAGGAAGCAAGTGAGAATCAAAAGCCCAGCAAAGAGGAGGCCTTTCAGTGAGAAGAAGGGTAAAGGCAAAGAAGCAGCTGGAAATGGTCTGACACAGAATAAGGGTAAAGGGAAAAAAAGCACCTGAGGGTAAAGGGAAAAAAGTAGCTGAAGGAACAAGTAAAGTGAAAGTGAAAAGGGGAAGGAGACATGTAACCATAGAAGAGGATGATTCTGATGAAGACATACCTGAAGAAGTGGTGGGACACAGAACCACCTATGCTACTGATAATGTTTTTGAAGGTGGTGTGCCCTCTGATAATGAGTGGCATTCTGAAGAACTTAAGACCCCAGGCTGTAGTGATGATGAAGATGGAAATAATGGAGTCTTCCCTCAATTCAACAATGGTTCTACCTTTGGCCGGGTGCAACTTGAACTTGGCATGGAGTTCAATACCTTGGAAGCTTTCAAGCAAGGGGTGAGGGATTACACAATATGTCTCGGGAGGGAGATAATATGGATTAAGAATGATAAAGTCAGAGCCAGAGCCAAATGCAAGATTGAAGAATGTGAGTGGGAGATTTTCTGTGCTTACAACAATTCTAACAACTGTTTTCAGATCAAGACTTACAACATTGACCACACCTGCGGCAGGACTTTTAAAAATAATCAAGCCTCACAGGCATGGGTAATTGGCAAGCTTGTCAAGAAGCTTAGAAAACATCCTACAATGAAGCATGGTGAGATATATGATTATTTCAAGAAGAAATATGGTGTCCAGCTGGCTGATAGCAAGATATGGAGGGCTTCAGTGCGGGCCAGAGAAATCATTGAGGGAAGTGAGAAGAAACAATTTGGGAAGCTGTGGGAATATTGTGGTGAACTTCTGAGGGCAAACCCTGGGTCCACTATTAAGATGGATACAATTCCCCAGGAAGAAGGAGGTCCAATATTCCATAGAGTTTATATTTGTCTGTCAGGATGCAAGACTGGGTTCAAAGCTGGATGCAGGCCCTTAATTGGCCTAGATGGGGCCTTTTTAAAAGGATATTATGGAGGGCAATTGTTGTCTGCAGTGGGCCAGGATGCAAATAATCACATTTGGCCCATTGCATATGCTGTTGTGGATACAGAAAACAAAGACAACTGGAAATGGTTCTTGGGTTTATTACATGAAGATCTTGGTCACTACAAGCAACACAAATGGCATTTCATATCTGATATGCAAAAAGTAAGTTTTCAGGGACTAATGTGAATGATATATATGTAATGTTAGGGACTTTTTAAAATGATTTTATGTTACTTAGGGACTGATTTGATTGATTTTAATTAAGTTCCAGGGACTAATCTGCACTACCTTTTATTACTGCAGGGGCTTATTCCAGCATTACAAGAGGTAATGCCAGGTGCCCCACACAGGTTTTGTGTGTGGCACCTGTGGCAAAATTTTAACAAACAATGGAAAGACAAGCAGCTAAGGACATTATTGTGGGATTGTGCCAGATCCACAACTGCAGGCCAATTCAATATCAAAATGCAAGCTGTTAAGAAGGTGAATGAGAAGGCTTGGCAGTATTTGGATAAATGGCCTAAAGAAGCTTGGACAAAGGCCTATTTCTCTGACTGGCCAAAGGTGGATAACATCTGCAATAACAACTGTGAAGTCTTCAACTCTAAGATTGTGAATGTAAGAACCAAGCCCATAATAAGCATGTTGGAGGAGGTCAGGTGCTACATAATGACAACTATAACAACCAACAAATTGAAGCTTGAGAAGCATAATGGACATTTGACACCAGTGCAGCAAAGCAGGTTGGAGAAGGAGAAGGTGGAAAGCAACAAATGGAATGCACTGTGGGCAGGTTATACTTCAATTCCTCAACTTACAATTTGATAACCTAAAACATGCCTAAACATTACTGATTTCTTGTATAGGTGATGAAGCTGAGCAGAAGTTTGAGGTGCAGTGTTGGCACACCAAAGTTGCTGTTGATTTAGGCAATCAAACCTGTTCTTGCAGGTTTTGGCAATTAACAGGTAATCTTTTACAGGCCAGGGTCCACTAGTTTTATACTAAACAATTAACAGTTTTATACTAAACAATTTTTTTTATATGCAAGAATGCCTTGCATGCATGCAGTGGCTGCTATATCCAGCTTGAACCGTAGGCCAGAGGACTATTGCCATGGATGGCTCACAATGGCATCCATTCAAGCAACCTATGCCCATCATATCAATCCACTGCAAGGGGAGGAATACTGGCAAAAAACAGACCAAATTTCACCTTTACCACCACCTGTGAAAAGGGCCCCTGGTAGACCAAAGAAACAAAGAAGAAAGGATGGTGAGGCTAGTAAGGAAACTGGGAAGGTTACAAAGCTGAAGAGAAAGCTTCCTGATTTCACTTGCTCTTTCTGTGGAGGTAAAAAGCATAACAAAAAAGGATGTCCATTGGCAAAAAAGCAAAGGTTGGAGGAGTTACAGGGCCAACAGAAAAATATGGCTGATGGGAGTGGGCCTTCAACACAAGCTGGGCCAACTGATGTTCCTGCTGTTGGTACTGGGGGGCTTGCACTTGTTGCTATTGGTGTTGGGCCAACTGAGGTTCCTGCTGTTGGTGTTGGGCCTTTGGCCATAATTGGGCCAATTGAAGAAGCTGCAGAGACCCAACTGCCACAGTCTGAGGAAATTGATATATCTCAGTCTCAACCACCACCACTCTATGATAGTCCAACCAAGCCCCACAACAATGAGGCAAGAAACAAGCTGCCAATTAGAGGGAAAGGAAAAACTGCAGTGGCTGGATCAAGCCACAACAGCCCACCACCAACTGTCCCACATGAGGCCATTAATGAATCCTCTAAGACCTACTTATTTATGCCAACACCTAGCTTCAACACATCAGCACCATGAGTCCAGATTCACAAGGAGTGCATCATTTCAATAGGATTTTTTTGTCTGGATGTTGCTTATTTTGGGTTGGTATTTTGATGTTCAACCATATTGGGATATTTTGGATGTAACTAGTTTATGTTGCTACTTTTAACTTATTATGTGTGTGATATTCTGGGATGTAAGTAGGTTATGTTGATATTGAACCATATTGGGATACCTTGGATGTAACTAGTTTATTTTGATGTTGAACCATATTGTCTGGATGTTACTGGTTTAAGTCCAGTTTGTTATGTAAGACAATTTGATAAGTTTAAGCTTATTATGCTTTGCTTCTTGCTGGTTAAGTATGGTGCAAATTGTTATATTAAGTTTAGCCTTGTTATTTGATAGGTCTTGTATAAATATACACAATATGTATGTTATTCAGAAAAACATACTGCAACTTCTATATATTTAACACCATTCATTACATGCTTAACAACCATTACAGTGGCAAAAAAAAATTTGACATCCCCAATCCAAAATGATAGCCAAATTAAACATTACATATTGCACCCACTTCCTACTTTTTGCACAGAACACCTAGTATAAACCCCAATACCACAAACAACACCAAAATCAACCACCTTAGTCTCATAATTTCCACCTCTAATTTCTTCACTTTTCTTGCAATGTTCAGTCTCCACTCCTCATCATTATCACTTCCAGCAATCCCCCTGTTTGATGAGCCTTCACTTGTGCTTTCTTCTGGATCAAAATGTTGGTTCTCAACCCACTTGAAAAATTCACATCTTTCTGGAACCTACAAGAACAGAGCACAACACCCACAAACATTAAACCCTAGAACAAAGAAGGAGATAATACAATAAATCAGAAACACTTACCCTCAGTTTTGGACAACCATAAAATAGTCTCCCTGGATTTTTTTTCTGTTTTTGATACCCTTATCACTGCAGCCAGATTGCATAAGCATTTAAACCCCGTATTCACCCTACGCAGAGTATGAGAAGACTTCGAAGACCCACTAGTATACCTTCGTTCATGGGTGTCCATGGCTACCCTTTAGCAACCAACACGATGGAGAAGAAGAAGAACACGACCAAGAGCGGGGAAGACACTGCACTTGGTTGAAGAGGCAAAAGGAGTTTACTGGTGAGAAATAAAACAGGGGAGATTGAAGGAGGAGAAGTAAAGAACATGACCGTTATAAGCTCAGTACAACAAAGTATAAAACGTTCAATTTGGTCCCCAAAGGTGACACCTAGGCAATGCTCACTGCCACGTCATCTCACATTTAACAGAAGTTAGTGTGTGGGACTAAAGTGATTGACGGAGTTTTAAGTGAGGGACCACGACACTCCCTTTCCATAAAAAACCAATACACCTAGCACTACACTTAGATTTATTGGATTTGTTGCTAAAATATTGGTATTAAACCCGAAACTTTCGGCGGATGGCCAGTAACCCAAGCAAAAGAAAGAATCGGTTATATTTTTCATATGATCTCATCTCCTCTTATGGATAGACTAATTATATTTCTACGATTCCTATTTTTAGATTTTTTTCTTTATTTTATATAATATTTTTATTCTATATAGAAGAATGGTTTTAATAATCTCAGGGACTAAACTGAAAGACCCTTACAAAATCAGGGACGGATCTGACAGTTTATTCGATATTTTTTCCTACATCTCTCTTTCCTTTATATATTCCCAACACTCAAAATTTGAGTGTGAAATAAACTTTTTCTTTGACTGTTAAAAAGTCGTCCGTGATAGGAACTACGACCGCAACATCATAATTTCAAGAATTAATGTAGTAACTGTAAGCACAACCGCGCGCTAACACAATTTAAAATCTTTCTAAACCATTAATTGCATATCAAATTTTAAATGTTATAAAATCACACGTGTCATAAAGAGCCCTTCTTTTTAAAAATAATTAAGATAGCCGTATGAAGTTGAATTGTAAAGAGATTACACACTCACAAATTTAGAACTCAAATTCAATTCAACCACTTCTGCAGGAGAAAGGAAGAACCAGCAACAACACAAACACGCGCTATGTATTTCCTTTTTATCATTCAAGACGAACCCATAATATCGCATTTGTACAAATTAAAGTGCTAATGATGTTAAAAGTTTTTGTACACAGACATAATCAACCCAATTAAGTTGTATATACAAACAAGGTTTAATGAACAAATGAGACACAATTATTTAATTAAAAAATGAAATACAAGTTGAATTTTGCCACAAATGTTTATTAGCTTAGAGTACAAGTTGGATTTAGATTGTCTCATAATTCTGCCGTGTTGTGTTCTCCAAAGTAGGAATTTGATCTCAGTATCATGCAACACTGACATGTACGGTGGGCTGAATTTTCCTGTACAGCTTGAAGAAAGTCTTGTGAGATGAAAGTTAACCATTAATGGGAATATCCCATAGAAACATTTGAAAGAATAGGGTGTGTTTGGAAATTTCCTTGTGAAACAGAAGAGGGTTTTAAGAGTGATGAGTAGGAAGCTTTAGAAGGAGCAAGAACAGCATTAGCCTTGATGGCTAGTGAGCACAAGTCCTGCAGAGAAAGTGGGACACGGGATTTGGAAATTGGCACAAGGAAATAGATATGGTCCAATTGAAGCTCTTGAGTTGGAAGCAGGGGAAGCATTGGTGAGCCAACATACATGGAATCAGAGGAACAGAGGAAGCAGTTTGGGTTCTGAGACAGGATTTGCCATGCTTTTATGGGTCCCTTCAATTGTTGCAGCTTTCCATCTAAGTGAATTATGTTCACCATGGATTTCCAACTTTGGTTTCCACCTTTGCTTGCATATGGAGTAGATGTACAACTACCCATATATAATATATGCTTTTGTGTGTTTAATTGTTGTTTACTAGTAGTCTCTCTGTTTGTGTGATGGCAAGGGAATTGGGGGTCCAAGAAATTAGTTCTCACTTCTCACTGGTTTTTTGGATGGCAAGGGATTTGGGTGTGTGCATATTTATAGGCAAATTAAAGAAGAAGGACAGAAAAAGAGCACTAATAAAAAGTCCAAGTCAAGGATACATTTTTTAATTTCTTAAAAATATGAAAAATACATGCAATTGCAAAGCACCGAAGGTGATTCGAAAGGCTTAAAATATTGACTGTGGGACATTCTTCGCACCTTCCTCTCTTGGTAATATTTTATAACTTCATAAAATTAATTATCAAGATACTAATATAGAGAATAATGTTTCTTTTTTCACCTATTTCATTTAACATTTTTCTGTCGTAGATTCCTAGACACTGGTTTCTGTTTCTGTTGCCAATGGCAACCTGCCAACCAGAGAAATCATGGAAACCAATTAGTAGCATATTTACCCAAAAAAAAATATCAATCTAACTTCCTTCTTTCCTTATTGAAAAATGATACGTATAATAAAGAATATAAGATTATAATTGCAAATAAAATATTTTCTTATAATTTTTCTTTACCTACTAAAACTGTAGGACTTACATGAGACAATAATTAATAAAAGAACATTAGCATAAATCCAGACCTAAAACTTTTTGTTGATGCTATATATTCTGTCCAATTAGTGAAACAAAATTTCATTGAAGATTTAATTTGTCTTCTCGTTGCACTCAAGCTTCAGAAAGATTCATGGGCTAACGCATATATATATGTTTAGGGTGCTATATGGGGAATTTTCTTATTGGGAAGCATATATATAATTTCCCTTTCATGATGTAAAAGGGAGAACGAGACGAACCAACTGAGGAGAATGCTCTAAATTCACGATTGTTAATTTTCAGCAGAACAGTGTTATAGAGCACATCAAGATATGGTCCCAAAATAAAAATTGATCAAGATTGAAGCAGTACGTGGACTGGCCTGGCGGTGCATATGGGTCCATTCCAGGAAGCATCCTTGAATTTTCTCAACTCTCCTTCCTATTTTGTTTTCACATTGCATTGTTTATGAGATTTTTCTTTATTCATAACTTCAAATTTAGTTTGAAAATTTTCAACCATTGATTTAATCGAGTTACTTTTTGTTCAGCATATATTATTTACGGTTTCTCTTAGAGTTTAGATAACTCATTTTTTAGTGGTGATTAAGACCGGCCGGGGCCAAAATACGTAAGAAGGCTCCATAACAAGCATTTAAAATTTAATTATGGAAATAGTCACTGTAAAAAACTTTTTTAGATTGTTATCCAATTATGAATGATATGTAATTATATTATTTATTAAGTTTAATATCATGATATATATTATATTAATTAAATAATATGATAATATATTATTAAATGATAATATAAAACTTTTCTACCATGATTATATATATATCGATTAAACTCACGCGTTTAATAAAAGTTTTAGTTTTGGTCCCATATTTATCCTTAATTAAATCAGATCACGAGTTGTTATATGATTTCTTGGCTATATATATATATACCATTATCTTGATTAATTGTCACGTATTTTATAAATTAGTGGTTAATTTATTTATTATTAATAAAGAATAAAGAAAAATTTTACAGCTGCTACTTTTGATTTGGTGACTTTTATTTTTTATTAATTAAAGTTTAGAGTGACCCTATATTAATTTTTTTTTTCTTTAAAGGTGGTTAAAGGGATTTGTCTACGGTGGACCATGGTTCATGTGATCCAAAATGTGAAAATATAGTAATTTAAATTTCTAATCACCAAATTTAACGCTCATTTTATTAATGATTGATATTAAAATAGTTTTCCATTGCTTTTATAAAATATTACTTGAAAATAATAAAAATTCAAATCAATATTACCATGTAATGTAAAATTTTGCCTTTTAACTTTAAATTAATATATTATCAATGAAATTAGTATATGTTGTATTGTAAATTCATAGTTTTCCTTAAGTTAAACTCAAATAGTCATATAAAGACTATTTAATAAAAAATAAAATTATTTATTCACATTTTATAAGAAAAAAATATAAGTTGGATTAGGTAGACCAAATTTTATTTGGTCCACCCTAGAATTAATCGTCCTGGTTAAAGGGTTAAATTGGTTTGGTTTTGGATAAAAGAACAGATTGGGCTGTATTAGCAATTTTTTGTCAAACATAAATCAAAACCAATTTAATCATATTTAGGTTGGTACTATGTTAACCGCTCGGTGACGTAGCATGTCAAGCTGCATGGCTTCACCTGAAATGCCTAATACCAACCAAAAGAACCCTACCATGGCTTCTGTTGCAATTGCATCTGCAGCAGCTTTAGTAGCTTCTCACTGCATTGAGATTGCAGAAGATATGGGAGCTAAACACGACCAAATCATAACAATAGTCAACTCTGCCATTAATGCAAAAACCAATGGAGATATTATGACTCTAACAGCCGGAGCAGCCACAGGTATCAGAATTTAAAGTTCGTGTCAATCTCAGACGGAAATGAACCAATATTTTTTTAACAATTTCACTTTTTTTTAATGCAAGTACACTCCACATAAAAGTCATACAAGAAATCGATTTTAGTTTTCAGGTAGATTGCGGGGTCTGCAATTTTTTAGCATGTCATTTAGCTCCATAAATTAATCTAAGCTCAAAGAAAAAAACGAATGAAAAGAACAATAAATATACTTATATCCTTAGTGAGCAACATAATGGTAAGAAAAGCAAAGCTAAAAACCTACAATCTATGAGTTTATTTCCTATAGATGTAAGAAATTGAAAAGAATAAAAGAAGAATGCCAATATAAAGTAATTTACACTTCTATCACAAGTAACCATGCTATTTTATATGTCTATCACAGGAGATCTTCACTGGAAGCAAGTGTCTTTCAATATAAATTCAAATTTGCAGGTAATTGCTAGAAGAAGACACTTCATAGATCCATTAACAAATTATAAGCATGAGTTCCAATGGTGTAATGTAAACTACTTTTATATACGTTGACAGAGTATCAAATATTATTTCTGTGAAAATCATTTCATACATAAGAGAGAAGCATAATTATTGGTTGTGTCACTATCTCCATCATATAATTATTTGGAATATCTATTGAACACAAAATGACAACAGGTCGTACCCAAAATGAAAAGTAAGCATATGGCAGGAACATTCACGAAAAGAAGAAATGTAAGCAAAGTTTCATACACAAAACTTACCTATTTTATTCTTCACTCTCTGTCAACAATGTTAAGGTATGGCTTAATATGGCAGATATAGTCACTGGAGTTTGCAGTGATATCCCAGCTTGGCCCGGAAGGGAGAAAGAATACATCAGTGAAAAGAGGGCATATTTTGGAATAAAAACAGCAGACAAGATAATAGAATTTGAATGTGGAAGTAAAGGAGACAAGCAGTTCTGGCTTGAGGGGATTCAGTACATGTTGAGTTGCCGTGCCAAATCTATGTCATGAGGCATCCAAGATTTCGTTACAGGGTACCATCTACCCCAATCAACTTCTTCCGTCGCCAGCCATGGTTGATGAACGATAACGGAGACGAGGAAGAAACGAATCCCTTTGTTGCTGGATTAGGGATTTTTAATCTCACATACAATGGTCAAAGTCAAACGCTGATGTGGAGAGAAGTCTGCAATCCTTTAGAGCTGAGTCAGCATAGAGTTAACAACAACTTAACAGCAGGGACTAACTAGACCAACAAAAAATTTTATAGGGACTAAAAAACACAAAAAAAATTTGTAGGGACTAAAAAACACAAAAAAAATTTGTAGGGACTAAACGCAAAACCCCCTATATTTATAGGGACCTGGAACATATTTAAGCCAAAAAATAATACAATAAAACATAAATATAAAGAAATCAATGGCAGCGACGTTGGGGCTGTGGGGCGGGCTGCTCATCCTCATCATCCACTAATTGGTCATCCATGGCGGGACCATAATGGGGGTGCGGTTGTGCCTGAGCCTGAGCTGGAGCCTAACCTACAGCCTAAGCGTCCAAGATCTGCTGCATCTGTCGTCGGAGACGTGCTAACTAATCCTCCAACTCTGCAGCCTTCTCTATGGCCTGGAGAGACTCTTTCCTTGTTACAATTACTTCCTGGCGCAGCGCCTCCTCAGTAGAATGTCATGACCCGGACCCGTCAGTACTCTCGCCCGGGTGAGCCCGGGACTCCTGAGTCAAGCTCGTCACACCTGGACGAATGTTGGAGGCCAAGTCCCCGGTGCCATAACAACGACCTCGGGTCTTGCCACCCGCAACACCCCTCCAGATCTCCAGCTTGGTGGAGGCATCTATCAGTCATGGAGGTGTCCCTCATCTGTGACTCCACCTCCCTTAGGCTCTCCTTGTAATTTGTCTATTGAGGTAAAAGTAAAATTGGTTATTAGTTATATATTCAATTTCATAAATAAGAAAATATATTAAAAAAACACTTATAAAAAAACACTTACATAGGTGGTTTGGGCCCGGTCATCTACCCAGCCACCACCTTTTTTGGCGTGGGTGGCAGCAAAAAACTCGTCCAACTCGTCCAGCTCGACCTCCTGCCCAAGCTGTCGAGCCTACACAGAAAAATTACACAAATCAATTAATTTAACAACAAATAGAAACAAAATACAGAAGAGTGTTTGTTTGTACATACCATATCCAACGCCACCTCATGGTGGGCCCTGCGGCCCGTGGTGTGGACTGCCACTCGGGTTGAGAAGCCCAGTTGCTCTTGTTACGAGCGGACTTCCCCTTGAATTCTGCAGAGTCCCGGTAGGCCAAAAGACCCTCCCAGGCCTCCTCACCACCCCATGTGGGTCTTTTCCCAGCCTTCTGAGCCTTGTTCATCATATATCGACGGTGACGAGCAACCCTCTGCTCGTACACCTTCTTGATTTGGGCCTCATCAGAAGGGTCCCAAGTAACTCGGCTCTGCAAAATAAAAATATGGTAAGTCCTGCCAAATTGACATATATTAAGAAAAATTTAAAGTGGATAGGGTTTTAATCACTACCAGGAAAATCGCAAATAGAGACGGGAAAAATCCTTCTCAAAAACCCACTTTTTTCGTCGCTAAACCGATTAGAGACGGAATCAGAGACGAAAATCAGGTGGTCGCTGATTTTTGGGTCTCAGATTTATTATAGACGGATTTTTTCTATCCGTCTCTGATTAGAGACAGAATTATGTCGTCTCTATAAATAAAGAAATCTGTCGCTAACACCATTATGAAAGTTAAATGATTTTGTCCCTTCCAGAGACGGATTTATTCCGTCTCAGAGTGATTTAATGTCTGTCTCTAAACAGATCTAGACATAGACGGAATTGGTTTTCCATCTCTACATTAGTTTGTTCCTTTTCGTCTCTACATTCAAGTTTTCCGTCTCTAAATAGAGACGGTCTACGTTCCGTCTCTAATCTGAAGAAATCACTTTAAGAATTCCGTCTCTAGTTTTAAATTTTTTTATAGGTAATCTGTTTTTTTAATCTTTATCAATTCAAACATCTTGTTCATCTAAATCTTAAAACATCATTAAATTCAAAAGATAATGCTACTAATTAAATTCCAAAGAACACCCATAACAATACTAAGCTTTACAAGCAAACTACTCCTAACATAAAGTGTTTTATAACTCTTTGTGTCTTTGATAAGCTCTTCACTATGCCAAAAATGGCCTTTTATTGTGGTAATTTACAAAATGGTTATAACGAACTATTTGATTATTAATAGGAGATTATATAAAGTCAATGTAAAATAATCAATAAAAAATGTGCAAGTTAGGATATAGATAAACTAATAATGACTTCTATAAAAAACTTGGGGTACCTTCATATTATAGTCATTCTCAAATCTCAAGGACTTTAAGTTGCTCCAAATCCTCCTCAAGTTGCAATGGAGTAGGCTGAAGATTTGGGCATATCTTTAGAAAGTAAAACTTTGCATCATAGCTCTGGAAGATAAGTAGACAGAAAACTATTACCTCACAATGAAGCAAATAATGGTATCAAACACATAAATTACAAGAAATGATTGTTATCATGGCCAATTAAATATCTATAATGCTTTCTTAGTTTCTCGGGTTTGATATGCATCAATACAGTGTAATGCAAAATTAAGGAAACTAGATGCAGTTAAGTTGTCTGGAAACTAGATGAAGGAAAATTTCATTGATTTTAGTTACTTATATATTATATATATTATATTACACTAAGTTCCCAATTCCATAGATTCAACAATGCTCTCTAACCAATTCTTGTATATGAATCAATGATCTTAAAGAATTAGAAGATACAAAAAAAAAAAGTGGCAGTACGGGAACTAGAAAATGATTACTCTGCCATAGCATGAAATTCATAACAGTAGATCATATTTTCAGACAAATCTCCTTAAAAGTCAAAGTTATCAATCTCCTTGATATGGCTTACAGTTTACCTTTTTCTAGCAACTATCTTTGAAATTGCCATAACACATTTGTTAAGAAGCATACAAATATAAACCTCTAAGAAACATGAACTTCTAAACAGAAAATAACACACTAAAATTGAAAGGAAGTAATGACTTCATTAAATGGGTAAATGCCATTTTCATTGGAGCAAGCAATATCCATACTCATAACACATGACTTACCAAGTATTGGATCATTGGAGCATTAGATCAGCCATTTGTGAAAATTTTCTTCTATCTTCAAACAAGGGGGTTTAGCCTGCAATTAAATCAAAACAGTCCTTTCTAAAATTACTACTCAAATAAAGAGCATGGACCAAGTCATATATCAAATTTCATTATGGAATACTTCAACTTCTCCCCAACAGAGATATTCAAGAGCTGGATAAAGAGTATCTATGAGAGATGCACATTAAATTGTTCACCTAACTTTGACTGATACCTTTAACCATCAGAGTAATAGGAATTTACCTTTAAAAAAAGAATTGGTTGAGAAAGTATACTTGTTAACAAGGTATACTTGTCCTTCTCAGCATTTATAGCTTTTTCTTAATCTTAGTTGTTTTTATGAACAAAGCTACGCAACAATAACTCATAGTAGGTAATAAAATATATAATAAAACTGATTATCTTCTAATTGTGATTAAATCAATTAATTGGTGACATGGTAAAGCTAACTAACCATAGAGACTGGACAACATACACATAAATATGAATCGAATCGAATCAAATCAAATACCTAGAGCAAACTCATTATTAACAAAAAGGAAAGGTACAAGGAAATACCAAATTAATTGGTGCAGATTCTTAACTTCATCCGATCCCCATCATAATACTCAATATCTATATGAGACATTTGTAATCACAGAAGGTCAATTTACAGAACAGGAATAAGGTAGGCAACTAATATTAGATTAAAAGAATGTTACTAGAGGAAATGATAATTATGGTTTGTCCTGTGAAAATTCATTTGTTTCAAGAATGGTTGACAGAGAAGTGAGACAACTAGTAGAGTCACAACGTAGTAATGTGGGTCATAAGAATGATAAGAATCTAGCTGTGAAAAATGTGTGCACAGAAAGGGAAGATCCTTCCGAGTTCATCACTCACAGGGCTAAAGGTTTTCTTTCAAGAATAAAGGATATAGAGCATCGGTTTGTTAGAGCTTTTGAATTTGGTGGGGAGGTCTCAAGGCTGTTAGAGCCAAACAAAATCAAGGTTGGATATTCTGAGGCAAAAAGGTGGGTTGCTATTTTGTACTTTTTTTCTTTGTTCTTTTTACAGCTATTTGACATAATGTGAATTATGTATGTAATGTGAAAAATACAGCTGGCTCGACATTTTATTTTTTATTGAATATAAATACTGATTTTCTTCAGATTTCTTTTGATAGGGAAATCATATGCCATGATTTTGCTCATGGATTTTCTGTTTGTTTGCTTCGGTGAAAAGGCTACACCTGTGTCCCAAGGTATGTATGTTATAGCTCAATTCTGTAATCCGTAAATAGATGCTAATTACTAACTAATTAACTTCTTGCTGAAAGGTTTAGGTATATGAGCATATTACATTACATCATTAATGGTTTAGTTTTTCCATTTTCCTATGCAGAGTCAATTAAATCTGTAAATTAGGCATTTTACCCTCGATAAGGTCTTCATTAACATCCATTAATTAGATCAACCATTTGATCATGTATGAAAAGTAAATGTTGTAAGCAAACACAAGCTCAGAATATTAAGCAGCTAATGAATATATATGATTTCAATTGGGTCTCCTGTTTGCTAACATTTTAAGCTTGGCAATAAATTTGAATGATTTCTATTTGGTTTTTGGTAAATGTTGTCTGCATCAATATGCAGTTATCACTTATCAGGGTGATCTCTTTCAATTCATGGGCATTATTTCTCTTTTTAGGGGTTAAAGAGTAAATAATTAGTTAAGTTAAATGGTAAAGCTAAGCCATATTTACATAAGGTTTTTCCTTTTATGAAGTTTGAAGTAAAAGAGCATATTGTTATTTGAAGCAATCAGATCGACCACTTGAACTTCAATTCTCTCACTATTTTTTAGTCATTATTTTAAGCTTTAAAACAATCAGCTTGTTGTTTGATTTTCTTGTTGATATACTAGTTTTTTTCTTGAAAACCACTACTTATTTATCACATTTTCAATTTTGTAATATTAACAAAAGCATAAAAAACAATATATATAATTAAACAGAGAGAAAAAGAACCTGAATGGTAAGGGGATGTTGGGGAATAAATGGGGTTTCGTTCTATGTGTTGGAGAAGTAATCATGAAAAACATATCTGCCCACTCTAATTTTTGTTAATTGGTAACATCATTGTAAAATACATATCAATCAATGTTTATATATATATATATATATGCAAGAATTAATATTCAGGACTTGTATCATGCTACCAAACTCTTATGGTATAAATTAACATGAATAATTAATCAATTATTCTCTAATGTAGATAATTAATTCTTTAATTCTATCAACTTATTCTCAATAAGGTTGATGGTGACAAACCTAGAAAAAACCCCAATGTTTGCAGGCACTGTGTAGCTTATCCAGCTCAGGTTCCTTGAGATCCTGGGACAACAATTTGTTGCGGAGACCGACGCCTCTGCTACTGGTGGTGCGACCCAAACCACGTTTGCTGCGGTGAAAAACGACGATGATGATGCACAGATGCTGCTGATATGTGGAGAGTGGAGACCGAAGCCTCTACTACTGGTGGTGCGACCCAAACCGTGTCTGCTGTAGTGAAAAACGACGATGACAACGTGCGGTTGTTGTTGATCTGTGGAGAGTGGAGATCGGTGCCTCTGCTACTGGTCGTACGAGCGAAACCGTGCCTGCTGCAGCGAAAAACGGCGACGATAGCGCGCACAAGGACAACTACGGAGGCGAGCAGTGGAACGACGGTACAGGGACGGTGGCCAGGCGAGCCCAGGGACGGTGGCCAGGCGAAGCTACCCTCGCGACCAAGCCACCGTTCTCCTCCACCCTCTCCGCGTTGGTTGGTTGGGCATCTCATTCTCCCTCTCCCCTTCTCTCTATGCCCTAATTTCTTCTACAAGAACTAAAACCCATTTCTTCTACCAGGAACTAAAACCCATAACACGGTAAATACGGATGGTAAAATAATAATAATAAGTCATATTATTACATAAATACATATATTCTCATAAATACATATATTTATTTTGTCATTATTAATAATTAATAATAATAATAAGTCACTTTTTAAAATAAAACATATTATAAATAATAAAATATTTTCAAGAGATTTTAAATTTGAATAATTTATTTTAAAATTAAAAATGTGAATTAGAGACAGAATTATTTCGTCTCTAAATATAAAAGTTAGAGACGGAACTAGAGATGAAATTGATGAATAAAAAAATTTATGTCTCTACATTCTGTCTCTAACCATTAAAATTATGATTTTAATGGTTAGGGACGGAATTAGAGACAGAATTAATCAGACACGGATTAGTTCCGTTTTTAAATTCCGCCTCTAAAATGGTTTAAAGTATTTAGAGACAAATTTAGAGACGGAATATGATTGAGACAGAAAATTCTGTCTCTACATTCCGTCTCTAAGAAATAGAATAGTTGTTTCGTCTCAATGAGGTATAATCCGTCTTTGTTAGAGACGGAAAAAATTCCGTCTCTAAATTCCGTCTTTATTTTAAACTTTTCTTGTAGTGAATTACCGTGAACTCCTCCCACCACCTGTCCCTAACATCCTTCGAGGTGACCTTCCAAAGGTAGTGAGGACCCCGAAACTGCGAACGGATCGCATGACCAATGGTTGCGATAGGTGGGGCGTTAGACACCCACCTGCAAAATAAAATATTCAATATTAACAGTTAAAACAATTAAAGATTCAATATTGATCTGATCAATTCTAAAGAAGAAAAAAAATAAACAAACTCACCCCTTGCCAAATGGTCGGTTATTAATAACCCGACCTCGAGCGTCTGCCTCATGAGGTCTGCTTAACCCGGCACCCTGGAACCGAGCTGGCTCCTCATCAGACTCCTGGTCAGCATCCCTATCCAGGTCATCCTAAGCGTCGTCAGCGTCTATCTCGGGCACAACGTCCTCCTGCATTTGAGGCATCTGAACTGGAGGCATCTGAACTAATCCCGGTGTCGGGATGAACCTCATACCGTATATCGAACTGCGCCAGAGCAGATGGTGGAAGGGAGGAAGAAGAAGATCAGTCTGCATGGCGCTCGTCGGCACTGAAGTAGATGGATGCTCCAGCATCTGATTAGTTTGTGAGTGCGAGAGGTTGGCCCTCTCCCGCATCGCGCGAGCTGCCTGTTGTCGTAGCTTGCCCGGAGGGATGGACCTCCCTCTATTCGGTGGGATCTTCTCTCCACCTCTACCACGCATCCCAGGCACTAATGACTACAAACAATATATACAAAATAAATAGTTATACAAATTAAAAAAACTAATTATATAGTACTAATATACTAATTAATAAAATAATTACTAATAAACTAATTACTAATAAAATTAATAAAACTAATTATAATTACTATAGACATTATATAAAAAATAAATAATTATATAAATTTTAAAAAAACTAATTGTTAATTATTAATTACTAATAAATTAAATAATTACTAATAAATTAATAAAACAAATAAACTAATAATTACAAATAAATTAAATAAACTATTAATTACAAATAAATCTAATTACTATATCACATTAATAAATTAAGAAAATAAATAAACCTAAATACAAATAAATTAATTAAAACTATTAATTACAAATAAACTATTAATTACAAATAAATTGATTAAAGCTTTAAAAAAACTTACTTGTTGCGACTCCGAAAAAGAAATAACTCTGGAACGAGCTCTAACGTCACCTACAGGGCAACTATTTTTAAAACTGATCGTTCAAAACGATATATCCTATGAAGGAGATGAACGTTTTAATTGGTTAGTTTTTCAAAATAAACACGGTGAGGGGACAGAAATAGGGGGTGGTTGCATGAGAGGAAAAGGGAGTTTGGAGGAAAAGGGATTTGGAAATGGAGGAAGAGGGGAGGGGTTTTAACGCGTGCAGATTTTTAACATAGCGACAGCCTGACCGTCCTAAGGCCGTCGTTACGTTTTAAAAAATGCACGCGCAAATTAAAAATTTATTTTTAATGTTTTCCGTCTCTAAAGTTGTCGCTACATTTAAATTTTTTAAAAGTTAATCAATTATAATTTATAGCGACGGTCTGTCAATTCCTAGCGACGGCTAGGCCGTCTCTAAGAATTAATTGCACTGAACAGTGCATTTAATGCTGCAGCGACGGCCTGGCGACGCCACAGGGCCGTCGCAGAGAAGCCGTCGCTAAAAACTGAATTTCTTGTAGTGATTAATTACATCATAAATGTAATTAAATCAACAATAATTTTTTTATTTTAACAAAAACTTTTATTTTATATGTAGATTCCTATTCTCAGTTTTTAGAGATGATATTATGAAATATAATTATTTGTATTAGAAAATTTTTAAAAGAATATTATTGTATATATATTAAAATATCATTACAGAATAAATTAAGTTGATTACGTTGTTTCTATAGGTTTACCTAAACCTATAAAATAAACTTTATATTTGTTACTACAGGATTTTTAAAAATAATTTAAGTCAAATAATGTAGTATTATGTCGGTAGAGACATTGATTAACAATTCTTATATTCATAAACTCATTTTGTCTTACAATTCTCTATTTTCATCTTAATTTTCTTTATATTTCTCTTATTTTGTCATAACATATTACTTATCATATCACTACTTTCTCTCTCATTTTCCTTTTTCTTTCTCTATCTCTCATCTCCATCTTTACACTAAAAAAATGGTGTATATTGATTATTTTTCATTGTTCAAAGACTTAATTATCCCGTTTTTGTCTTAAGAGAAAACCAGTTATAATAAAATGGTATGGTTTAATTTGATAAAATATTTTGACAGAAAAAATAAAAAAGTGTCTCTCTCACGGTCTCACCCCTTCATATAGCCGGCAAAATGGGCTAGCCCGACCAGGCTGACCCGCAAAAGCCCGCAAAAATGTAGGGCTCGACATATTTTTTAGAAGCCTGAATAACTCCCGGACTTTTTAGCCCAGCCCGATAAAGCCTGCAAAAGGGTCGGGCTCGGGCACCTATTTTAGAAGCCCGAATAACTTCCGGGCTTTTTAGCCCAGCCCGCTACCCGCATCAGACGGGTCGGTCCGGGTAGCCCGAATTGCCACCTCTACCCCTTCATAAGAATTAAGAAGTGATTAATTCAATAAAAAAATTGGTTCAGAGAAATAAAAAAATATTGTTTAAATTGTAGATAAATTTTATAAAAATAAATAAATAACCGTGATAAGAAATATTTTAACAGGTAATTATTATGGGTGCATTTAATGTTATAGTACTCATAGCCAAGTAATGATATATTTTTTTATGTGTGTGGAATATTGTCGATTACCCATTTGTCTTCCATAACAATGTTCGTTGCATTATATATGCGAATATAGTTTAGTTTAGAATTGAGGAATTAATGGTGTCCCACTTAAAAGAACATTTACAAGGGACTTATAAACCCAATTTTGGATACAACTTTTGTAGAAGAATTTCTAAAGGTTGATCAAAAAAAATTTCTAAAGAAAAAAAAAATAGAATGAATCAATGAGATAATTTAACTTCTCCATAGTTGAAATTAGTTACTTGTGGAGAAGTTAAATGAGAGAGCTTATGGAAAATGTGGACTGCAGAGACTAGTTTTTACCTATGGAGAAGTTAAATTCATTTCAACTATTTGATTTATTCTCTCTTTTCTCTAGAAGTTATTCCGTTTTTTAATCATAAAATGAAATATATTATATATATTCCCATTTTTTTCTTTGTTATCATTTTTTAAAATAAACATACATAGAAAGGAATATATATATAAATGTTTTATGCAGTACAACAGAAACAATGAAATAGAGTACATTGATGTACTTACTCCTTCATCAATATAATATTAAGAAGTAAATTTTGGCAAGAGTACAATTTTGTACTTAGCTAGGTCTCCATCAGTATAATATAAAGAAGAAAAATTTGACGGGAAAAATTAATGTATTAATTACAGACTAATTTATATAAATAAATAGAATAGAGGAGAGGTAGGGAGAAGAATGAGAGGAGTATATATATATATATATATATATATATATATATATATGAGGAGGGATCAACTTACAACAGTGTAAGTTACACCAAGTCTTACACTGCTGAATAACTTTTTATCAAATCATTGTATTAAGTAATCTACCGTTAGATTGAAAGTCACTATGATATAGATCATACATGTAAAATTTTACTTTAATCCGAAATTATTTGATATGTCATTGAGATGTCTCAAGATTAACGTCATATATACATTTGAAATATATGAAAAAAAGGACCATTTGATTACCAGTTTATTAGAATTCAAATTTTATGAAATTTTACACGGATAATCAAGATGATGAATAAATATAATACAACGGTTAGATTAATAAAAAACACATTCGTTCTAGAGTTATTAGCGGTGTAGACTTGGTGTAACTTACATTTGTATAAGTTGATCCCTCCTCTCTCTCTCTATATATATATGTGAGAAGGGATCCGTTAGAGAAGGGATCCGTTGACACCAGGTGTAAGTCTAAAGACTTACACCAAATCTCATCCCTTCATTTGAATAGATCTGATGGCTAAAAAAAATCATTAAAAATATTAAAAAACAAATATTGTCAATCACGTGATCGAATAAAGTGATCGAATTCCTTAATATTGTGATTTGTTGCCGTCGAAGACGCCGTTCCCCAATAAAGTGATCGAATAATATCAAAAGCTTTGTGTTCCTATCGGCGCTTTCGACTTTGGTGCAAAAGCTTTGTAGCACCACTTTCGATAGGGGTGTAATCGGGTCGGGTCAGGTCGGGTTTGGGGTGATATCAAGTCCGAACCGATAGAATGATGGTGGGTTGGGTTGGTTCGGGTTCTGCTTTTTTTTGGGTGAGTAACCCGACCCGAACCAACCCAAATATGTTCGGGTTGAGTTGGGTTGAGTTGGGTCATCGGGTCATGAACATTTTTCCTTTTTTTTTTAAAATGTGGAAGATGACATGAAATTAAAATATAACATGAAAAAAAGAAAAGAAATAGGGAAACATAAAATGAGAGGAGCAAATGAAATAGGGTTTGGGGAACCACCGCTGCTTGTGTTGCTGTTGTGCCTATTTTTGTTCTCTATGAGAAGGAAAATGAAATAAGATTAAGGCTTCTTTTCTTGGTTTGGTTTGGTTCAGATCTAGCGGGTTCAAGATAGGCAAACCCGATTCCCGAACCGAACCAGAGCGGGTTTGAAAGAAAATGTCTGACCCGAACTAAAACCCGAAACGAACCGTTAAATATCCTTCGGGTTGTGTTTGGTCAATTGGGTTCACGGGTTGGATCAGACCCGCTTACACCCCTAACTTTCAAGCCAACGTCTGTTTTTGTGTTCAAATATGATTTACAAAAGGTTATTGAAAACAATAACCTTTCCTTTTAACTTTTATTGGGAAGCGCAACAAGAGATAATAATCTTGTCTTTTTCGGAATGAAATCATGAAACAAATTCTTTGTTTTGTTTTATTTTTTCTTTTGATGCATTATAATATAATACTCTTGGGTATGTTTGTGAGTTAAATTTTGGAGGGGTAGAGAGAAAAAGGAAGGGTTTATTGGAAGCCCTATTTTTCACTTGTGAGTTTAAGTATTTTATAAAGTTTTTCCCTCTTCTAGCATTACATAAATATCGTTCATATTCCAAAACAGAACCCTTGTTATGCTTTATACCTCGGAAAACTAATGCCTGAATGCTAACTTTATCAGCCCTCATATTGATGAATAATGTCCAAAAAATAAATTAAATTCCTCAATTCTCTTTATTTTTTTTCTATAACCCATAATTTCTGGGGCCCTTTATTGTTAATTAGATTGGAAACTTTTTCATTGATTTACCTACATTTACCAGAATGGAAGCACACACAACCTTAATTTAGACTAGCAAAATGATAAAGCTTGGATATACAATCAAACATTATTATTTGAGAAAGTGAATACCTAAAAGGGTTATTCCTAATTCCGTTTCTGAATACGTTAAACTTGTAGTCAATGAAAAGAAAAACAATACCTAATAATAGAAAACCAAGACACAAGTTGCACCACAATTTGATATCCATGCCGCTTGAGACCAGAGAGGTGTAGAGGAGGAGACGCAGCGGCAGAGTTGAGTGTCGAGATGGCAGCGGCATGGAGGAGAAAAAGAAAAATTGATCACGTGACATTTTTTTATTTTTTTAATATTTTTAATGAGGAGAGTTATAATTACACCAGTGTAAGTTACACCAAGTATTACACCGGTAATAACTACAAATCAAATATGTTTTTTAGTAATCCAACCGTTGAATTATGTTTGTTCATCATCATTATTATATGTGCCAAATTTCGTAAAATTTTGACACTAATAACTTGATAATCAAATGGTTGGATTTTTCATATATTTCAAATGTATATATAACATTCATCTTGAGACATCTCAATGGCATATCAAATAATTTCAGATTAATGTGAAATTTTATATGTATGATCTATATGATAGTAACTTTCAATCCAACGGTGGATTGTTTAATACAATTATCCGTTAAAAAAATATTCAGCGGTGTAACACTTGGTGTAACTTACACCGGTGTAATTATAACCCTCCTCTAGATATATTATATATTTTTATATTTTTCATCCAATCAAATAATGTGAAAGATTTTTTCGCACTTATTTTTTTATTTTACTCCATCTAAATAATATAGAAAATCATCCCATTTTTATATAGTTTTTCTTTTTATATGTTTTTTATTAAGTTTTCACACTTAAATCTATTTACTATAAATTTTTATAGGGTGAGTCTAAGGTACCCAAGTTAAAAATTTAAATTTGGATACCAAACTGTTGTAGTAACGCAGGATGAGATTGTGGGAATAACTCTCGGGTTTGATCCCCACTAACAAGGGCGAAGCCAGAAATTAAAATCAAGGGGGCCGGTATTATAATTTTTCTCAATTAATCATCCCATTCCAAATATAATTTTGTTATTATATATTATAATGTAATAAATATAAAAAATTAAACCAAATATAAAATATCATATTAAGATAAATACCCATAATTATATATATAATGTAAATAAATTTTAATTATTATTTTCTTTTTACTATTTATTTAATTATTTCTATATTTATTTTAATTTTTAATAAAAATATTTATCATTAAAAATTTAATAAAAAATTAAAGTTCATAAAAAAAATGAAAATTATAATTACCTAATATTATATCCCTTTCTAGTAAACAAAAATAAAATTTATATAACATAAGTAAATATATCATTTTACATTAATAAAATATTTAAATCAAATTAACACTATTATTCAATAAGAGTTAATTAATCAGTTAATTTTATCAAATATAACGTATATCCCCTTCAAATCGTGTTTCTATTATATATTACCCTCGTCTTGAATATAAGCAAACGTTAACTAATTCACGTTAATTAAGAATATTAGTCGAGCTCATTAAATTTTCTCAAACCCACATAAAAATGAGCCACATTTCCTTAACTATCATTCTTAATATTTATTGTAAAGTGAATTTTTGGAAAGAAATTTTAAATTAAATAAGGATATTGTGCGGATACTAGCATTTAATAAGGTAAAGGTCGTTAGATTTTACTCATATTTAACAAAAATAAAATTAAATTTTGGGTTGTTTATATTTGATATAAGAGGGATGTGTAATTTTATCTAACAAAATAATAAATAAATTTTCCCAACAACACACACACATATTTGAAAAAAAAATGACAAAGTGGCTCCTCCACTGCCCACTAAACACTGGGGAGGGGCAAGGAGTTTAATTGTGACTAAGTCCTGAATATGATTTTCCTAGTAATAGGGGATACATGTGGTTAACACAAAAAAAGTTAAAAATTTGGATAAAGAATGAGGATTATTATATCTGGTCGAGAAGATAAGTGAAAAGACTCCTAAGTAAAGTATTAAAGATTGACTTATGCATGGATTGATTACTAACATATGATGAGATGATGGCTTGTATATGTGTTGTGTTGTTGCATTATCATTTGAGTGCTTTCCCTACACTATTTGCATGATTATACTAAGTGAGACGTTAGTCTAGTCACATGTTTACATTATTGAAAAATATGCAGAAAATTAGTGTGATTCATGACTGGGGAGACTTGGGTGGCCAAGAGCTAACTCCTCCATACTATCTTATTTTTTAGAACATATATGTTTTGTTGTATATAAGTTTACTTTGAATTATTTGTTTAGTGATGCATGTTTAATTCGATATCGGTAATGTTACAAAATAATTTTGAAAATTAAGAAATAATGCTTTCAATGAACGTTATTCTTTTATTGAAAATTACAATAATCGTCCCATAGCTTTCTTCATAGTTGGTTTAGAAAAGGATTTGGGGTAACTACCAAGTTTAGGACCAATCCCTTCCAAACGAATGTATCAAAATCACACTTGACATTTAAGTACAGTTTTATTTCGTGCTGTAAAGCTTTTTTTATTAAAATATAACATTATTGATTTTGAAAATATAAAAATGATAAATTGACAAATTGAATTGAATATAACTAGATTTCATCTCTAATTTAGAAAATATGAAAAATGGAAACATATACATCATCCGTTCATATCTTTCATACAAATTGTCATTGTTAAAAATCATTGTCTAAAATTTAAAGACACCATTGTTTTCAATCTTCATAAAAGGGTTTTAACTCGACCAATGTTATTAATAAAAGAAAGGTGATCAAAGTGCGGCTATCATTTGAGTAAATATGACACTCATTACAATCTTTTAAGTGGTTACCAATCCTATTTAAGTGTCAAACTAATTGATTTATTTTTTTACTTTGCGTTAGATATTCAAGTTTAGCTCTAGACTTTTCTTTAAACAAAGTTTTTAGTTTGAATTCTTTACTAATTTTTGTATGTTTTGGCTTTTATATTTTTTTAATATAAAATCTCACTAATTAAATACATCTCAAGGAAGAGGAATGTATGTAAGAATAAATTATAATTATAAGTTTCTTTATGAGAAGAAAAGTGTAATTTACTCTAAAGAAAGTATCTCCTCGCCCTTTCTATTGGTACAATATTGTTAGGTAAACTTGAAAGTCCAATTATGCTGCAAAAATATCTGTCTATAGAAGTCTTGTGGTAATAAAAATTTGGAGGTATATAAGTACTTCAGTTGTTGAAGTATATATAATAATGAATTATACATTTAGAATTATTATGTGCTAGAAGTAAATTCATGACTTATGCTTTTTCATTTACCCATCTAAGACAACCTTGCAAACTTGTATAAATAAAAAAAATGGGTGAGACTGCATGGAAAACCAACACTAACTGTTAGTATTTGAAAGCACCACTTGGTGAGACTGCTTATTCCTATGTGATTTTGACATGCTCATAAATATTATTATATAATATTAAATCATTAATTCACAAAATTTGTTAATCAGTAACACCAATAGAATTATAGAGTTGTGATTTTTAGCATATGAAAATATTACTTCACTGGAAGGAATGGTGCAACTTTGATGTGAAATCATGCATTCCTTTTTAAAAAAACATCTATTAAAAGAGTGGAACATTCATTCATTAAATATATTGGATGAATCTTTAATAAAATTATTTTAAACTTATAAGGATCATTTTACATTTTTTAAATTTTAAAATGATAAAAATATGATTAAATAGTCTTGAATTGTAAAATTAAACTAAACTTATTATGAAAACATAAGGCCAAATAAATAATTCAACCTGATATAATAAATTGTTTGATATCTAGAATTTAAAAAGTGTTATTATATATGTATTATAAAATTTTATATATCGCAATGACTATTGTTGTGGAATGGTTTCCATAAAACATTACAAGGAAATAAACCAAATGGAAAATAATGAGCAAAAAGATCCCGATGCTTGGGAGGCGGAAGCAAGCTGGCAGCGTGTCAGGCAACAACATGAAAGGGAGCAGCATGTCAAAAGCACCCGCTACGAGCTACCAGGTGGCAGTAGGCAGCTGACAGTGGAATAGAATAGCAGAAAAAGGAGAACTTATACCAGAATAGAGGCACCAATATAGCTTTTGATAAAAGCTAACCAACAGTAACATGAAAGAAGAAATACAGCAAGACAAGCTTGCAGGGCGTACAGGAACCATGAAGAAAAGCAAATAGGGGCATACTTTGAACATGGGCATCCAATGTGAGTCAAGCTTGGACCCCAAGTCTAATGTACCTATATAAAGGGCACTAGAGGGCTCGGAGGAGGGGGACCACTTTACTTGTAACTCCATTTTACTCAAGAATAATGAAAAGCATTTTCTTCTCATGTAACTCTACCTCACCACAATAATGAACCCCACTGATCTTAATCTTATTGTTTTCACATTTGTTCTGAAACATTTGGCGACTCCATTGGGGAGGGATAGTTGCAAAAAAAAAAAGAAAAGAGAAGATAAACAATGACGATGCATACAACCATGGAGGAAAAAACATCTACATAGCGAAAGAACAAATCTGCATGTGACTCCCTCCCTTGCAGACTCAAGGGTTTAGCAGGATGAACAAGACGATACAAGCCAAACAAAAATAGGTACAAAAAAAGAAAGAGGAGGGAAACGTAGATGTGGAATGTGAACATTCACAAGGAAATAAGCTTTTTCAGCACAACAGAGGAAGGGAGACATCCCACGAAGTAGATTCGGAAGCGATCTCGGAGAAAGAAGGAAATCTGAAGAGACGCCTTCGCCAAACAAGATGGAGGTTCAGCGGAATCATGAAAAGAGCATACTCCCTACAAAGGAGAACGCACCAAAAATAGGGGGCCTTCTCGTTAAAAGAAAGAGAGTGAATAAGAAAATAGAAAAATCTGAGGGATGCTCCACTGGTCACGTGAAGGCCACAAGGCGCTGTCCTGAGAAGTGAGACGCTATCACCCTAGCCACGCTCAACGACCCCCTGTGTATTAGCACTTCACACGAGTAAGAAGGCAATGCTCTCACATTGGAAAGACGCCCAATCAAGTAACAAAGAAAGGAGTATGCCCCCTTGTTGGGGGTAAGAGGTTAAACTACACATAAAAAAAGAGGAAGAAGAGGAGTGTTATTTAAAGCAAATCCCAAGGGAGAACGGTACGAAGGGTAGCAACCCAAAGCGGAGAAATTAGTATAGTGAAAGTTACTCATCAGTGTGAAAGAATAAAGGCCAAACAGAAAAGCAGCTCCGTGCAAAGACGTTGAACGACAAAAGATTTCTGAATGAGACTTCATAAAGCTCAAAGCGTTGGGTCTTAAAAAAAGGAAGGAAGAAGAAGACAGAGGAGGGAGAAACTTGGGAGGCGCCTAGCAAGTGGTCGCTTGACGAACGAGGGAAGAAGGGAAAGCTAAAGGATGTCTTACAACCCACACGAGAAATGTAAGACGTCGGATTCCCGACGATCAAAGAGGCAGAATACTCATACGAGAGAAGGCGTCCTTCCAGGTTAGTAAAATGAATATAATGTTTATATATGCACATATTTATTGACATTGAGAAGTAGTTACAGTAATTATCATATATATCTCTATATAGGGAAATCCTTATTCACAGTAGAAACTGCTTGGTTATAATCATGGTTTAGGTATTCATGCATTTACAAATACACCTACGCATAGTGTCAAAAAATATTAAATGAAATTTTAAACAAAAAATGAATTTCTTAAGCAAAAAAAAAACTGAATGGAATTTTAAGCAGAAAATGAATTTCTTAAGCGAAAATGCACAAAAGATCTGCAAACAAATATCGCAGACCCAAGCGAAAGACTTGGTAAAGGATTGCGGGCGTCCTTTCCTCAAAAGTGCTTGAGAGTCTAGCATGCCTAAGCTACAAAGCGGATTTAAGTGAAAAAACCTCGAGAGGGAATTGCGGGCGTACCCTCTCCAAAGGCACTTAAGATCTAGCACGCTGGAAAGCCTCGAAAGGGAATTATGGGCGTACCCTTTCCAAAGGAACTTAAAGTCTAGCACGCCTAGTTGTGAAGAATCTTAAAGACACCCTCATAAGGAGAAGAATCAAATCAATAAACACAAAATAAAAATAAAAGGTGTTTAAATCACAAATTGCAAACGCATACACTAAATATCATACGCCTTCACGAGTAAATATGGGGCATACCTCCCCAAGAAACGCGAGAAGCATTCTTACACTTTACAACAACACCATAAATTTATGGCACCTTAAAAGGACATGTTTACAACCTGACATGTCTTATATCACATATTTCATGATATGCATAGTGTCATATGGTCTATCAGGGCGTAGTCCAAAAAGAGCGACTAAGAAATAAACTTACAAATTATGATCAAGAAGCACAAAGTGGAACAAGCTAAAAAGAAAACATCACATTCAGGCCTGCATGAGCACCTTCTATTTCATTTTTCCTAATTGGCAAATGAGATAATTCTGACTCATGTAAAGCAAGAGTAGCTTTCTCTCGGCTAATCTTTGATTGCAGTGCCTTTATGGCCTTAGATATTTTACACAAAGCCTCAAAAGCCACTAGAGGAATGCTCTAGTTAAAGGACCTCATAAGCCCATCAAAGAAATCACCCTTAAAATCACCAGAAGAAGAGGAAGAGAAACAATACAACAAACCTTGAGTTGGGTGTGCCCTTGGACACTCTGAAGAAAGCCTGGGGGCAGTCGCTTGAGCAAAAGGACGCTTTGTCGTACGAAGAGAGAAGAACCATAGAATGCACGTGTGTAGGTGACGGACCCCCAGCCATCAAGTCAACACCCTGCCAATAAAAAGAAGGCATACAATGAGGGAGGTGTTCTAATACACCTCCTAGAAGAAGCGCTCCACTAAAAGAATGATGAAGACGCGTGGCAGAAAGGAAGACATGCACACCTAGAGCTTGCCACGAGCGAAAGAAGAACCCCTCAAGCCAAATCAACAGAAGGCACGCAGAATGATCAACTAGGGGCATAAAGAGAAAATATGCAGAAGAAAATTGACGCCCACCAATAAGAAAGGAACGCGTGGCAAAGAAAGAGACAGACATATAGAATTCCAGCATTAGAACAAAATAAAAAATGATACAGTAGGACGCCCAACTGGTAAAAATCTAAGTATGACAAGATCGAACATCACATTACTGCATACTACATGTGCAAGGGGGCAAATGTCATGAATTCAACCCAGAAAGACGCCCTCAGAAGACTAAAATCAAATGAAGAACATGGCAGCTCCGATGAAGGGTGAGCGAAGACAAACCATCCCAAAAGGAGAAGATGAAAGAATGAAAATGCAAGAGTCAAAAAACTCAGAGAAGCAAAAGAAAACACTCGTGGCAGGGCAAGAAGCTTCCACAGATAACTCAAGAGAAAAGACTGAGGCAGAATGAAGGACGCCTACCTAGAATAAAAGACGCTCCCTTGCAGAAGATCACAGGACGAACATCGAAAGGCAACAGAAAAGCCTGCAGGGCGGATTTTAATACACTAAAAGAATACTTTTGTTGTTGAAGCTGGTCAAATCAGCCATAGAGACTACCCAAATAAAAGGAAGCTAAGAGAAGGCGTACACCTTCAGCCAATAGAAAAGCCAAAGTAAAAACACAAGGGCTAACAGGTTCCAACGGAGGACCATGAAAAACATATGACCAAAAGGAAGTAAAAGTCGCTTGTTCTAAGGTTTGGAGGTGATCAGGACCAATCTCAAAATGTTCGCCGACAGGAAAATCACCCAAAAAGTGGCGAATCCAAGAAGCATATATGTATTTCACTGACTCCTTAGGCGTTTTCTTTTGTGTTGGGGAGGAGTATCCTTAGAATCCTTGCCCTTGGGAAGGCGCGCATCAAGCCCCCTGGTGAAAACGCCTAAGAGAGAGAGAGAGCTCTCACGAGAATGTTAAGCGCTGTCAAGAGTAGCAATCTTCAAAGACTTAGTCATCTTAGTGATACGGTGATCCAGAACAATAGCAGAAAGATGAAAGTCCCCAAGCATAGGAAGTTGCGACAAAATAGCAACATCTTCCAGGGTAGGAGTAAAATCGCCCTATGACGTCAAAAAAAGGAAAGAATATTGCAACTCCAACGTTGAACCAACAAATCCAAATCTACAGAACGTTTTGTGATACTCAAATGAGGAGAAATTTTAATGGCATTCGCAATACCCACTCGAAAAAGAACAACAACAAAAGGCTCATCAATAGTAAAAACATGATTCACCCACTCAGCCCAACCATAGGGGTCAAATAATTTGTTGCATTAATACAAATAAGAGACCAAGAAAATTCCTCTGCAGCAAGTCGAGAGCGGAGCAAAGAAGACCCAAACCTAGAGGGGGCGCCTCAGCAACAAAATAACGGAGTAAAGCATCAACACGCTTCGTAGAAGAGAAGGCAACAGAGGAAGTAATTATGAAGAAAACTGAAAGAAAGAATGACGCTCAACCAATAAGAGGCGAGCACGTAATGAAACCAATCTCTAGTTCAGATTGCACATCACAGTATTACATACTGCATGTGCAAGGGGGCAAATGTTGTGGATTGGTTTCCATAAAACATTACAAGGAAATAAACCAAATGGAAAATAATGAGCAAAGCGATCCTGCTGCTTGGGAGGCGGAAGCAAGCTGGCAGCGTGTCAGGCAGCAACATGAAAGGGAGCAGCGTGTCAAAAGCACCTGCTACAAGCAACCAGGTGGCAACAGGCAGCTGACAGTGGAACAGAATAGCAGAAAAAGGAGAACTTATACCAGATAAGCTTGCAGGGCGTACAGGAACAATGAAGAAAAGCTAACCAACAGTAACATGAAAGAGGAAATACAACAATATAAGCTTGCAGGGCGTACAGGAACCATGAAGAAAAGCAGACAGAGGCATACTTTGAACATGGGCATCCAATGTGAGTCAAGCTTGGACCCTAAGTCTGATGTACCTATATAAAGAGCACTAGAGGGCTCGGAGGAGGGGGGCCACTTTACTTGTAACTCCATTTTACTCAAGAATAATGAAAAGCATTTTCTTCTCATGTAACTCTGCCTCACCACAATAATGAACCCCACTGATTTTAATCTTATTGTTTTAACATTTGTTCTGAAACAACTATATATAAAATTAAATAATACTAAATTAGTAATTATTCATATAGTCTTTCATTATTATTTTATTAAGTATAATATTTAATACTATTGTGAAGTCAATTTTAGACAGAGATAGATAGATAAAATTAGGCACCTCTTATAATATTTTTTAACTTTTATTTTACTCTTAAATAAAAAAAAAGTGTTTTTAATATTAAAATAATAATATAAAATCGCTCTTATCAATTTCACTTGATTGAAAAATCTTCTTTAGGTTTAATAATATAAAAATAGTAATGTGAAACACAAATAATAATAAAGTAATATTTTTGTCAATTAGGTTTTATTCTATCTTATTTTACTTTATATGGTCGGTATGTGTTATTTTATTTGTGTTTTTCTTTTTGGGGTCAAAAGTTTTATTTTGTTAAATAATAAGTTGTGAACCAACCAGGGTTTGTTTAAGTGGTACATGTTTGATTACCTCCCGTGTAGAATACCTTTGGACTGTGATTAAACCAAAAATAATAAGTTGTGAAGTTTGAGACACGAGCCAGGCTTCTTCCTAGACAAAGGCTGGAAAAGAAGTCCTCAAGAGTGGGTTTGAGACTTGAGTGTGAAAATGACATGTGATGCATGCATTCGTTGACTGTTGAGTCAAGCCTTTTGACCAAAAAAAAAAGAGAGTCAAGGCTTGAGTCGAAAACTGGAATTCTCATTACATGGTTCCAATTTTTTCTTTGGTCAACTTTACTCGGTTTCAATTTTTTTTGTCAACTGCTCGGTTCCAATTTTTTTTTTGGTCAACGGTTCCAAATATTTTTTTGACGTATCAACGGTTCCAATTTAAGTATATCGAAAGAAGCTCATTATATCATTTTGGGTCTATAATGGCAGGACAAGAATCAGCCCGTAAAGATAAGGCTTTGAACTTAATTGGGTTATTGGAAACTGGTTCCTCTCCGGTACTGGAGAGATCCAGTCCCGGGTTATTGGGGTCTTGAATCCTGAGTCACCAGATAGTTGCTGCTATTTTTGGAGAGTACACCAAAAACAATAAAGAAAAAAATTGATGTTTGGTTAACTTTTGAGAAAAAATATTAATTTTTTTAACAACAATCGAGACTATATTTTTTTATTTAACCACATGTATCCTTCACGTGTGGCAGTAGCCGGGAACATGGAACCCGAGATCTTGTTTAAGGGGAATCAAACATATACCACTTAAACCAACCCCGTTAATAATCGAGACTATATTTATACGTGTAAAATACACAAAATATATCTATATTTATATTTCAAAAAATGACTTTCTATATTAAGTTGTTTTACTACTAATGAAGAAATTGCATGTTTCTATTAAGAGTTACAACTTTCAGGTGGCAATTTAAATTCTGAACAGTATCAATAAAATACTATTTTGGAATTTAGTTTTTTAAATAAATTTTATTTATAATTTATTCTAAAATATTGTCAAGAAAGCTAAATTGAAATTGAATAAATTTTGGAAATTTTTCAAATGTCAACACAGTTTCAGCATTAAAATTTCAAAACATCACATTGAATTGAGATTAACAAAAGCAAGCATACCCACAACCGAAGCGCCCGTTTGGTTTACATTTTCTGTTTCCATTTTCTGTTTTCATTCTATTTCTTGTTTTATGAAATTTTATAAAGGAAAAACTGGAAATGCTGAAAACAGCAAATTTTTGTTTACAGCATTTTTAGTTTTTCCTTTGTAAAATTCCAGAAATCAGGAAACAAGAAATAAAAATACAAACCAAATATGAAAGAAATTTTCATCCCTTACATTAATAATTACATCACATATTGTGTGACGTTCCGTTCAACACTTCAACTTCAAGTCCTTGACATGAATGACCCCACAACACCTGCAATAAGAGCCGTTGGATCACCCAAAACTGCTGATATCACAAACTGCACAGCCAATCCAGCAATCTCACAGCACTTTTTCACCTTCCCCTTCTTCCTTCTCGTGTTGTTATGTGCAGCATACAGTGTATTTTTAAGGCTAGGAATACTCGTTTCCAATTTCCTTCCTTTACTACCTCCTCCACTTCCACTATATAGCTCATACCAATTCTCCACCAGCATCTCTCTCACACAAGCCACATGCAGATTATAGTTCTTGCACTTCGACCTATAGCTCCAGCTTCGCCCTTTTCTTCCACAACGGTGACAGGGCGAGCTCACTTTCCTATACAGGTACAGCTTCACTTCCCCATCGTCAAGCATCATCGGAAGCTTCGCACAACATGGGTGGAGATCGAACCCACATGACTTGCAGTGGTACACAAACCCACTCACGTCCTTCTCACACGCGTTGCAGTACCGCGCTATGTCCCCTGGTGGGGCAGACATGAACTGAAAGGAGCATTTTGTGTAGAATGGGTGGAACAATGTAGGGGATGGTATGGCACAGTGCATGTGAAGGTCGAAGTCACAAATGCTGCATTTGTAACGTGACCCTATGCCTACTTCCTTGCATCCATCGCATTTGAATGGGAATTCGTTGTACTCAAATCTCAGCTTGTGTTGTGGGTGACTGAAATGGGATATCTCACTGTATTTCATTGTTCTGTTATGTGTCTTTCTGATGTTCTGTGTGGCAATGTGGCATACATTTTTTGATATCAAAGGGTAATTGTATTTATAAATGGAGGGGGTGTGAGTGACGTGGATTTTTGTTGGTTGAGGGGTAATTAGAGTGATTTGGTGCCTAGGAAGTTGTAATTTGAGGTTGATTTGGCTTGTGCTTGAAGCAATTGAAAAGGAATTATGCCTCATCCGGTGATGGTGGTAAATAGTGAGTTCCCACGTCAATGGGAAGGAAAAGAGCAAGACATGAGGCATATTGGGCCATGCCCCACCACAGAATATATACCACTGTTTTCTTTTATTTACTTTAGGTGATGCATGTCCTAACATGTTAGACTGCTCTTGGTTTTGCACAAGTTTTCAGTGTGCACATGAAATTAAGAAGAATTAGTACATGGTTAATTGGATTTGGTTATCATATAGTGCACATCATTTAGAATACAAGCAATTGAAAAGGGCAGGGGAGTAACACATTTAGTTATTTAACTAAGAATTTCAATTTCTTCCTTTAGAAATGAGGTGTGCGGAATTAGTATTGAACATATATATATGTCAAGAGAATATTATACGGGGTAGTAATAAAGGGATCATTGCAGATAATCCTGAAATCAATGAAATTGATGACACTGCAATCTTGGAATTTCATTACAGCATAAGAATTTAGCATCTATCGAGTTGAGTTGAAATGGATTGAAGTATTTGACAATATTTAAGTGTCTGAATGATGTGGTACAGATAACTTCAGTGTTTTGTTTATTCCGAGTCTTCAAATTACACAGAGAATGAAGGGCTCTAGATATACATGTCATTTAGATGAAAGGTAAGAACGATGGAGATTAGAGAATCAAATACACGCACCCTGCTTTGGTGATTAAAGTTTTGAGACAGAGAAAGAACAAGGGAAATAGGGAATACATTCCTTCTCTTAATTAGTAGTTTCGTACCTTCTAATCCTTTGGTCCATTTGGTTCTAGGAAAAGAAATTTCACCCTCATCCATTTACCAAGAAATGCCAATGACTCATGATGAAGTGTGAGGAACTGATTCTTGGATTGATATTATACTTTAATATTTGCAGTACATGACAAGTTGGACCTTTTGAGGTCATGGAATCATGAGCAAAGCATTACCATCACGAATTCATAAAGGCATCAAACGTAGATGTTTCACAGTGGCTGAAAAATAAATGATTGTGGATGGAGAACCAATGCTATACCCTCTCTCAATTGGACTGCTTCCTTGAAGAACAAATGTCAGAAGAATTAAGCAACCCAGTTGAACAATAATGAATGACGAGATACTACTTTTATCCTTTAATTTTTTTTGACCATTTTTCTTTTTGTTTCTTTTAACACAGAAACAAACATCAGGAATCTTCTATCAAAGCACAAGTCATTTTGTTTAGTTACTTTCTGCATTCCATTCTACTCCAGCAATTTTACTCGAATGACATAAATTAAAGTGAAAGTCTAATGTGATTCTCCGTCATTTGTGCCGATCCCTGTTTTGTCCTCATCAAAAAAGAAATTATTCCTTCCAACTTCCCTCTTTGAGCCTTTCAAACTAACCTGCACTGAAACTAATTCTTTCAGTTATATACACATTATCTTAAACAACAATAACGCCACGGGGGAATAATGAAACACCAAAATTCTAGGCATGCTTAGTTTAGCAATTGCTTCACCTAAATCATGCTTAAAGACATAGTGTATCATACTATGATAAGTTTAGGGCATGTTTGGTTTACATTTTCATTTTCTGTTTTCATTTTATTTCATGTTTTCTGAAATTTTACAAAGAAAAAATTGGAAATGCTGGAAATAGCAAAAAAAAATTTCCAACATTTCCACTTTTTCCTTTGTAGAATTTTAGAAAACAGGAAATAGAAAATAGAAACAGGAAATGAAAATGCAAACCAAACAAACCCTTAGTGTGTGTTTAACTCGTTGAAATTGGTCAAACTCAAGTTTAGATTCCCTAACACAACTATTTCTATCGAAATGTGAGTCTACCACATTTCAACGCTAAACCAAACATGTTCTTAGTATTATAACCAAACTTCGGTTGAAATTTTTCAACACAACTGTGAGTAATACTTGGAAACATGACGTTACAATTATGGGTGTAAGCGGGTTCGATCCAACCCGCGAACCCGATTGACCTAACCCAACCCAACCCGAAGAATATTTAACGGTTCGGTTCGGTTCGGACTGTTTCTTTCAAACCTGATCTGGTTCGGTTCGGGTCTCGGTTTGCCTATCTTGAACCCGATAGACCCAAACCAAATCAAACCAAGAAAAGAAGCCTTAATTTTATTTCATTTTCCTTCCCATAGAGAACAAAAATAGGCACAACGGCAACAGAAGCAGCGGTGGTTCCCCAAACCCTATTTCATCTCTCCTCTCATTTTATGTTTACCTATTTCTTTTCTTTTTTTTATGTTATATTTTAATTCCATGTCATCTTCCACATTTTTTTAAAAAAAATGAAAAGTGTTCATGACCCGATGACCCAATCCAACCCAGCTCGAACATATTTGGGTTGGTTCAGGTCAGGTTGCTCACAAAAAAAAAGCCGAGCCAACCCAACCCATCATCATTCTATCGGTTCGGACTTGATGTCACCCCAAACCCGACCCAACCCAACCTGATTACACCCCTAGTTACAATACAATCAATACTCAATCAAACTTACTCATAAATGTGGGGGAATTTTAGGGTGGACACTTCTGGGCTACAATAAATCTCACACTTTATTACTCCTTTCGTTCTTATTTATAAGGCAAAAATTAATAAAAGTGGTTAAAACTAGTTAATTTTATTAAGGTTTTAAAAAATAGTTTAACTTTGTAATTTTACTCTTATTTAGTACTACCTACGATTCTATATTTTTCCTTGGAAATATAATACTACTTTGAATTGTATTAATTATAAAGTTCCCTTTATACCGTTAATTTATTGTCCATTACTCACATGTTTCCATGGTAGTGAATTTACTACGCTATATTTAATGACCAATTATCAAAGCACGAGTTACTACTTTAATTAATTAATAGTGATTTTGCCGTTCTTTAATTATTTAATATTAAGGATATTTCTTGAATAAAATTTAAAATTATGGAATTATTAATTAGGTTTTAAGGCATTTTCTTGATCTTGATGATTTAATACCATGTTTCTTATAAATACGACTAGGGAAGCTAGTCATGACTACCTTCACTATTATTTGATAGTTTGAAAGACATTAAAGTTAATAAAGGTAAATAAGGAAAATGGTAATAAATCCTTCATTGAAATTGTAAAGCAACCTATAAAAAGGAACACAAAAACCTTCTATTTGATGCCTTATAAATAGGAACAAAGAGAGCACTATAAAAGTAAATTTAAAGTAATAAAATATATTAATTTTTTTAATATTAATTTTTTATTATTTATTGTAAAGATATATCATAGACCTAAAATATAGAGATCAACCCTAAAATTTCCCATAAATGTGATTTAAAATTCATGCTAATATGTTTAGTGTTATTATTCAAACCATTCTTTAAAATAAACCCTAAATAAACTATTGTTTTTACGATGAAGGGAAAACTCATTATAATACTTACATTTACATATTCATATTTAAAAATAATTTCTATTAATGTTATTCAAACAATATTCTTTTATATAATTATTTTTAATTCATACAAAATTAATTTTACAAATTTTATTCAAATAGTATTTCAGAGAACAACCCCTCCTTCCCCGTCTATTTGCCAAAACAGACACAAATCGTATCAAGTTCAGCAAACTGAGTCCCATTCCTGTCTATGAACTTATTGAACTATGATCTGAATGGCGATTCACGTTCAACTAGTTAAATGCTTACCCCAACCTCTCAATCTCAAACCAAAACCCTTGGCCCTCTTCTTTTCCTCTTGTTCTCACGAAAGCTTGGTGAAAAGCGTGGTTTCCATCCTCACCCATCAACGTTCCAAGTCCCGTTGGAACTATCTCCGTTCTGCGTGCCCCAACGGCATCGACCCCGCTGAGTTTTCTGAAATCACCCTTCACCTCAAGAACAAACCCCACCTCGCACTTCGGTTCTTTCTATGGATCAAATCGGAATCCCTGTGCCGCCACAACCTCGCTTCTTACTCCACCATCATCCACATCCTCGCACGTGGCCGCCTCAAGTCACACGCTTACGACGCCATCCGAACTGCCATTCGCCACCGCAACGACGATGAAGACCGTCGTTTCGAGTCTCCTCCTTTGAAGCTCTTCGAGACCCTTGTCACCACTTACCGAGATTGTGGGTCGGCTCCGTTCGTGTTCGATTTGTTGATCGAAGCGTGTTTGGAATCGAAAAATGTTGACCCTTCGATTGAAATCGTTAGAATGTTACTCTCGCGCGGGATTAGTCCCAAAGTTAGTACCTTGAATTCTTTGATTTCTAGGGTTTGCCGAAGTCGCGGGGTGGATGCAGGGTATGCGATTTACCGGGAGTTCTTTCGGTTAGATGAGGAAAAGGAGGAAATTTTGAGAAGGGGTTTTGGTTTAAGAGTCACCCCCAACGTGCATACGTACAATGAATTGATGCTGTGCTGTTATCAAGATGGTTTGGTGGGAAAGGTAGAGGAAATTTGGCATGAAATGGGTAAAATTAGTTGTAAACCCAATGCTTATAGCTATAGTGTATTGATGGCTGCTTTTTGTGAGCAAGGGAGGATGGGAGATGCTGACAAGTTATGGGGGGAAATGAGAAAGGAGGAAATGGAGCCTGATGTAGTTAGTTATAATACTATAATTGGTGGGTTTTGCAAGATTGGAGATGTTGGAAGGGCTGAAGAATTTTTCAGAGAAATGGCAGTGGCTGGTATTGACAGCACTGCTTCAACTTATGAGCATCTTGTCAAGGGGTATTGTAATATTGGGGATGTTGATTCTGCTGTTCTTGTTTATAAGGATATGTCTAGGAGGGCTTTCAGGCCTGATGCTTCAACCCTTGACATGTTGATTAGGTTACTTTGTGATAAGGGTAGGGTTCAGGAAGCTTTGGAGTTTGTCAGGTTTGCAGTTAGTAAATTTGATTTACATCCCAAGGAGAAGAGTTATGAGGTCTTGATAAAGGGGTTATGTTTTGAGGGGAGGATGGAAGAAGCGATGAAGCTTCAAGCAGAGATGGTAGGAAAAGGGTTTCAACCGAATTCAGAAATATATGCTGCTTTTATTGATGGGTACACTAGACAAGGGAACGAAGAACTGGCTGGGGCTTTGAGGAAAGAAATGCTTCAAACTCAAATGCAGAGCTAACAGAATAGGCTTATGGTGAAAATAGTGGCAGTTTTTTCTTATAGGTTGGCCTTCCATGAATGAACTTGTTGGGGGAAAGGAAACTGTATGCTGATCTGTTTGCCCTCAGACTCTTGGTGGCAATAACTGATGGAGCAAAGTTTGGTGGGGTTTTTATGAAATTCAGTTTTTAGTGCGTCTGCATAAAGACGTCAAAAGCACTAAAGCAGGCATTATATCTCAGAAATTTGATTTGTTGTGTAGCAGCACAAATGACAATTAATATGAACAATGGCATGATATAGGCCATTTAATTAAAACAAGTATGCTCATGCCAAGAACACTTCTCAAATGCATATATTCCATTTGAGAGGTCCCTTGTTTATGAGGCTGGGTTCCTAATCAAAATGTAATCATAAAGTACAATTGTTTGATTTGTTTGTTGATTTAGGGACTTCCCCTCAAAATGGCCACTCCCACTTCTTGGTGGCAAGGGTGATGGTGACTTCCCCTCAAAATGGCCACTCCCACTTCTTGGTGGCAAGGGTGATGATGAAAGACGTGATTAGAGCCTAACACTTCCCTGGTGATGAGAATTAGAATTAGCAAAAGGCATAACTGCAGACAGAGCCCTTGCTCATGAAACAATGACATCGTACATTTATTTAGTTACTTGTCTGCTTTGAAGCTGAGAATGACATTCACTAGACCCAACTTGTACTTTACTCCTTGAGTAGCTGTTGTCTTGATCAACCCCATCTTCTGGTTCTGATGTATATCCCGAGAAATTTGTTAAAGTGTCATTTCAGGGTCTTCATTTTCAATTTTCCATGGAATTACAGAATAACATTGAGCTTCTCTATACATTCAACTTTTCCAATACATGTTATGAGTTTTGTAAATTATACATCATTAAAAACCTGTTCCCTAGAATTTCTCATGCTACAATTGAAAAAAAATACTACAAAATAAACAATGATTAATCTAATATTTTTACAGGGGAATTAATGAGAATCACAAAGAGGGTAATAGCCAAAGGTTAAAAAGAGAGGAAGCCATAGATAGAAACCATGACATAAAAGCCATAACTGCAGATATCTTGTACCTGCTGCAAAACTTTGCAGGGCAAAAAGACCCGTGGGAGTTGAGCAGGAGATCCACAACACTAGCTGTTGAGGAAGCTGCTGCTAGTGTGAGGGTTGACAATACCTGTAGCAAATACCAAAAGTTGGTTACCAGTATCCATCTACTAACGTCAACTCAACTGATAGCACTTTGATCAGAAACTAAACATACCCAATCTCCCACAACAATAATAAACAGTATTCCTGGTTGACGAATGGGGCATTTGACCAGAACTGAGTATCCATCTACCAATGCTAACGTGAAACTCCAAGGTATGACCAAACCCATAATTGTTACCAAATAGCTTGGACATGCATAATAATGAACACAAAAATAAACCAATTAATTAAACAGAAGAATCAATCAACAAATTCACTTATACAATTGATGTCTGCTTAGCTCTTATACTTTTTATGTGATGCAAATAACAGAAGCAGAAGAGTAAGAGCTTACTTAACAAGTTAAAAAGAAGAGGAAAATTATCAATAATCGACTCAAATATGCTCTGAACTTCAGTTTTGTTGTGTAAAATGGTGGGATGGAAGAAAAAGCAAATTCAATGATATTCAACATCCTTCTTTGAGTTCTTTCTCATACTTGGTAAAGAACTGAATTCAATTACTTCTCTCAGCCAGATAGAGAAATGACAGCACTACGTTTAAGCAATCTGACTTGAAAGTTGGCATGTTACTCACAAATATATCACCGGTAAAAGAAATCTACCAATATCATTTTTGGCATAAAATTAAATATTATTTTTATTCTATTGAATGAGACGCGTGATTAGCTCAATGAACTCAACGCTAGATGACATGAATAGCTTATATAGGAAAGAAAAGGATGCATTAAAGAGCTCAAAAACTTGGCAGAATCTCAGGGAGAAGTAATCAAACCAGAAAAACCAAAGCAATATATAATAATGTTAAAGTTAACTACTCTCTGATATTAGAATAACGAAGAGGGAGACCAGGAAAAGAAAAACAAAGGTACCAGAAAGCCGTGTAGCTATAGAATTCAACCCCCAAAGACATAAAGAGAAGGGAAGCAGATGAGAACATGGTCTGGCCCAATCTCAGACTAAAGCTGGTGCTGGTGCCCACGGAGCCAGGTAATTCATCCATGAACTTATTGTACTAATTCTATTATTGGGATTTCCTCTTCCCTTGTGAGTTGTGATATGCTGCTATCATAGTTGTCCTTCAAGACTGAACCATACTCCCCCACCTCTGAATCATGTCATCTGAGATTATTCCTTTCAGCTAAAGCCTTTTGGTAGAACAAAAACATTACCTATAACATATAAGATCTCACAACTCATACAAATTACAAAATTCCTGGCCCCTTTTCTCCCTCGTGCCAAATATTCACAAGCCAAGGAAGAGAAGAAAGAAATTCCTATATGTAAGGACATCACATAGTCTTTATGACAATGAAAACATCATTTTTCCATAGAATTCCGGCAAACTGTTGTTAGGTGGAAGTTTGGACCAAGTGCACAGGCTTTTGCGGTCTGCTGATTGAGCAATAATGTTGTTTCTTTAATTATGATGGAATTGACACATGGGCTACTTTGTAGTTCGGTGGCATGTCCTCAGCGCCGCTAAACATATCAGATTAGTCCTAAGTTTTTTTCTGCTCATAGCAGAAACGTTTTTGCCTTCTCTACTCTAGGTGCCAATAAGCCTCCTAACAAGATAAGAGTTTAAAATATGTTGAGATAAGATATATTCAAAAAGTGTTATCAAAAGATGCTTCCTTTGCTAAATTTATTCCTTTTTTAGATTTTTTTACATTTGATGTTTTTTTCTTATGTGGTTTTGAACGGCCGTTACTCTTGTTAGGGACAAGACAAGAAAAGCATCTGTCCAAAATGAATTCATGATTTGAATTGACTAGAGGCATGTTGGACACCAGTGCTTTCTAAAGAAGGAACTTAGATTCGCCATTTGTCACAACCGTATTGACCCCATTTTCATTGGAAAGTGATGTGGCCATGTTAAACACAAGTGGCAGTGCAGATTGCAGAAACTAAAATGCTGACAACTGAGTGTAAACCAGTCACCGCTGACTGAAAGGCCAAAATGCAAATATTGTATTGTACAAGACAAAAAGGCTACAAAGAACTCCCTGGGTTTTGTATGTATGCTTTCAGCTTGCCTTGTGAAGTCTTTACTTCATTAAGTCATAAACAAACAATACAGTACTGCAATATCCTTGGGTGTAAAAGGACTCAATGTTTAGTTTATCCTAAAACCACATTTAAAACGTACTCAAGGCAAATGCTGTGTGTATGTTTAATTTACCTTAAAATTACGTTTTAAACGTGGATCCAAACAAATGCTATGTTAACCCGAATCCACATTTGAAATATGATTTTCAGGTAAACTAACACACTATGAATGTTGTTTTTGCTGGATTCACATTTGAAACGTAGATATAAAACAAACACACCAGTAGTCTGTAGGGCAGCGCTCTAGCCTTACAATTTCTTTGCTCCAATTTTCTATTCTCGTTTCATTTCGGTTTGCTGTGTTTGAAAATCAAGATAAATCTATGGCCAAAGAAAAATAAAATTTATTATCACCTCACCTCTTTCCTTTTATTGTCTTGAACAACAAACCCCTATCCCCTCTAATCCCAAAAAAAAAGACTATCCTTTTTGGAGGTCGGGTCATACGCTTATTACTGTAGACGTACGAAATGATCCCCAAACATTGTGGAACAGCAAATTCCTGAAAGCCTAAAGAAGATTCTACATATGCTTATTACTGTGATAAAAGATACAACAAAAATTGTTGTCCAATCAGGTAAACATATGATTTATATTTCAAATGTGAACGGGAACATAATAAAACTAAAAATATATCATGGCCTCGCAATCATTGGGGTTACATAAAAACATTACTCCATGAAATTACTTCTGAACCCAAACAAGCACATATCCTCCTCAAAAGATCCACTGCGCCAATAAGAAAAGAATGTAAGAATGTGAAATATTCTCAAAGAATAAAAGTGACAAAACGTAGCAAGCACTAGGAAAAAGAATAGCAATGATGCAGTGGACAGCTATAAGTGATAGCATTCATATCAAATAAAACATTGAACTGTTAAAATCCCATTCGGCATTACGTGCCTGGAAATGGCAAACACAAAGAAAAATGGGATTTCTTATATGTTTGCGACAGAACAGAGAAAAAGGTCATAATTAAAGAGGAATATTCAGATAAACTCCATAAAGTCATAAACTATGAATAAACAAAATCTAAAAGCTATAGGAATGAATAACATTTCTGCTAAAAGGCCACGATTAAAAGTGAGGACGAAATAGAAAACCAGCATTACAGGATTGAGACAGCCAATACACTAAAGAACAGTTATTAGCAAGTGCCATATACCACCTGAGACCATAAATTATGTATTTTGATACTTAGTCAGTACATGACTACGGTTCATCTTTAGCAAACAAGAGAAATGCTAGACAGTGACGTTATCAACCTTAAAACTCACAATATATTTGATGGCATCTCCTTGTCTTGTATAGAGACAAATTCAATCTTTTACGACTCAAGTTTGGAACGTATTTAGAAGTCATATTCACAACCAAAGTAAAAACAACCTCATAAACCCAATCTAGAGGGATGTTCTTCCTTACTGCAAACTCTAAATCCAATCTGTAGTTTTCAACTCTCTGGTTTTCTTATGAATGAAAAACACAGCTATAACAGTAAAGAGAGATTAAAGTATACTCATCCAAAATTCAACTGATCATATGATCCAACTGACTGAAACCAATATTACTTTATCATTTGAATCTCAATTTGTTTCATTTTGATCCCAACCATGGACATCATTAGATTGTTAATGCACAAATCATGAATACAGGCATAAGAAACTTATATGTTGAAATGAATGTAATCACAGTTTGAATTTTGATTTACAGTTAACGGTTCATGTCACCTAGACCACCTATATATTACCTGGCTGGCTAAATAATCTTTACTTCTTAGATTATGTTGAGTATGGGAGAAACAAAGACCAAGATAGTAAATAATAAAACTTTCATGGAATATCAGAATATTAGCTTATTTGGATTTCCGTTTGCACCAATTTTAATTACATCAACTAAGACTATGGGGAAAAAAATTCCAACTCTATTTCCAAATTCTCCCTTAAACACTCTCCCTCAGTCCCTCTCTCTCACAATGACAACAGTGCCAACCATGGAATGGCCAACACCATTGATGGACCAACACTGAGGCCAAACAGCTACATACAGCAATGATTGAAGTGGCTCCAACATGGACCCATTCAGTGATTGAGTCTTCAGGTCAGCGAAGGGATTCAGATTCTGGCATTCCAATAAGGAACACTTGCAAAGGGGAAGCAGAATCTCTAATAAATCATCCCATGGGCAGATATTGCATTGCAGAGCTAGGGTTGACAAACTCAATGAAACGGGTCCAATATTCATTGAAATCTAGCAAAATTAACACGAATTGTTATGAAATCACTACAACAAAGAAGCTTCCACGGACAATGAGTAGTTCACTCTGTCAAAGTTGCTCCATTAACTTTTCACAGCCTATGTTGTAGACGTAAGATACAAAATAAGACACTAACTCATAGAAATTCTTCACATAACAATTCAAACTAATTGACCAAGAATCTACCACTTCCGTGGATACCCAAAGGATCCCAAGCACAAAAGTTGCAAACTTTAGGTACAAACAGAGAATTCCTAACATCCGTATACAACTTAAAAGAAAGGCACTGTGCCAGACAAAAAGAGATCAATCAGAACTAAAAGTAAGATGGATGATGGATTAATTACCAAGTGAGAATCTAAAGCTCGAGCTTGAGTTCCTCTTTCTCGCCATTGAGAAAGTGAAGAATGTAAGGGGTGACTCGAATAACAACAACCCATGCACCGAACATAGCGGCATGAGATTTCAGCTGCTTCAGTGCTGCAGCCTTATCTGGCTTGCGCATGAACATTCCTGGAAACATGGCTGGCTTCTCCGATCTCACACTCGAATCTTAAACCCTAGCTCTCAATCACCCCTATTCTCTGCTCTTTAGGGTTTTTGGAATTTCGACACTTCAACTTGTGTTTTCTACCAGAGCTCTCCATTTGCAATGTTGCAAAGTGAAAACAAAAAGCCCACCTGCAAACCAGGAGCCCATATTTTGGGAGTTGCTTTTAACGCCCTCTTTTTGCTATTCGCACCCCAATAATATTTGTAATTTTACATTTCCTACTCTACCCCTCCCTACCCCATCTCCACCACCACCACCTCCATTAACACCTCCCCAACCCACCTCCACCACCACCTCCACTAACACCTCCCCAACCCACCTCCACCTCCCAACACCCCCAATAACTCTATTACATTTTTTTCTCTTTAAAAAACACTTCCGGAAATTAATTTCCGAAAACAAAAAAACACTTCCGGAATTTAATTTCCAGAAATTTACATCGAAAAAAATAGCTTCCGGAAGTATATTTCCGGAAATATACATCCAGAAAAAAAATTCGCTTCTGGATGTATATTTCCGGAAATTTCCAGAATAATATACTTTTTTTACTAGCATCACTTCTAAAGAGGGAACAGAATCTGTCTCTAAATTCTGTCTTTTAACTCAGAGATGGAATTTAGAGACGGATTTTGTTCCGTCTCTAAAAGTGACACTTGTAAACAAAAATATATTTTTCCGGAAATATACATCCGGAAGCGAATTTTTTTCCGGAAATATACTTCCGGAAACTATTTTTTCGTTGTAAATTTTCGGAAGTGTTTTTTAAAGAGAAAAAAAATGTAATAGAGTTATGGGGGTGTTGGGAGGTGGAGGTTGTGACACCCTTCTACCCCAAATACGCATACAATCATCAGATTGAATTAAAAGGGAAATTATAGTCAACACGGAGGTAAAAAGGTTCACAAATCTTCATTTAAACAATTACTTAATCCAAATCCAATGTCATTTTCATAAAAGAGTAAAATTAATGTTTTCAAAAGCTAAATTATCAACAGAATAAAAACATAACTTGGCCATGAAAGACCCTTAGAAATAATCTTTCTAAATCCCTACATATCAAAATAAAGAAAATAAAACTCCTAGACACTAAGCCCCGATGTCACTCATATCATAGCGAGGCCCTATCCCTTCAATATTCAGCACATTGAGTGCCCTCTTCATCACCTAAGAAAACCACAGAAAGAGTACGGTGAGGAAAAGAATACAGACATATACATGCAATACAGAAGGCTATCCTTATTCCCACCCATCACCCTACATATCATCATTCATCTCGACTCATATACTATTCATTTCACACATCAGATTCGTACAAGTATAAATTCACACTTTCATACAATCTCAATCAAAACATATGCTCACACCATGCACATGTACAACATCTATCCTAAGAGTCATGATTTGGAACTCCGCACAATGGGCGCACCTCATCAATCCCCTTAGTTGTTACCAATGATGGCCCTACCATTAACACCACACGGTAGGTTAGACTCCCTTGATGGGCCCGTTCAAAGACATTCTCCCCCTCAATGATGGCCCTACTGTTAACACCACACGATAGGTTGCACCCCCTCTATGGGCCCGTGCATCGAATGTCCCCCACATGGTCACCACCCTTTGTAGAGCATGCATCTCATGTATCACACCTCATATGCTCATGCTCAATGCATCAACACCTTTTATACCTTTCTCATACAACATCGTCTACTCAATTCATTCCACATCACATTATGGATAAAATACACATAGAACATCAATATCAGATAGTCTCATAACAATACTTCGTACCACAGTCAATACATATTGTACATCCAATTCAACCTCATCAATTCCACAAAACAATTCTTATATTAGATAAACATCCATCACATAAGTAAAGGATCACCACAATACATCAAAACAACACTCACGTCTCAATTTTGGACCTGGTAATCGATTACCAGAAGTCTGTAATCGATTACCAGAAGCAAATACCCAATTATTGGGCCTGGTAATCGATTACAGGGTGTCTGTAATCGATTACCAGAGGACCGGTAGCCTGGTAATCGATTGCAACATGCCTGTAATCGATTACCAGGGGCTCAGTTTCTTGGTTTTGCCCAGAAACACCTGGTAATCGATTACAGACTATTGTAATCGATTACCAGCAACCTGTTACGCGACTGCACCTGCGTTTTTGCCCCTTTTTAACCCTCTTCTTCAATCCCTACTCAAATCTTTAAGTTCCTAACTTGTTTAGACTCGTTTTACCGATTAAACTCAATGAATTCATCAATTATCCCAATGGATTACTACCAATTTAACCTCTAATCGATTAATTATGAATTCTCACCCCCAAAACCTAATTTGACCCCTTTTCGACACTCTCGCTTACAACCCTCAAATTTATCAAGGAATATGCCATTATACATCACACAGAACAATTTCCAATGCAAAACATAGGATTCACAGTTCATATTTCGAATTTAGAGATCCTAGAGGGACTTATGGTTGCCCTCACTACCCAAGCACTCCTGCATACACATATAGTAGCACCCATTCCCCCCGTACCTTAGAGATGACGATCGAAAACAAATGGCAGAACTCCTTTGATGATCTACTCTGCGACACCTTCTCCTTGTGGAGTCGCTTCTCTCTTCTCTAAGGTTTGGTTATCTGACGTTTGAAGAAGGATAGGGTGAAATAGATAACCCTTCCCTTATTTAAACATCTAATTGGGTTGGGCCTACTCCAACTCACTCATCCCTCTTTTTAATTAAATAATATGATTTCTAACTAATAATAATAATAAGAATAATATTAATACTAGTACTTCTTCATATTATTTTATTTTAGAAATATTAGGATGTTACAGAGGTGGGTTGGGGAGGTGGGGGTGGTGGTGGTAGAGGAGGAGGAGGAGGAGGAGGAGGAGATGGGGTGGGGAGGGGTAGAGTAGGAAATTTAAAAGTTACAAACATTATTGGGGGTGCGAATAGCAAAAAGGGGGCGTTAAAAGCAACTCCCCCATATTCTGCATATTCTTTTTAGGATTTGGGCTCACTAAGTCGTTTGGGTTTGATCTATATTCCACTCCATGGAGCAAATCCAAATTTCAAGTCACATCCACATATCAAATTTAGAAAAACAAAAAAAAAGAAGGAGAAAAGTCACATATATGATTTTTTTTTCATGTTAACCACATTAATCATCTATTATCAGGGACAGTTCTACTTAGGATTTAATCATAATTAAGTACCCGTTTGATTTATGGTTGGGGTATAATTGATTTTAGAATTAATAGTCGAGGTGAATTTTGCATGAATTACGAAACACGTTAAATGGAAGTGATTCTATTTCAATTCCACCAAACTTGATTTTGCAGTGTTGTAAGTACAAACCAAAAGATTGGTAAGACTTTTCGCCCTCCCTAAAAATGTGTTTATTATGTACAAAATTTGTTTTGAGACGAGTTGAATCTTTATGGTCGGCAAAACTCTCCCTCCAAGTATTTAACACAGTTGCACACCCAAGACTCGAACTCGAGACAACTGATTAAGTTGGAACCACCCCTTATCAGCAAATCCACGTAATCGATGGTAATTTATTTTCACTTTTGACCTACAAAAACTTATTTTATTTTGAAAAATATCACATTTGAAAATGAATAAATCAATATTGAATTATGACTAAAAACACACACAAAAAAAAAGGACATGCATTCTACTATCATAAACCTAAAGTTTATGTCATATGCAATTTAGCCTCTTGATATTTAAAAGTTCGATTCCTAATATTTTTAATAGGTGAAAATTAACATTATTATATCTAATTCGTAGTTAATTAATTAAATTTGTGTCATGTGCAATTTAGCCTCTTTATATTTAAAAGTTCGATTCCAAATATTTTAAATAGGTTAAAATTAACATTATTATAGCTAACTAAACCCTAAAAAGTGACCATATTGGATCTAGGGCTTCTAATGGACCGCTTCATGGAATTGTGAAGGTAACCCCTCTCCTCCAAGTAGGAGTTTCTCTCTCCCTTGTCGGAGTTGTCCCTCTTCCTCCATGGAAGCCCCCTGAACCTTGCTTCGGCTAATCTCCACCTCATTTACTATTATCCCCACTGGATAATAGCCCAAACTCCTAGCCTTATCCTAACCTCTCCCAACCCATCCCTGAGTCTCCCCCCTCTTTTTTCTCTTCCCCTCTCCATCCCCTCTGTACCTCTCCGGTCTTATACCATGGAACTTAATAAAACAAATTATGCAGATGAGCTAACCATTGAAGAAGCTGAGATTCAGTTAGATATTGAAGGCGAGGTTGGTCTTTCTATAGCCAAGAAAACGCTGGTAGGAAGGATCCTCACTGGAAAGCCTCTCAACAGGGCAGCTGTCAAGGAGATATTAGCACAAGCTTGGAGACTCAATGAAGAGCTTCAAATCTCAGATATGGGCCCCGATGTTTTTCTCTTCCAATTTCAGGAGGCTAAACAAGCAAAGAAGGTTCTAGAGGATGGACCCTGGTATGTAATGGGTCATCTATTAAGCCTCCAAACTTGGGTTCCAGAGGTTTCTGTATTTGAAGTTAACTATGACTATGTTAGCTTCTGGATCCAGCTGCATGGGTTGCCTCTAGAGTATATGAATACAAGGAATGCCATTAAGGTTGCTAAGCTTCTGGGAGAAGTTGTCTCGGTTGAAAACACTCTGGTAGAGGGTCATCTCTTACGTCCATTTATGAGAGTCAGGGTACAAGTTAATATCAAGAAACCTTTAGTTACAGGCTTTTGGCTGCTCAGGAAAGACCTCCCAAAAAAATGGATTTTCATCAAATATGAGAGACTTCAGGGCTTTTGTTATAATTGTGGAGTAATTGGCCACGATAATAAGAAGTGTAGTAAAGAGAAAGAGATGGCAGCATTCAACCAGTCCAAGCCACGATATGGTCCTAATTTGGGTGTTCCACAGGCTCGTTCTATAGTAGCCATTGTTACAGAAAACACCAGAAGAATTAGCAGGAAGAAGGAAGGTGAAACGAGTGACAGAGCAAAAGAGCAGCTTTGTGGCACTACCAACACTGATCCTGCCAACACCCAAAAGTCTGCGCATGCAGAGACAGAGATGGTGGCAACATTTCTTGCCACCAATGATCAGTTTGGCAATTCGTGTGCCCCTAGCAGTGGGGACAACTGTCCTTTGACAGGTACGGGCCCCTCTACGAATCCCCCCCATGATCTCCCAGGTACGGAAAAACATCACGCTGATTTTTCAATACAAAATGTTAATGCTGACGTGGAACCTACATGCTCTGGAAATACACGGTGTACTAAAGGTAAAGGGGTGTCTGAAGAACCATCATACCAAAGTAATAGGCAGGAACCAAACCCAAAACCTTTAGGCCCAACTCACTACAACCCCCTGGTGTCTCCCGAATTGATGGACCAATTACCAGGGTTGATCTGAATTCTGGACAAGTTAGCCCAGGTCTTGGCCCACATGACCCGAGTTTACTAGCTATACAACCAGAATGTATCGGGCTCAAAGATCTTGTAATAATTATGGATTACCCAAGTCCCCAGAAGAAGGGTTCTAGTTTATTTGGATGCTCTCTATCAGCAGAAGAAATTACAAAATGCAAGAGTTTCTGGTACCTTGAATCAAGAGCACACACTTCCCAACCTACTAATAAAGAAAGGAACATTAGCCCAGATTTCCCACCACCTGCATTTGCTCAGGAGTACTATGTGGAGTTTCCCCCTGAGGGGGACGAAATTGTTCCAGTCAAGGAAAATTCAACCACTGTTGGGCAGCTTATACATGGATTCCACAACATGGTTAGTTTAAAGAGAACCAGACAGGAAGAAGCATTTTCCTCAACTACTGAACTCAACACTCACCCTGAGAGACCTTCTAAGTTCAGAGTGCTTGATGGCAATGACTTACTGTCTAAACCAACCCAAGTGGGTAACCTTTCTGCTACTACTATGGCCGAGGAGGCGGGCCTTATCAAGCCCCCAACACAGCCATGAGTATCCTTAGCTGGAACTGTCGTGGTGTGGGGGATTCCGCGCCAGTAGCTGACCTTAAGGACCTGTGTCACAGTTCCAAGCCTTCCATTGTTTTTCTTATGGAAACCAGAGCAAAGTTGTCAAAGATTCAAGAGTTACAAAGGCGGTTGAAGTTCAAAGATTGCTTTAGTGTGGACCCAAGAGGTATGTCAGGGGGTCTATGATTATTATGGGATGATTCTGTGGAGATTGATATTGTATCTTATTGCCCAAATTTTATTCATTGTGAAATTTCAATTAAAAGTGAAAATGTATCCTGGTATAATACCTTTTTTTATGGAAATCCTATTCCAAATCAGAGGAGAGCGTTGTGGAACCAATTAACACTTCTTCAATTTGATAGATCCTGGTTGTGGACTCTTGTTGGTGATTTTAATGAGATATTGCACCCCCATGAAAAAGAAGGATTGAGACCTCCTAATAATCACTCAATGCGACTTTTTAGAGATTTCGTCAATGACAGTGGGTTAATTGATATGGATCTTAAGGGTAGTGCTTTTACTTGGTTTAGTAATCCTAGAGGGGGCACAATTATAAAAGAGAAGATAGATAGAGTATTAGTCAATTCAGCCCGGAGTCTACATTTTCCTCATGCCATTGCCACTGCTCTCCCTGCTGTAACTTCTGATCACACCCCAATTATATTTGTTGTCTCCCCTCATGATCAAAGTGGTAAACAGTTTAAATATGAAGTGATGTGGGATGAACACCCTGATTGTAAGCAAATTGTTGAAGAAGGGTGGGGTGCAGGTGCCTCAACAACTGATTACTGGGATACGGTTTTGAAGAAAACTGATCAATGCAGCAAGAAAATAAACAATTGGCAGAAAAAAACTTTTCAGAATGCTGGGAAGGAGATTCCGAAATTGAAAGCTAGATTAGCTCATCTTCAGAATTCAGTCATCACGGAGGAAACCATAGAGCAGATCAAAATACTGAAAAATCAGATTAATCAGTTTTGGAAGCAGGAGGAATTTTACTGGGGTCAAAGATCCAGGTTGAAGTGGCTAAGATGGGGTGACAAGAACACAAAGTTTTTTCATGCTACCACAATTCAGAGGAGATCAAGAAATAGACTGGCAAGGATAAAGGACAATCAAGGTGAATGGGTTTCGGGCCAGGAGGACATTATGGAGGCTGCAATCAATCATTTTAAGGAAGTTTTCACTTCAGAAGGAGTCTCTCAAGTGGATGATTGCCTAAAGGATATCCCTGTGCTTGTGTCACATGATCTAAATATGAAATTGATAGCAGACATCACAGATGAGGAGATAAAGAGAGCAGTGGATGGTCTTGGGAGTGTAAAAGCCCCTGGTCCTGATGGACTTAATGGTTTATTCTATAAGAGCCATTGGCCTACTGTTGGTAAGGATATTTGTGAGGCTGTCAAATTGTTTTTCAGAAATGGTCATTTGCCAGACGAGGTTAATGAAACTCTTTTGTGCTTGGTTCCTAAGATCCCAAATCCAGAATCCATCAACCAATATCGTCCTATCAGTTGTGCCAATTTCATTAGCAAAGTCATCAGCAGGATCATAGTTAACAGGCTAAGGGCTGACCTGGGCTCTTTAGTCTCCCAAAATCAGAGTGCATTTGTTGGGGGAAGGCTCATTCAGGTAAATATTATTATTTCTCATGAGGTTTTTCACTTTCTAAAACAGAAAAACAAAGCCAATTCAGATTGCTTAGCTCTAAAATTGGATATGTCCAAGGTCTATGATAGGCTGGAATGGCTCTTTTTGGAAAGGATCCTAAAGGCTTATGGATTCTGTGATCTCTGGGTCTCACGTGTTATGAAATTAGTGTCTTCTGTATCCTATAGGATCAAGATTAATGGATTTATTGGGAAGAGGTGGGCTCCTGGGAGGGGATTGAGGCAAGGGGATCCCTTATCCCCTTACCTCTTCATCATGGCTACTGATGCTTTGACCCACATGTTAAATAAGGCACTCTTTCAAGGTGAAATATCCGGGCTATCACTTACTAGATCTGCTCCAACATTAACCCACCTTCTTTTTGCGGATGACTCCCTCCTATTTTCAAAAGCCTCCCCCAAAGAAGCTTACTCTCTCACCAGGATCTTAAACGCATACTCTAATGCATCAGGGCAGCACATCAATGTTTCCAAGTCGGGCCTCATATGTGGTAGAATGATGGCTCCCAGATTGAGGAGTCAAATGGAGGAGATTCTCAACATAGCTTGCTGGGAAAAACCAGATAAATACTTGGGAATTCCGGAAGAATGGGCTAGATCAAAATCAAGGACTCTATCCTGGATCCTTGACAGAATTAAAATGAAACTAGAAGAATGGAAGGAGAATTTGCTGAATATGGCAGGGAAGGAAATTCTTATAAAAGCAGTTATTCAAGCCATCCCTACATATGTAATGGCTGTTTTCAGATTTCCAAATACTTTTTGTAAGAAATTAAGTTCCATGGTAGCCAACTTCTAGTGGCAGGGTACAAAGAGGGAAAGAGGTATTCATTGGAGGTCTTGGGAATTTATTTCCAAGAGTAAAAGGGAAGGGGGATTGGGATTTAAGGATTTCTACAACCTAAACCTAGCCCACCTATCAAAACAAGCCTGGAGACTCATTGATAAACCTGAAGCCCTTTGGGGAAAAGTTCTTAAGGGCATTTATTTTCCTAACAATGATTTTTGCAGGTACAAAGAACCAGGAGAGCATCATGGATATGGACTAGTATCCTTGAAGGAAGGGATTTTATTAAGAGACACAGCCAATGGCATGTTGCTTCTGGGGAAAGTATCAACCTTTGGAGTGACAAATGGGTTTGGTCAGGGGAATCACTAGAAGCCTACTCTAATGGAGATCAGTTGAAAGTTAACTCCCTCATGGAACCCAACCAACGCAGATGGAATGACAGGAGGATAAAGGAGACTGTACCAGCTACAATTGCCATCAAAATTTTTCAAACCCCCATCAGTTGGTTCCAGGAGCATGATAATCTTTTCTGGCCCTACACCCAGGATGGTCACTATTCTGTAAAGATTGGCTACCACATTGCAAACACCACAGCCTGCCCAGTTCCTACTAGAGCTTCCCAGTCCTATGTGCCTCAAGCAATACTTTGGAAGACTATCTGGGATCTACAGGTTCCCCAGAAAATTAAGTTCTTCATTTGGAAGGCATGCAACAATGCAATCCCAGTGAATGTAAATCTGGTCAGAAGAATGGTTCATATTCTTATTTTATGTCCAGTCTGTGGCCTGCAGGAGGAAACAGTGGAACATTGCCTATTACTCTGCCCTTGGGTCAAACCAGTATGGTTTGGATCCCAATTACAGTGGGCCATTGAGGCCAAAGATATCACAAGGTTTGACCTTTGGCTAACAGAGAAAGTATTTCTTCTCCAAAGGGACCAAATCTCATTCCAATTCCATATAGCATTAACTGCTAATATTCTCTGGGCAATTTGGAAGCAGAGAAATGGTCAGGTCTTCCGGTATCAGGTACCTCAGCCTGTACCCACACTCATACAAGCTTATTCTCTACTATCAGAGTATTTTCAAACAAACAGATATCCAACACATGCTTTTCAAGACAGAATTAAATGTAAAAATGTGGCCTTACTTTGGAAAACCCCCTTGAGGGTGTGCTTAAATGTAACACAGATGCGGCTTGGGCTACACATTTTTCCATTGGAGCAATTGCTGCGGTGGCCAGAGATAGCGATGGAAAGTTCGTGTGTGGGCTGGCTAGGAAGATCAGTGCCCCATCCCCCCTTAGTTCTGAAGCTCTTGCTGTGAGAGAGGCAGTTACAGCTGCGTATAACCTGGATTGGAGAAGGGTTATCTTTGAATCAGATTGCTTAAGATTGGTAGAATGTTGCAGAAGGGAGAGGAAAATACCTGAAATCCAACCCATTGTGGATGACATCCTCACTGCTGCTAGTGGCTTTGTTCATTGTGGCTTCACCTGGGTGCAAAGGAAGGGGAACAAGGTCGCACACTTGGTGTCTCAACAACTCCCTTCCTGTCTACTGGAATACTCCAATTCCTCCTTGGCTCCGTCAACAACTCTATCGTGACTTCCCTCCGTCCAGGCCTCCTCCGGATCCGCCTCCCTTTCCTGCTCGGGCTCCATCAGCAGCATCTATGGCGAGGAGTAGGCTCTGACTTTTCAGTTCTAGGGTTCAACTGTTTAGTTTACTTTCTTAGATTGTACTAGATTGTGTTTTTTACTCCTAGATTTCCTCTGTCATGGGTCTATTCTTTCTTGTTCATTATGTTTAGACCCGGTTTGGACAGTTGTATGGGCCTTTGGCCTTGGTTTCCTCCTTTATTAATACAGTGCTCTTTTGACAAAAAAAAAGCTAATTCGTAGTTAATTAATTAAAAATGGAGAAAGAGATATTTTGTACGTCTAAAAAATGTTAGGAATTAAAATACATATGTCTAAATATGAAAAATTAAATCACACATGGCCTAAATTTTAGGGTGATAATTTGCATTTTTCAAAATAAAAATGCATTAAGACCATTTAAAAATCAATAAATCATAAATCATAATTTTTGCCCGAAAAGTAGCAAACACAAAGTGACGTGGAAAAAAAAACTAACATTTTTAACCTTATCCTTGAATTTTTAATATTCTTATAAAATCCTTATTAGCTTATAATGGGAATATTCATACGATTTTAACAAATAAAATTGGACCATATAGTATTGTTAATAAATTATCACTTAAATTATAACATATCATTTTTTGTATATAACTAACTACACAATCGCAATGCATCTATTTTGTTGGTCATTAATCACAATCCATCATTCTTTGATGATTGTCGCCATCACCACTATATTTATAAGGAGCTTAAATCTTGCACCATAGGCCTTTATCACACCTCTGTGACATATTATAAAGCCCACATTCTCACGTGACTGTTGTTGTCATCATTAACACATCGACCTTCTATAAGGCTTTAGCTCATGGTTGTTGTTATCGCTCCCTCGATGGGCTCAAAAACCCATCATTTCCATCTCTTCACCGACTTCAGCAACAAATGCAAACCTTCCAAGAGAGGTTATGGTTCTCATCAGTCTTGATATTAAAGAAATGTAAGTCATCTAGATTCCTATCCTATATCACCTTTTGATTTACATCCTTGACCTCTGGCTATTTGGATCACATCTTTTTACCTTGTTGATTTATTAATTAGTTATCATATCCTATATCACCTTTTGATTTACATCCTTGACCTCTGGCTATTTGGATCACATCTTTTTACCTTGTTGATTTATTAATTAGTTATCAGCACTATCATTATTTCTTTTTTGATTTTTTTCACATTCATGGTATACACTACTAAAAAATAGATTTTAGAGAGGGAGTTTAGAGAGGGATTTTTATCTCTATTTGTAATGAATTTTGTGACAGATTCCAAAATTAGTCACTAAAGTTGAACCGTTGAAACTTTGTGACGAATTTAGAGAGGGAAAAAATCCTTTCCCTCTCTAAAATTCCGTCACTAAATTGTAAGGTCCAAAAGATCCTCCAAAGATGTTTTAATAATGACAAACTCTCAAAATTAACTTAGTATAATTCTGATTATGGTACTAATGATTTCATTTGAGCATGTTCAAGAAGGTACAAATAAAGGATCTTTAGAAGATATCATTATAAGCCCTTGAGGACTTTGAAGATTCAGATCAATGATTAAACTCTGAATTTTATCAGAAGATATAGTCATATTATAAATACTTAAAGAAAGCAGTTGAGAAGAAACATCAGTACATCCTGTTATGAGAATCACATCCTGAGAAGAAGTACAACATCTGTTAGATAAACAAATCCATATGATAGAAGAAGCAAGGTGCTCAAATTAAGAAAAGATGATAATTCACAATAATTTGAGCCTTTTATAACAATGAAATATGACCAGAAGAAATACATAACACACAGACAGTATTAGAAGGAAGATTCACTGTCAGGATGTTTGCAGAAGAAGCTGTTTTCTGAAAAATTCACATTCCTCAATTTTCTTTGTTCTGCAAGTACTCAAAAAATATTTTTAAATTAATCCCTAAATCCTAAATGTCTAAAAATAACCTTCTTGAAGAATTTGAAGGTTAAGATACAAAAGGAATTAATTTCTGCAGAAGAAATGTTCTCCAAAAGAAACATCCAGTCAAAAGGTCAGCTGTCTCTGATCATGACAACCTGCATCAGGACAGTCTGCTCTTGAAAAGGACATCTCCTCTATCACAGCTGGAGATGCATAAGCCTTCACAAGGGTTTCCAACGGCTAGAAATCTCATTTTGCCTATAAAAGGAACTCAATTCCTCAAGGAAAATATACACACAGTCCAGAAGAAGCATCAGACTGCATATTTACAATCTTTACCTTCTGGAAAGATTCTCTCTCTAAAAAATCTCTGATATTCTTCTTCTATAAGTGAAAGAAGAGAGAGATGGCTCAAAAATTCCCTATTGTGCTTAATATGCATATTATTTGAGCTTTATTTGTATCACTCCATCATTCATATCTTTTGTAATCTCTCAAGGTGGCTTTAAAAGTGTTTGTGCCTCTTGAGAAGGTGTGTAACAGTTGTTATAAGCTCCTACACAATTGTAGTTAGCTGTTCTAAATTGTGGAACTTGCAGAAAAGGTTATGCAGGTTGTTTTTTATCCTGAACAGTCTGCAGAAGAAGCTGTAGTAGCTGTAAGGGCTTCAAAAGAAGTGTGTGAAGAGCCTGAAGAGGTTGCATAATAATACTAGTGGTAAAGTGTACCCAATGAATCTGTAAAAGCAAGAGTTGATTAAGAAAATCCTACCTGAAGTAGGGACTTGACGTAGCCTCAGGTTGAAAGAGGCGAATTAATATAAAATCTGTGTGTGCAATCTTCTTACTCTCACTCTCTTTATTTTACTTTGATTACATGTGCATAAGACAGTTTTGAAATCTACCTAATACCTAAGTAAGTGATACATATAAAAGTTCCATCAAAGGAATTGTATTTTCAGCATACTACACATATTATAACTCATATCTTCTTGAGTATCATCTTCTAATACTTAGCCAAGTATTACTTGAGTAGAATTGGTATTAGAAGTTTGCAGAAATTTAAAAAGATCACAATTCAACCCCCCTTCTTGTGATTGGAATTTCTACTTCATAAATTTCTATGAAAATGTAGGGAGGAAATTTGTGACGAATTTCATCCCGACCTCTCTAAATTATCTGTCACAAAATTCCTCACTAAATTAACAATTCTTTAGAGAGGGAAAATTTCCCTCTCAAATTAGTGAGGAGATTATATTTCCCTCTATAATTAGAGAGTGAATTATAAATTCTTCTCTAAATGGCGATGGATGTTTATTGTTAAAGTAGTGAGGGAATTTTTCCCTCTCTATTTGAGAGGGATTAATTCCCTCGCTAATAGAGAGTTAAGAGAGATAACATATGATGGATTTGTGTTAGTGAGGGAATTTTAAATCCCTCTCTATTTAGTGAGGGATTTGATTTCTTAGAGGATGAATGTTCCTAACATTGATTTCTTAATCATCTGATTCCATAGAGTCATCAGCACAACTATTCTCTTGAGCAAATTTATTAATATCAGGAGGCTCATTTTCCATCCCTGAATTCCCTTGCTGAAGAGGTGTTGAAGTTTCTTCATTACTAACAGTACCAGTTGCCTTTGACTTATCATTCTTGGAATTTTGATTTGGCTTCTCAATGATTGAAGATGTGTTCAGGATAGTCTTACCTCGATCAGCCATCGTGCTAGATGCTTTGGACGCATTTTCAAAAAAGCCTATGGATATCCACAGACTGAAATGGAGGCAAATAAGGCCTTGGCCTCTTCTTCTTTAACCAGGCTTTGGAAGGTAATGAACTTTCACCAATAGAGAAGACTTTTGATGGATGATTAGCATCAAGAATAGGTTGTTGGGGTCTTGGCTAAGAATTCCTCAATGGCTTAAATCTGTTATCCTGGGGTTAGGTTTTCTGAGCACCGGTAACATTACCACTACTCTTCCCTGAATTTGAATTACTTGCATTTCTTTTCTTCTTGATCACCATTAACCAATCCCCATGTGTGGATCCTTCATCCAGAAGGGAACCTGTTTTTTTGGAGAACTTCTGGAGTAACAACATTAGGAATATTTGTTTCTTCTGTATTTTCTTGATTTTGGGTTGCTGTTGGAGCAACAATCAAAGAAGGACAATCTCTAGAGAGATGACCATAACACCCACAATGGACAAAAAACAAAAGACTTAAATTATAGGGACGAAAACCAAAGTTGACCGAAACAACAGGGACGAAAAACATATTTTTCCTTTCTTTTATTTAGTTTATGGATGGGATTTTCAGAGTTTCTAATTCAAATGATGAATTTGTTTACTTTACTTTCTTGAACTTTATGTATATCTCAACATACATACATAAATATAAATAGGAGCAAGTAAGGGATCTCACTGGACAACGTGAGTCATGCGTTATTCTATCTAGTTTAACTCTTTTTAACATTTTATAGAAAAATGTTTCAATAATTAACATTTGGAGTAATTGTTTTTTATAAAAAAATTAGGCCTCTTATGTAGTAATTTTACAACTCTTTCCTAATTAACAATTACTTTATTAGATTTATTCATTGTTTTCACATTTTACTAATCATAATTAAAATTTATATTTCATCTACTATCTTCTCTATATTAAATCTGAATTTTCACAAAACTCTCACATTTACTATTAGTAATAGAGCTCTTATATTAATCCAGATGAATTTTATATTTTATTTTAACAAAAAGTATAAAAATTTGAAAAAAAGTTTCTTATAGTTATAAAAATTAATTTTTTTCCTTATCAAAAGTTTCTTACTACCATGTGTATTTTATGGGTGGTTAAAATACTATTATTTCTTAATTTAATAAATGTTAAAACATACCAAAATCATAAAAATATTGATTACCATAACTATTAATTACTTGTGTAAAATGTCAATAAAGATCATAAATGTTTCAAAAGAGATTAAGTGAAATGATTTTATTATTAAACAATAAATATTAAATAAAATTGATTAAGACAATTTAATAAGTATTTCATGTTTTAAAAGTTTTAAAAATAAATTTTAAATATATTTATAACACTTTTCTTAAATTATTTTGAAAAGTGAAGCACTCATTATATTCTTTTTCCTCAGTGATTTTTAACTTTCCGTCCTCCTCCATTTTATCGTGAACTATATACACAATTTGTGAGAGTATGATTCTCTCTCTCAATTATTAATGTCTCTTTCTTATTATTTCTATTTGAAATTTTAAATGCTAATTTATAAATATTAATCATTAATTTTAAATTTTATTAAGATTCAAAATCTTATCCAATCATTTTTTATTTTAATCATATTTGTAATATAAATCTTAATTCTTATTTTTATGTTTTTAATTTATTTATTTATAATTAATTATCAAATAATAATATAAATTAGATTTCAATAATAAAATATAATCTTACTATTATAATTTAAAATTGAATAATTATCTAAAATTTTACTAATTCTTATTTTTTTAACATTAGATCAATTAATTCATAATGAATCTAATATTAATTATATAAAAACATACTTTTATTTCCGTATTATGTAGATTAAATTAGTTAACTTTTTAAAAGGTTTCATTTTATAAATTGTCTTAGATATAGATAGATATTAGGTCGACTCTAGTTGTTGGCAATGCCGTATTATTTATGTAGTTAAAATATAATATGACATTGATAACATTTATAACATTAAAGGTTTTTTTTAAAGGCATGATAATTTTATTAAACTAAGAAGAATGGGGTACATCATTACTGATAAGTTGTGCTAACTCAGGGGAATAATCTTCCACCCAATATTGCTCCCCATAGGAAAAAGCTAACTTTGATAATTTATCAGCTACTAAATCACCACATCTATGAATGAAAGAAAATTTGCAAAGACAGAAATTTGCACTTAAAAGTCTACTGTCATCAGTGATTGCACTAAGGTAGGAAAAGTCTTTATTGTATGACGTGAGCCTCTGAATACATGGTTGACAATCAGATTCAAATACTACCCTTGTAAAGATTAGTTGGTGCGCTATCTTCATTGCCCAATTGATAGCCAAAGACTCAGCCAATAGTGGATCTCGGGTGTGTGGCAGCATAGAAGTTGCAGTAGCCATGACCTCTCCTTCGTGGTTTCGAAAAAAGACTCCAAGACCCACACCCGTATTTGAAGACACAACGGCATCTACATTGGCTTTGTATACATTAATCTCCGGGCATTCCCATTTAGCTAACATGCGTTGGACATTCTGTATTTGAGGTTGAACAGACTGCATGTTCGAAACATTCATTGACACCATATCCAAAACATGTGGAAATTCCATCAGCTTCTTTTCAAAGACCCACAGATTTCTCCTCTTCCAAATCGCCCACATTGTTGTGAATATTAAGCCAGTTGCATTCTTGTCATTTTGATTCAGAAACCTGTGTAGCATGGCTGAACACACACTTTATTATTGCCATCAATTGCAATACCAAGCTGAGATGCAAACCAGATTGGTGCCGCTTGGGAACAGAAAATTAGGGCATGTTCTGCAGTTTCAGTTTCCTCCCCACACATTGGACAAATTGAATCAACTTGGATTTTCTTCCTTTGCAGGGCCGTGCAAAGAGGGAGTATATCATGGCAAGCCCTCCAAACAAACTCTTTGCATCTTGGAATGCAATTAGGAGACCAGACTTTGGACTAAGGAAAAGTTATTGAAGAAGAAGATCCTACTAATTCTGCTTCTTTCTCCATTATCAGTCTATAACCGGATCTGACACTATACTTTCTATTCATTGTACATTTCCATGTCATGATATCTTCCTGGTTTGAGAGGAACAATGGGATTGATAGTATCTGTTCTGCTACTTCACTTGGGAATAATTCATAAATGACTTCTCTATTCCATTCTTTCCTACCCCCACCATTAATTCAGAAACATAAGTAAATTCACAATTATCTGGTGCTTGTGAATTAACCTTATTATCCCAAGAAGAGGGAATCCACTTGTCCTCCCAGATTTTATAGAGCTGCTATTACCGACACGCCATAGTAAACCATCCAAAATGACGGATTTTGTGCTGAAAATACTGCTCCAAGTGAAGCTTGGATTATTGCCTCTGCATGTTCAAATTGGATCCACTCGTGGGAAATATTTAGCTCTTAAAGTTCGGACCAACAAAGACTCCCCACCCTGTAGAATGCGCCACCATTGCTTAGCAAGTAAGGATGAATTGAAAGCTGTCAAACTTTTGAAACCGAGCCTACCATGCCTCTTTGGTCTTGCCAACTTATCCCACCTCAACCAATGAATCTTCCTCACACTTGCATCCCCACTCTAGTAAAATCTAGCAATCATTTTCTCAATCTGAGCACATAAAGAAGCTAGCAATTTGAAACATGACATAATGTATGTAGGGATTGCTTGAGCAACTGCTTTGATTAAGACTTCTCTTCCCGCCTTTGATAGCACTTTTTCCTTCCACCCTTTAAGCTTCTTCCAGACGCGTTTCCTAACAAAATCAAATATTTGGGTTTTTGATCTGCCAACCAAACATGGCAAACCCAAATAAGTGTAGTGCCTCTCCACTGCCTTTATCTCCAACACTTGTTCAAGGGATGATATTCTAAGAGTAGGAACATTTGGGCCACAAGAGAGTTCTGACTTGTCATATTTAACACGTTGACCAGAGGCCATTTCATAAGAGTGTAGGATATTTTTAATATGTGTTGCTTCTTCCACTGTAGCTCTAGCAAACAAAATACTATCATATGCAAAAAAGAGATGTGAAATTGGGGGTGCATGTGGGGTTATTTTCAGTCCATGTATCAGTCTATCCTCCTCTGTTCTCTGAAACATCTTAGATAAAACTTCAACACAAATAATGAAAATATATGGAGACAAGGGGTCTCCCTGTCTAGGTCCCCTTTGAGGCATAAATTTATTATAAGGTGTACCATTGATAAGAATAGAAAAAGAAACAATGGTGACACATCTCATTATAAGCTCAATGAAACCAGTAGGGAATCCCATCTTAGTAAGGGTGCTTCTAAAAAATTCCCATTCCACCCTATCGTATGCCTTGGACATATCTAATTTAATAGCCATGTTTCCTTTTTTAACCCTATTCTGATTTTTCAAGTGATGAAAACATTCAAAAGCTATCAAAGCATTACCAGTTATCAATCTTCCTGACACAAAAGCACTCTGAGTTTCCCCAATCAGTCCTGGCAGCACCAATTTTAAACGGCTTGCTATTGTTTCTGTAACCAATTTAAGAGTCACATTGCATAAATTTATAGGCCTAAATTCACTAGGATTTTGTGTATTTTTAATCTTAGGAATTGAGACTATAAGAGTATGATTAATGTGTGTTGGATCAGACCCATTATTTTGAATATCCAACACTAAATTGGTTACATAATTGCCCATAATATGCTAGAATTTTTTATAAAAAATAGCATGTGTGCCATCAATACTTGGTGCCTTGGTGAGATGCATTTGATCTAGAGCTTGCTTGACATCAACAACCGAAAAAGGAAGTGATAGGAGGTCAACCTGGTCTGGATTTAATCTTGCACCCACTATATCTGTCACGACCTCCACCTGAGAGGGATTTGATGAGGTGAAAAACTCTACATAAAAAGATTCTAAAACAGTCGTAATGTCCTCCTTTTCATATTTCATGATTCCATGTGCATTCCTCATCTTCTTTATCGAATTAACATGATCCCTTCGGGATGCCTTCCTATGGAAAAAAGTTGTATTCTTGTCACCATGATCAATCCAGTTGGCACGTAATCTTTGAAACCACATTATTTCTTCCCTTTCCAACTGTTCTTGTAACTCCAAGTCGGTCTTTTTTAGCTCTGCAATAACCTCCTCTGTTTTTCTTGGGTAAGGAGATGGGCCAATTTGCGTTTGGATTCTTTAATCTTCTTTGGTAGCTGTCCAAACACATTTTGGCCCCATTCATCCAGAGATTGGCCCACCATAGCAAGGTTTGTGACAACATCAAATGAGTGGGCCCATGTTTGACTAACAATCTGCTCACATGCCTCCTCTCTTGGCCACATTTTTTCAAATATGTAAATACGCTCCTTTTTCTTCCCAACCTTAATTTGTGCCCCACTTCTCGCTTCAATGAGTATAGGACTGTGGTCTGACATATGCCTGGAGCAAGAGGAAACCATGACATCATTCCATAAAGCCTTCCATTCATCATTTCCCAAAGCCCGGTCCAACCTTTCCTCAATAGAGTATGGTTCAGGGTGACCATTTGACCACGTGTATCTATAGCCCACAAATCCCAAGTCCCACACAATTCACACCCCACTAAGGTGGTCTTGAAAGCAAGCATACTCTGTACATCCACCCGATTACCCCCCACTTTGTCCTCCACACATAGTACTTCGTTAAAATCTCCAACACATAGCCAAGGTGTCTGTGGTTCAGGCTTCAAAGAGGTCAATAGCTGCCATGTCTTCTCCTTATTACTACTTTCCAGGAAGCCATATATCCCAGACAGAATAAATTGGGTTCCCTCATCTAGCAAATTGACTTTCATGGTTATATGGTTGTCACTGTATGATAGAACACCGACATCCAGTGTGTTTTTCCATATCACCGCCAAGCCACCCGCGCGTTTCCTCCCTTCTCCTCTACAGTCAACACCCATAACACCATTGCACCCCTCCATATACCTCATCCGTTGGATTTCCTCAGATTTTTTTCCTAGTTTCCATAAAAAACCAGGTCGGGAGCTTTAGAGACAATGAGCTTTCGTAAAGCTCTAACTGGCCATGGGTTCCCAAGTAGGGATGTAAAAAAAACCCGTACCCGCGGGTAAAATCCGTCTCGGGTCAGATTCGGGTACTTAAATGGGTACCCGCGGGTGACTGTTAACGGGTATCTGCGATACCCGCGTATAAATGGGGCGGGGGCGGATTCAATGATACCCGTATATATGTAATTACTTATATATCCTTACCTAATATAAATATATATATATATGTAATATTAATTAATTAATTAATATATTAAAAATCCTAACTCAATTCTCAAATCTGTAAGTTAACCCTAGCCGCAACAGCACATAGGCATGGCCGTCTAGAGACAAGAGTCCAGATCCAGACCCCTTCAGCCTTCTCAACCAGCGACTTAGCTTCTTTCCTCCACAGCCACCGTTCCATCCTCCGCTGTCTTCATCTCTGGTTCGTCTTCACGACAGAGCTTCTTCGCGGCAGCATCTGTCTCTAGCGTCTCCTGCCATCGTCGCACGTCTGTCTTCTTCGCGGCCGCGATGGTCTTCTTCGCGACAACGTCTGTATCTAGCGTCTCCGGCCACCGTCGCGCGTCTGTCTTCTTCGCAACAACGATTGTATTCTTTGCAGCAACGTCTGTCTCCAGCATCTCCGGCCAACGCCACGTGTCTGTCTCCATCGTCTTATTCGCGGCAGCGTCTGTCTCCAACGACTTATTCTCCAGCAGTGTCTTCTTCGGAAGCATCTTCTCTGACTGCGTCTCCTGATGCTTGATGTCCGTCAAGGTACATTTGCAAGGAAAGCAAGACAAATACAAAAGTTGATTGTGTGTGAAATGATTCTAAATGAATGAATTAGTATTAGCATGGACTAACAATGGCAAGATGCATTTTATTAGGTGCAACATTAGATTTCTGGTGGTAAACATATGCACATTCATTTTGGAAGGGAACCAGGGAAGCAAACAGATCTAGTGTGAAGCAAACTAAGTCTCAAGTCTAATCATCTGCATATTTAGTTTTTTATTTTATTTTTTTGCATTTTTAACAGGTACCCATGGATACCCACGGATATCCGCGGGTATCTAATACCCGTTTAAAACCCGTTAAACGGGTACCCGTGACGGGCACATGGCGCATTTTTGCCTGCGGGGGCGGGTAGCGGGTAGCTACTACCCGTGCCCGCCCCGCCCCGCCCCGTTGACATCCCTATTCAGCCTCCACCGATCGTTCAAATAATTTTTTGAGGGAATATCTGTGTTAATGTCCATCATGCTTTGTGAGTCAGCTTTCCTTTTTAAGCCGTGGTCCACCGAGCGTTCGACATATTCTGCTTGGCCTCTCTAGGATCTCGCACGCCTTTTCCAGCCTTTTCCTATTGTGGGATTAGTAATGCACGCACCACTTGTGATTTGGTTCTCATCGTTGGCTTCATTGACAGATTGTGTCCCACCTTGAAGGTCCCCCACACATTCCTTGTTTTGGTCAGCTTTTCCACAAGGCTCGGGATTACCATCTGACCTCTCCTCATCATCATTGAGTACGATAGAATCAATAACCTTGACATTATGTAGCTGGCATTTAGTAAAAGACTCTAGGACTTTATTAACATCAGGGTTTGACTTTTCAGCATTGTCCTCCGTGGCATTATCTAGTCTAGCTACATTGGATTGTGAAGCTTCCACCAATTCAACATAGTTCTTTGTATTTCTTTTATCATTTGACAAGGTATCATCCTGTCTTCCCCCAAACACGCCATTGCTCCGGTTTGGTAACGCACGTAACAAAGGCCCATATGGCAAATTGTCAGTATCTTCATCACTGCAATCATCATCCTTTATCATCACATTCTTTCAAAGTATGGTCCAGTTTACCACAAACATAACATAAATTCCCCAATCTCTCATATTTAAAGAAAATTCGTATTGGTGCTCTATCTCCCCTCTTTATCATCATCCCCCTCCGAATGGCCTTAATGATATCCAAAGAAACACGAACGCGAATAGAGGAGCCCAACTTTTTATCATCACTGTTATCCCACCGAACAAAAGATCCAATGATGTTACCAATCATCTTGGCAATTGAATCAGTATGTAGAGCTATTGGGAGATCATAGACTCTCACCCAAAATAGCGCTTCTTTCAAATCTTCTTCCTTAGGGTTTTCATCAGGGTTCATCTCTTTTAACACCACGAGAGCTCTATCAAAATTCCATGGGCTCTCTTTTAAAACAAAATCTCTATCTTTTGCACTGAAAAATCGAAAGGAATACAGGTTCCTTCCAATGTCTCGTATCTCCATGCCATGTTTAGGTTTCCAAGCATTCATCATTGTGTTCTTGAAAGCTCGGACATTGTACGTACCCTGTGTTGCTAGTCTACCCATGAACCACGCATCCGATTCTTTCACACACGCATCCTTTGGAACAATAATCTCTATCTCTTCTTCCTCAGAAAACATAACTTTTTTCCATCGCTCCATCACAGTAAGTACACTCCCTATCACTGAGAGGAGTGAATAGAAAGGTAAATATGGGAGAAAGACTCAAATTGAGTCGGAGAAGACCAAGAAAAGACTTGGAGAAAGAAACCCTTACGGCTTTACCCTAGCGCATGAAGGGGGATCTTTATAACATTAAAGGTTAGACATTCTAATAAAACGTTTTTATTTTTAAATTCCCCCTTAGAATATCTCTGGTAAAAAAAATGATGGTAAAATGTTCATTGAAAGTAATTTTGGATATTAGTGAAAATTTTAGAGATGCATTATTTGTACAACAAATATATACAACAACTCATACAACATATTTTTTCTCTCTATCTCTCTCTATATCATATCACCCATCACATCCACACTTCTCTCTCTTCTATTTCTATATCTCTCATGATTGTAACCAATTGTTGTTGTACAAATACAATTTCTCAAAATTTTATGCTTTGATGCTTCTTAACGATTTTTTAAAGATCTCTTTGAATAGAATTTATTTTTTAATGGTACTTAACATTAAATATTTCCTAGTATTAACCTATGTTGTGTTGCCCACATGTTCTTCAGGAGGCTGGTGTTTTTAACCTGTGAAGTCAACGGATTTCCTCTTATAAAAGATATTGTGGTTGACACGTAAGAAACCCATGCATGGTGAATCCAGTCAGCACCCAGCACGTGAGAACTATCCATTACGTGTCGCGAAGAGGAAGCGTGGGAATAGCATCCAACAATGGCGAGGGGCGCACCAGAATATATCCGCTGCCCTTAAATTCACCTAAGTTGACGTGTCTCCGTCTACCACCAGGAGCAGCCGCAACAAGACTTGTAAGCCAAAGGCCCTGTGTGTGTGTTGAGTGCGCGCAAAAAGCAGTAGTAGTAAAAACAAACAAACAACCCACCACACTCACACTCACACTCACACTCACACTCCTCATCGTTTCGTTTGTAAACTCTGTGCATTAAACCCAATTGCACAGTCCCCTCTCTTTCTATCTCTACGTCTGAATCTGATCCTAACTCTGAGATTTAACAGAGACAAAAACCCTATTCTCCTCTTAACATTCTTTTCTCATCATGACCATCATCCCTCCTTCTCAGCCGCCCCAGCTGCATCAACATCACCATCATCTTCGGGGCCCATCTCCATCTCCAATACCTCTCATCAACAAGTCTTCTTTACCTTCACCGTCAAAGTCGCCGGCGGTAGACTTCAGCCCGCCCCTTATAGCAATGGTCGTCGTCGTCGCCACGGCTTTCGTCGTCGTAACCTATTCCCGCCTCATCAGCCGCCACCTCAGGCCACCAATCCAGCGCCTACTCCGGCATTTCCGGCGGCGAAGGTTCCTGCCGCCCTCCTCTGTAGGCGACGTGGAGTCCCTCCAATACGATTCAACGTTGGATGGTCCACAAGTTTTCTCTCCCTACGGCCTCGACGAGTCAGTGATCAAAACCATTCCCTTCTCCCTTTACACCGCTAAATACGAAGAGTCTCTCCGTGACTGCGCCGTTTGCTTGCTGGAATTCGAAAACGACGATTACGTTCGCACGCTCCCCGTTTGCTCTCACACCTTCCACGTGGATTGTATCGACGCCTGGCTTCGTTCACACGCTAACTGCCCTCTTTGCCGCGCCGGAGTTCTCTGCGCTGAATCACCCTTCACACCTCTCATGGCTGCAAGGATCCGCCCCAGCTTCGATGACCATGCCATTCTCCATATAGACACTTCCCTCGATGCTCCCTCTCATTCGCCTCTCCCGGAGATAACTCCCTGCGTCGACGACCACTCCCCGAGAAGGACAAACGCAAATTCAGAGGATCGTTTTAACACCAGGGACTTTCTTCTGAAGCGTTCTTATTCGTTTGGCTTTGAGCGTAGCTTGCCGTCGGAGAGGATGGTTATCGACCCGGCCACGGCTTCGCCGTGGCGATACCGGAGAGGAAGCAGCAGTTTCTGGAGCAAGAGACCGTCGCCGTTTGGGTCCCTGGGGAAGTCGAGGGTGTTTTCGTTTAGATATTACAGAGGAATGAAATCGCCGTTTTTCCGGCGGAGGGGATTCTTCCCGTTGTCGGAGTCGAGCATGAGGTACGCCGCCGGTGGAAGCTCTTCGCGGCGGAGCAAGTCGATAGCGAGTCCTATGTTCCTGAGATCATCGGCGGCAGCGACGGCGGCGTTCTCGTCGAGCCGGCTGAGGTGCGGTGATCCTGAAGCGCTACTGTCGCCGGAGAGGTTTAATAGAAGATGACGTCAAAAAGAAAAGGGACTAAGGATGGAATTGGTAAAAATTTTGGTTAATGAGAATGGCCGGCAAAAGGACACGTGGAAGTGCGTGAATGGTGGGAGGGAGGGTCGGTCGGAGATGGGTGGGCGGAGAGAGTGAATGGGTGGAGGGAAGTGGGGGTGGGTCAGGTCAATGAGGAATTAAATGGAGGTGGTCGCATACGTTTTTAATTTAATGTTACTGGTCTGGCAATTTGTAGAGCCTCATTAATGGATGGTAGGAAGAGCATTTAATTAAGGAGAGAGAGATAGCACTGAGTTACTACTAACATTTCATACTGAGGTGAGGGGTGAGGGGAGAAGACTTTCCTTTGTCTCTCTCTCTCTCCTCTATCTATTATTCTCTGTGCCTCTGTTCAGGTTGTGGTGGGGAGAAATGAGTTTTAAAGAGGAAGCTCATAAATGAGGGGAGGATTCGATAGAGGTTGGGCTTACCCTCTTTCATGTGCATTTTAAACAAACAAATGTGGGTTTTGTTTTCTCTTGGATGCTTTATGGGAGGTTTCGGAGTTTTGTACAGTGATAATAATAATTTCTTTTCTCTATGCCACCGACTGAAACCCCCCATGTGGAAGGATTAAAGATGCAAATGACATAAATTGGAGTGACCTAGGGCTAGGTCATGCTCTAGGTTTATGTCCACAGACGCAAGGCATTAATTGTGGCATTGGTATGCTGTCAAGTAAAGATTGATTGATTCGTTTAGTGTGTGAATCCTTTCTTCATCAGATAATTAATGCCATTTATAAGATTTTGAATTGGGAATCTTTTTGTGATGAATGCCATGTCCTACTTGTAGTTTCTTCTCCTCTCTTTTCCTTTTCTTTTCTTAACTTGATGGTGAAGCTCAACTCACTCTAGGGTTACCTAATGAAAATAAAGTGTTTGGGAAAAATACTAAAGTCTTTCTACAAAAAATACTTGGCTCTTCAATGCTGTGAAGTAGTTGGCTTATCTTTGAAAGCCACCACTCACTTAATCATCCCTTATTCCATCTCTATATAGGTAAATATTGGGGAGTTGCGGATGGCGTTGAAAATTTATGTGAGGGGCTATATATGGTGCATTGCTTATGGAAAAATTAGTTGTAATAATTTGGTGCTCTACTTTAACGTTGGGTCTACCTCAATTTATTTTCTATCCCATGCCTTTCAATGGTAATGTTTGGTCAATTTTCGTCGCCTCTCTACAAAGTTGAAATCCACAAATCCAGTTCTTTCTCTTTTTGACAAAACATATCTAAAGGCATAGTCCACCTATGGGGACACGTACTAGTAGTAGTAGCTTTTGGGTTTTTTTAACCATAATTAGCAATGGTGGTTAACTTCTGGAGTTATCATGCTCTTAAGCCCAAACCTAGCTCTTTAGAGTTCGGAACGTACAAGTCCGGCCCATTAGATTTTTAAGTTGGTCCAAGTAGACAGCTACGCAGTGCTCTTTAGTCCAAATTCGGGCTCCATCTATGCAGTGTTCTTCTCACAAAAAAAAAAAAAAAAGCAGACAGTGACGGAATACACACCGACGGTTAAGTAACTAAAAAGAGAAGGTTAAAAAATTTAAAAAAATATTTTATTAGAAATCACAATACTGATTATATCTGTGACATTAAATGTCACACACTCTAATAAAAATATTCTATTTTTAGTTATTTGATAAGTGTTATTAGGACACCCATTAGTATTTCTCCTTTAAAAAAAATAGATAGAGAAATAAAATACTACCTCCGTTCCTATTTAACTGTCCATTTTGACTAAAAACACACATATTAAGGAATGATATTATTACTCTTGTTTTCATGGAAATAAATTTTAAACTTTCTATTTTACCCTTTTATCTCTCTTACTACTATTGGCTCTCATTATTTTTTAACAGTGAGTCATTTATTAACATAAGAGTAAAATGAAGAAAAATGTATTTATTGGTGCATTGGGTTTGTAAGTGGACAATTAAATAGGAACAAAATTTTTCTTTGAAAATTGACAGTTAAATAGGAACTAAAGTACATCGCAATAATATGAGCCGAGCTCACCTGTAACTCAGGCTTGACTTGTAAAGGAAATTGATGGCTCAAAATTGGTTCATTTATTTAAACTAGTCAAACTTAAAGCTTGAGCATGATTTGTTAAAAGTTGACCTGAAAAAAGCTTGGTTTGTTAAAGAAAAACAAAACTTTAGTTTGGTTTATTTAACTCATTTATAACTTCAATTGTTTTTGTTTTTATGAAAATTTTTAAATATTTTTAAAGTTTATGAATTTAGTATTTACTAAATATTCTAATACATGACTTTAAGACTAATATAAAAAATATTCCAATACTTATTTTCATATATATATATATATAGTGTTTCTTTTACTTTATAATTTTATTATTTATTTTAAAAATTAACTTATAATTTTAGGTATTCGGTATTTTTAATTTTTTATTAATCTTACTTTATTTCCATGATTATATTAATTAATTATTATATATATAATAAATGGACTATTCACAAGCCCTTAATATCAAGCTTATAAAACTTGGGTTTGAATCATTTATATAATCAAGCCTAACTTTAAGCTCAAGTTTGTTTGTTTAATTAAACAAATGAGCTTGATCGAGTAATTAATGACTGAGCTCAAATAATTCATGAATAGTTTAACTCATTTACAACCCTAGTTTTCTTTATTGAGAAATATTATTAGTAATATATTTTAAATAAGATTTAATTGATATACCCTGTCAGTGTAAAGTTCTATACAGATATACAATGGTGTGTTGCCACATCATTTAATGAATGTGACACCTTATGTGTTATTAAATTCAATGAATGATGTGGCAACACATCATTGAATGCATGTGTAAATTTTTTTATAGTGAGAATGTATATATATTAAACTCTTTTAAATAAATTTTTTTTTGTTATTGTCACGATAAATTATGTGAGCTGAACGTTTTATTTAGTGAAATTCACTTTCTAATTAAGTGCATTCATATAAATTTTTGTCTAATAATAAAAGCGGTATTAAAAAAAGTTGTTAACATTTCTTCTTTTCTTTTTTGGTTGGAAAAACAAAGATTACTATATGACCAAAAGGTTCGTCCAGACATGCATTGACATGGAGGTAAGAGTGTAAGAGGTTACAATACATAATCAGATTTCTGTAATTAAGGTCCATCTGTAGTGGCCACATGCATTATTAATGTTGCAGCAAACATTAAAAATGGCACGAAAAGTTAGGTATGACCTATAGGTTATGTAACTCATGATTATAATTACTCCCTCCGGTCCTATTTGTAAGAACTTTTTGAAGGAGAGTCTTGATCCTTTTTATAAAAACCTTTTCAGATTATCTCATGCATTAATTATAATTTGACAAAAATACCCCATTAGTGGAGGTAGGTGAGTAATTGGTTAATAGAGAGAGTATGACACAATTGAGTAGTTAAATAGAAAGAGAAAGATAATGGGTCTCAATAAATTCATGGGTAGTTTAGTTAATGTGATACACATTCATGACAAATTTATTGTAATCAACTAAATTAACCAACTTCCCTAATCCGTGTGAAGTGGTTAAAAGGTTCTTATAAATAGGACCGGAGGGAGTATATTACTACCTCTGTTCCTATTTAATCGTCCACTTTGACTAAAACACACATATTAAGGAATGCAATTATTGCTCTCGTTTTTATGGAAATAAATTTTAAACTTTCTATTTTACCATTTTATCTCTCTTACTACTATTAACTCTCATTAGTTTTGAATAATGGGTCATTTATTAACATAGGGGTAAAATGAAGATAAGTGTATTTATTACTGCTTTGGGTTTGTAAGTGGACAATTAAATAGGAACAAATTTTTTCTTTAAAAGTGGACAGTTAAATAGGAACGAAGGTAATATATAGAAAAACCGTAAAAAAAATATGCACACTTTAACTATCATTAAAATTTAGTTTCTAATGTCACTTTTGATGTATTTATTATGTGACAGAGTAATTAATATTAAAGAGAGTGCTCAAGGAACTAAAAATAGAAAGTTTTTATTAGAATGTGTTATACATGCACTTAATATCGTGATTTCCAATAAAAATATTGTTTATGGATTCTTAACCAATGCCCTTAGAGTACTCTTAGCGGGACCCATATTTAATGAGCACAATTTGATTTTTGAGACTAATTTGCTTCCATTTTTAACACTACCTTTTCACTTCTATCATCTTTTATATTTTTATCTAAAACCATGGCAATTAAAATCGGATCGGACCTGCCGATTCAACTGATCTGGTCTGGAACCGATCCGATAGTCCATTTGGTCCATACACTCTAAAAAATTGTCTGCTTTCAGAACCGGTGGGAGCCGGTCAAACCGGTGAAAACCAATGTCATAGAACCGGTCGAACCGACCGATTTGAAAATTTTCAATTTTTTAGTTTTATTTATTTTTTATTTAATCTAAAATATTTTTGAGATAAATAAGAATAAATTTGTAAAAATTACGCATAAATATTTATTATTTAGTTAATTATTATTAATTTTTCATCTTCTAATACATATAATAAGGTCTTTTATATTAATTTATAATCTAATATATCTTGATTTCTTTATAATTTTATGTTATTTTATTATTTAAAATATTATATAATATTAAAAAATATTTAATTATTACCTGTTCAATCACAATTGAACCATTAAACTGTGAACCGGTGCCTTCTCTGGTTTAATTATCGGTCTGATTTTAAAAACATTGTCTAAAACACCACACAATTTCTACCTTCAGTGGCTCAGGCTGGAATTGGCTGGGATTTGGGAGAGACTAGGCACTCTCTAACTGTCTAGAGATACTTTCTACTTTTCTTATTTCTCTGTATTTTCTTTCTTGGTTCAGGCACTAATATCACTTTGATATAGTCCTGATTTGATTACTAATACAATGACTATTCAGTTCTATTGTACTTTCTTATTTCTGGTATCTATCAATTGGTATCAAAGCTTACGATTCTCGAGGTCTAGATGGTTACGACATGAACAATAATGGAGTCGAGGGTTGAAAATTTAGAGAAAAGTATGCTTGAACGGAAGCATGTGAGTCAAATCCAAATTGAAGAAATCAAGCAGTTACTGAAGGAGAAAAATCGAGGGAACACAAGGGGCTGATCACGACAACGACGTTCTCCGAAACGACGAACAAAGGGGGAGAGTCAAGGTAGTCGAGCTGTTTCATCACGAGTTTCTGAACCCCGTTCCAGAACTCGTGATCCTTTGAGGGGGATTCGACCACCGAGAGGGGATTACAGAGGGAGAAAATTGGAGATTCCAATATTTTCTGGAGATGATGCTTATGGATGGATTAACAGAGTCGAACGCTACTTCAAGGTGAACGATATGGATTACTATGAGAAGCTGGGTGCAGTGTTAGTAGCTTTAGAGGATCGGGCATTGAATTGGTACCATTGGTGGGAGGAACAAACACCTTCACCAAGTTGGGTCCAGTTCAAGGAGGCGGTGATTCGGAGGTTTCAACCGAAGTTAGTGCAGAATCCTTTTGGGCCATTGTTGAGTATTAAGCAAACTGGGACAATCATGGAATATAGGGAAAAATTTGAGATGATTTCAGCCCCATTGAAAAACGCGAACCGAGTAATGTTGAAAAGAATTTTTTAAATGGTCTCCGTGAAGAATTGCAAGTCGAACTGAAGCTGTACAACATGGGGTCACTATCAAAACTCATTGATCGGGCCCTATTGTTGGAAGAGAAGAATTGGGCTTTGAAGAAAGGGGGATTTGGTTCCGGTGAGAAAGCGAGCATGAGTGAGAAGGGTACTCCCCCAACGATGACCAATACGAGTAGATCGTATAATGCAACAATAGATATTGTGAAGAATAGATTGTATACTCAAAGGCCCCAATTATGGGAGTATGGGACCAGCTGAGCCCAAACCGCTAAATGGGTCCAGTGGAGAGAAAAAAGTCACTATGGGCAGGAGGCTTTCGCAAGCTGAGTTGCAAGAACGAAGTAGAAAGGGGTTGTGTTTTAAGTATGGGGAGAAATGGGGACCTGAACATGAATGCAAACTAAAGCATTATCAGCTGGCTTTGACGGAGAAATGGGGGGAAGAAGAACCAGAGGATGAGGATGAGGAAGAAACACAAGAGTTGGAGCACAAGACACTTCAATTGTTTTTGAAGAGTAAGGTGGGGCTGACCTCTCACAAATCTTTCAAGATTTGGGGATCTATTGGCCAAAGAGGAGTGTTGATATTGGTGGATTATGAAGCAACCAACAGCTTCCTTTCTAGAAAATTAGTAGCTGGTTGGATCTTCCAATGGAGAATACCCCTATTTATACAGTTGAAGTGGGAACGAGTGAGAAGGTGAAGGGTAGAGTACTGTGTAGAGGAGTTGATCTTGAGGTGCAGGGAGTCAAAATTAAACAAGACTTCTTTTTGTTTAATTTGGGTGGAACAGAGGTGGTGTTAGGTATGGACTGGTGCCGACCTTGGTGACATTGAGGCTAATTTTCGACACATGGTCATTGAATGGAGAGATGAAGGAGGCAAGAAGGTGTTAAAGGGAGACCCTTCACTAAGCAAGGCACAAGCATCCTGGAAGAGCATGATTAAAGTCTTACAAGATGAAAGAGTAGGCTACTACATTGCACACCAACAGTTGGAAGATACAGAAGGAAATCAACAACTGTTATCTGATGAAATCAAGTTTATCCTAGAGGAATATATGGATATTTTCCAGGAACCACAAGGGCTACCTCCAAGGAGAGAGCATGATAATGCAATCAATCTCAAGGAAGGTGTTCAAATACTGAATATTTGACCTTACAGGTATCCCTATTATCAGAAGAATGAGATTGAAAAGATAGTAGGTGAGATGCTGAGTGCAGGGATTATTAGGACTAGTTCTAGCCCTTACTCTAGTCTTGTTATTCTTGTAAGAAAGAAAGATGGTGGCTGGAGATTTTGTGTGGATTATAGAGCACTTAATAAGTTGACAGTACCTGATAAATTTCCCATCCCTGTAATTGATGAATTATTGGATGAAGTAGGGCCTGTTGTACTATTTTCCAAATTGGACTTAAAATCTGGTTATCACCAGATTCGAACGAGGGAACAGGACATCCTGAAGACGACTTTTAGGACACATGAGGGGCACTATGAATTCTTGGTCATATCGTTTGGGTTAACCAATGCCCTCTCTACCTTTCAAGCTCTTATGAACAAGGTCTTAAAACTGTATCTAAGGAAGTTTGTGTTGGTATTCTTTGATGACATTCTAATCTACATCCCTGATGAGGAAAGCCATCAAAAACACCTCAAATTGGTGCTTCAATTGTTGCGGGAAAATCAATTATTTGTCAACTCCAAGAAATGCAGTTTTGGACAACAACAGTTGAGATATTTTGGGCACTTGATTTCGGGAAAAGGAGTTTCAGCAAACCCAGACAAGGTTAATGAAATGGTGAATTGGCCGATTCCGACGAATTTAAAAGGGTTGAGAGGATTCTTGGGGCTCACAGGATACTATAGGTGATTTGTTAAAAATTATGGCAAGATTGCTTGGCCACTCACACAGTTGCTCAAGAAGGACAATTTCAAGTGGGGAAATGATGCTCAACAAGCTTTCGAACAACTCAAGGCTGAAATGACCACTTTACCTGTCTTGGTTGTTCCGGATTTTGAGAAACCTTTTGTAATAGAGACAGATGCTTCCGACAAGGGAGTAGGAGCAGTGCTTATGCAGGAAGGGAGACCTATAGCTTACATGAGTCAATCATTGTTCGATAGAGCTAAAAAATAAGTCTGTCTATGAGAGAGAATTAATGGTTGTAGTGCTGGCTGATAAAAAATGCAGCGAAATTAAACACGGCCTTTCCAAAGGATGTCTTTAAAATATTTTTAACCCCGTCTTTCCAAAGGTTGTTCAACATGCATTTGGGAATATATATATATATATATATATATATCAATAATTATTTTGCATCTCTGTCTTAAATTTCCCCAGCTTGCTGGTATTTTAAAGACACCCTTTGGAAAGCCAATGTTTAATTTGGATTGGGATTACAATGTAAGTGTGTTTTGGATAAAAATATAAAAGATGATAAAAGTAAAAATGTAGGGTTAAAAATTAAAGTAAATTAGTCTTAAAAATCAAGCTTAGTGCTCTTTTACTCTCTCAGATAATAAATGCATCAAAAGTGGCATTGAAAAGCAAATTTTAATGATTGTTAAAATGTGACTTGGGGGAAACGGATCTTCTCCATTCCAAAAAAAAAACTGGACAACATCTCGGTCCTTTATTTTTGAATGTATTAATTAAAAAAAATCAAAAAATTCATACACTAATTTATAGCCATTGGATCCGGATTGCAAAATCTGCAACGGATCTCGACCTGTGTCTTGGGACACATTTTAGATAATCTGTTACTACATCCGATCCTATATATAAGAAACATTGGACTAAAATAATCAAGACCAAAAATTGCATTGGAATCTGTAAGTGGTAATTAATAGTGCCATGAGTTTAATTTTTTCTCAATAATACCCTTAGTATTAAATGAGTAGATGAGTGGATACCTCTTTATAACTTCTCACAATAAATTAAGGGCATATAGGGTATTTAGCAATTAATGCTTCTAAAAATAGTACTATGTTTCTTATACGTAGGTCCAAAAATATTTTCATTTTTGTTTCTTATATATAGGACCGGAGGTAGTACTTTAATTATGTTTTTAGGACACTTATTAGTCGGGCCTAAAAAATATTTATTGATAATAAAAATATAAAATATAAAAATATAGGCATTTTAATTTTTTAGTTTAAAAATCATGAAAATAATGTAGTTGATAAAAAATATTTTAATAAATTTATAATTAAATACCTAACTAAAAATAATTCACTCAAAACGGAAACCTCAAATTAAGAGTGTGTTTGGTAAGACATTTCAATTAGACGAAAACTGAAATTAGTAGTTGAAACCATTTTATTACTGTTTGATAAGATACTCTCTCTGTTTCTTTTTATCTGTCATTTTAGGGTCTTAAATTTGTTTCTAAATAAGTGTCATTTTCAGATAGCAGGGCAATAATAAATGTTATTTTTCCAATTTTACCCATTTCTTAATCTGATTCTTTTTTAGTTGAAATATTTATTATAAAACTATGTCATAAATGTTCTACAAGTTCAAAGTCTTGATAAATGTATTCTTTTATGTTTCCAACAAAAAAAATATGACAAGAGGTAAAACACATTTAAAAAATGAATTCATTTCATTGAAAAAAAAGAGATATTAAATGCATTAATGAGAGAAAGAGAATGACCATATTTGGGAAAAAATGGGCTACAAAGACATAATTATTGTATTCCTTGATCCTTGTGCAAAAACCTTAAATGATAGATAAAAGAAACGGAGGGAGTAACATTTTTAGGTAGCTATTAGTTTTTCTTGAGAAGTTACTTGAGGTAGCTTTTTAAAAAAAAAACCATCTTTTTCAGCGCCTAACTGAAAATTTATTACAAGTTTATCCTTCAACAACCCCCACTCATCATTATTCAATAATTAATGTTGTCCTTATACGTCATTGTACAATTTTCAGCTAGTTTTACCAAACACTTTCAATAAAATCAACTAGTTTTTCAGCTTTCAGCTAATTTTTTAATTTTCATCTAACTTTCACTACAAAAAAATTTGATTTTACTGGTCATTTTTCCCTGGCAGTCAAAGAAAACCGCCACCAATGGAGTGTTTGGTTTACACTGGATCTACGTTTCAAACGTGGATCTGGACAGAAGCTACTCTCAGTAGTGTTTGTCCGGATCCACGTTTAAGACATCGTTTTGAGGTAAAACCAAACACACACTAAGCTATACAATTTCTAGCAATGTACTCATGGGCGTAGCCAGGAGGTTAGCAGGGGCCACGACCCCCCAAAAAATTTCAAATTTTTTATTAACTATATGGGTCTCGTATAACATATTTCATGAACTACTACTTCGTCCCCCCCTAAATATTTTGTAGACTTTTTAGTATTAAGTACTTCTTTATGAATCTTCTTTTTATTTTTATTTTTTCAAGAAACTAAGTTTTAACTATTTATTATTTCCTTTTTTATATTGATTATTTTTTCTTATTTAGAGATGGTAAGATGATATTCAAAATTATAGATAAGATTTGACTAGAAATATTGCTTACAAAAAAATTGACAAGAAATATTAGTCTATAAAAAATAAAAGAATCAAAAGGGGAAACGTGTAAGTATTACGGAGAATATGAAAGAAGGGAGAAAATATCGTTAAATAATATAATATAACATAAAAAAGATTTTGTTTGATTTGATTTTGTTTTATAGAATTACATAATAAGAAAAACAAAAAATTTGATTTGCAATTATCTGAATTAAATAAAAGATTTAACGAAAGGACAATTGAACGTCTTATACTCAATTGAACTTTAGATCCTAAAGACTCTTTCAAATCATTTGATATTGAAAAATTTTTCGAGTTTGTTGAGAAATTTCATGCAAATGACTTTTCAAAGAAAGAGAAGGCTAATAATTTCAACTAAGACATTATCTTTATAATGTTTATCAGGATCCTAATTTGGGGAAAATATCCACTCTATCTTAGCTTTATTAAGGATTAGTTGAAAGTTGAAAAGTAATGACATTTTCACTTATTGGTAGATATTGAGAGAATAGCTAAAAAGTCCAATATTGACACATTAAAAGAAAAATATAGTACTATGAAGGAACAAAGAGTTTTATTTAAATAAAATTTACTACTTTTAATTAAAATTATTTAATATTTTTATCATAATTTTTAATATTTTATTCTGGCCCCCAAAGATAAATTCCTGGTTACGCCCTTGACTACACTAGATTACGAGAGATTATTTTTGTTTTTGGCATTTTCTATCCTCTTATTGGAGACTTTGACTGTCACAAATATTATATATAATATTTTAAGTACTTTTTAAAAAATGTTGATACTCTCAAATTGACTCGTTTTACTAATTTCAGTTGCCTCATTTTTCCTTTAATTTGAGATTCTAAAATGTCATTCTACTGTCTGCTCTCTCTCTCTCTCCTCAAAACATTTACAAGTTTTCAAAAGCTTCATTTCTTCATTTCCTCAAGCTATTATCCTGGAATATTTCAAGTTGAAGAACACTCAAGAAGCTTTCAGAAACATAATTACTTTTACATCGCAAACAAAGCAAGAATAAAAGGTTGGAAACTTTAGAAGAATGATTAAAGCATCAGAAGTAGAAAACAAAATTTCTGTAGAAGAATCGGTTTTTTCTAGAAGCATAAAACAAAATTTCTGCACACTTCCAGAAGCATCAATTTTATGCAGAAGTAGAAAATTGAATTTTTGCATACATGATAAGTGCAAAATATATGATAAATTCTTGTGTAATTACAGAATTTATCAAGGGTAAAATAGTAAATTTATTCTCAAATTACCTCTTTTTAGTAATAAATGCATATTTTGTGATTATTTGATTTGAATTTGAATATGATGCTATTTTAATAGAAAATCTGTTGATTTTGCAGATAAAAGGGAAGGTTTTAAATGGAGAAACAAGATAACATCTATTTGAAAAGAGAATCTGCAAGATAAGGATTTAAATGGTAGCTGATCAAGATAAAATCAGCAATTATTTGGAGAAAGACTCTGCAAATAAAATTCTTAATTTGAATTTGAAGATCAAATCTGCACAAGATCAAGCTAAAAAGAGGGAAATAAAGAAAGCAAAGCAAACAAGGATAAGATCAGGAGGAGATCAAGCTAAAAAATGAGGAAATCAGGAAAGCTGGAACGAGAAATACGCTCCACCTGCGCTGAGCGCAAGTGGAGCGCAACATTCAATTTGCTCTCTATTTCCCGCGCTTCATCTGCGTTGAGGGCAGGGTAAAGCGCATGAATACGGAATCAGTTTTTAAATTGATTTCAAACAAGATATCTTCCAGATTTCAGATAGCTTTCCAACTGCTATTTAAAGAACCTTTTTGCATAGATCAGAAGAGCTTTGGGAGGAGACCACGACGGGAGACGACAGAGCAGAAGCTAGGGCTGGAGAAAAGTGTGACAGTTTCTCTGTTGGTTTGTAATGGCTACCATGCGTACCTAAACTCTCCGATAGGATTGAACATAGTCGATTCAATCCCTGATTGTATGTAAATTCTCTTTAATATTTATGAATCCCTATTTTTATGATATCGGTATTTTTATTCTGTGCTTAATGCTCAGCTTCCGCCTGTGTGCCAGAGTTATAGGTTGGTTTTATGGGGCGTATTCGAAAGGTGGTTCTATAAAATCAATAACGAGTTTGGGGGAGCCTAGACATAGGAAACTTGAACTCTGATTGGTAAAAATACTCATAGTAGTCACTGTGGACACCAGGGTGAATTGATAGTGTTAACAAACCGAAAATAGATCATTAAAGCCAAGGTAATTTGTCGCTTGGGAGAACCCACATGAATTATTTCTGAATATTTTATCACTGTGGAAACCAGGGTAAAATAATATAGTTTGGCTAAGGTATCATAACTACATATTCATAAATATTATTGGGGTTCACATACGAAAAGGGTGCGATGAAACGAAGTTCAATCCTAGTCCAAGTAACTGTCTCTACCTATCTCAATTTATTTTCTGTTTTTATTTACTTTCACAATTCTCAACAATCAACAATCGTATTCTCCAATTGATAGTTGTGACCACTGATCTTTATAAATTGAACTGTTCCCCGTGGATACGATACTCTTACTTACTATTATACTGCTGGGATTCTGGTACGCTTGCCAGATTTCCAACAATACTTCCAGAAGAATCAGTTTTCTCCAGAAGCAGAAAACATAATTTCTGCACACTTCCAGAAGAATCAGTTTTTTTCCAGAAGCAGAAAATAAAATTTCTATATACTTCCAGAAGGATCAATTTTCTTTAGAAGCAAGAAAAACATCACTGATTTTTTCCAAGAGCTTATTATTGTTATTTATCAAGTTGCATGATGGTTTTTACACGTCCAGAAGGAAGACTTCATGAAAGAACAGAAGCACATCATCAAAAGCTTTGACTAGTCAAACGATGAGAGAGAAAAAGTTGTCCTATGACAATGATAGCTTCTATAACGTCAGCAAAGACCTTGACCAGACTTTGAATAGCTCTAATGGCGAGTTTAACTCCCAGAATTCTATAAATACAACCTCATTCAGCTAGGCAACATCAAGGAGAGGAAGGGGAATTCCAAAGAGCCATAGTGCAGAATATCCTTATAGAGTAAAGTTCTCCTTCTGATCACTCCAAAATGCAGAGTTGCTATTCTTAATTCTTCGAGTGTGTGTCTAGGCTCAGTTTTGTAAAGATTAATCCACTCCATAAGTGTTTTATTGAGCCATTTGTAGAAAAATCATCTCCTGTTGAAGAGTGTTTGTGATCTTCCGAGCTAACTAGAGAGTGTTAGTGTTGGTTGAGAGTGTGAGAAGGGGCCTGGAGAGGCTGCAAAATAATACTCCCTTCGGTCCTTTTTATAAGGCACCTCTAACCGAATTACACAAATCAAGGAAAGTAGTTTAAGTGGTTAATTTTATTGGTTTCATAAAAAAATAATACATTCCATTTTTACCCATATTTAATATTATTAGTATATTCTCTCACTAAATAATTGAGATTAAATTCTACACTAAATATAGCACTAATTCCCTGTTAGTATATGCACTAGAGACATATATGTTTTTGAACATCCATCACTTGTATCATATTACTATTATTATTTTATAAAGGCATTTCATTTTATTAATTCTTTTAGAATATAATTATTGTCTTTAGAATAGTAAGCTTAAACTTCATAACAAATCAAGTAGATGACTTGATCGTGAGATCTTATGAAGAACTATTCTTAAATAGTCCCTAGTCAATTATCATCTTAGGACAAAGATGCATGTAGACTAGTATGTGAGTTCATTGATGATCACATCTCACAGATCATGGATATGAGATATCATGTTCTAACATAGGTACACATTAAGAGTAATGGTGTACTGGACAGACCCACCTTAAGAACGTTGCATGGGTTGTTACATAAGTGTCATGAACGTTTCTTAAATTAATAAATGTTATATGAAGTCCTTCGTCCTGAAATCACTACGATTCCTACATAAGGAAAAATATGTTTTAATTATCATCAAACGTTACCTGTAACAGGGTAATCATAAAGTTGGTTTTTGGACATATAATAAATTATGTGGTGGAATGTGAGTGCCCTAGATGAGATTTGTCCCTCCTATGTCACAGGAGTTATATCTGTAGGCCTCTTGATAAAGTGAGACTGCAAAATGCATGGCCATGCTCAGGAGAATAAATATGAGATATTTATTTTCTGTAATGTCTACTTGGGGATCAAGAAAATATAAATTGAACTATACAAGGTTGATACAATCCATGCCCTTGTATTCAATTAGATATTTGGACAAAGGGACAGAGCATATAAATTATTATAATAAAATAGGATTTATCAAAGTTATTGATAATCGTAATATTTGGATAGTGATGTGTTGCTAGATACCGCTCACTATTTATGATATTAAATATAAAAAGGTTTTATTTTAATATTATAACCAAATATTAAAATCCTATTGGGTCACACGCATACAACATGCCACTAGGAAAGGATAATAATTCTAATTTAATTTAATTAGAGTTATTACATAATGGGCCAGGCCCATACGTGTGAGGGTTAAGTGAGTGAGGGGGTAAAACCCTAGCCACCACTCTATAAATAGAGCATAAGATGCACTACCCTGATACACATGAGCAATCGCTTCTTACTTTCCAAGGCTACTAGCAGAGCTGAGGAGAGAATCCTAGTCCGGCTGTTGGCGTGGATACCAATAGAGACGTGGCTACACTTGCCTCGTTTATAATCCTAATAAGGCACGACCTTTCGTTTCAATACCTTTTGCCTTGATTCGTGTTTTCGCAAAACGAATATAACAAGGGAGGGAATCCATTTATTTCCGCTGCACCCTGACCACATGCTTGATTCCCTTCATTCCCACTATCAATTGTATTGAAACACACAAATGTATATGGAAAAGTGCAAAGGTTTAATTCTCTCTTGGTCACCTATGTAACAATATTTATAATATCTCGTTAATGAACAATTAGCAAAATACATGATGGAAGAATTTAATAAGGGTAAATCAGGAAAAAAAATTAGATGCTTCAAGAAGATTATCAAGTGCCTTATAAAAAGGACCGTCAATATCTTCTAAATGGTGCCTTATAAAAAGGACCGGATGGAGTACTTGGCTAAGAGCCCGAGGAGGATGTGTGAGAAAAGAATACCTTGTGATCAAGATTGATTGATGGAAAATCCCATTGAGGTAGGTATTGGACGTAGCCCAAGGATTGTGAGGGTGAACCAATATAAAAATCTCCCGTGTAACATCTCTTACCCTTACTCTCTTTATCTTCCTGCACTTACATTGATTAACTTGATAGTTATTGTTCATACTTTGAATAGAATGACTGTGAAGGGGAGGGAGAGAACAAAACATGTGAGATTGTACATGATGAAGTAGAAAAAGAGAAAAAGAGCGAGCAACGAACTGAGAGAGGAGGGGAAGTAGTGAAGAATCCACTTGATCCTTACAACCCTCCAAAGGAAGGCAAAGACAGGTAGCATACAAATGTTCAACCTTCCAAGACTCACAAAAGAAAGATCTGTAAACACATTGACCTGATCACAGCAAAGAGAAGAAAAATCAGGCCAAGAAATTCAAATTCAAGGCCTAAAGTCGGATTAAGGACAAAGTGGTCAAGCATATTCCATACCAAGGACCCTTGTGAAGCAAAAAGAGTAAGATCTAATAACTTTGAATTTTTCAAGCTTCAGGAGGAGAAGACCCATGCAACTCAGCACAAGACTCCAAAGAAAAGAAAAGTCAGGCCAATGGAGTCAGCAACATGGTCTAACTCCAGACACAAGACCAAATGGGTAGATTCAAGTCACATTCACAATTGGTCTGAGGCAAGAATATGGGTAGGGTCAATACCCAAAGGAGTCAAAGGTTCAACACAAAGGCTCGCTAAAGGATTCCAATTTCAATCACCTTGAAAGAACAGGCGTCAAGCTATATGACGTTAAACGAGCGCTTCCTGGGAGGCAACCCAGTATTTTATTAATTTTTACAGTTTTTAATTATTAGTGTGGTCTGTATATATTGTATTAATTAGGTTTTTGTTTAGGAATTATTAGGAATTAGTTGAATGAGTGTGAAGGAAAGAAAAATGGATATCCTGATCATAGGGAGATAACATAAAATTTGACTTAGTGTTGTAGCAATTTAATTTTATTTTCTGCGCTTCACCTAGCGCAGAAATGCATCAAACATTCTATTTTGGGAGCTTCACTTGCGCTGAGCGCAAGTGAAGCGCAACAGGACGCTAACTGTGTTTCTGTTTGACTTTTTCTGCAGATATCTGCATTCAGCCTCTCAGGACTTTACTGAATAGATTTACTGATTTACTGTTGAGACAGTGGAGCTAGAGGCAGGATGCAGTGCCATAATTCAGAAGACATTAGCCCTAGAAATCTAAAGACCCTGGAAGCTTCACTGTACCGGTCATTGTTGGTACTTTACCAGTCACAAAGGTGTTACTAGACCTTGGAGTTAGTATCAATCTGATGCCGTTAATCAATGTTCAAAAGACTGAGTAATTTGAAGGTCAAGCCTGCAAATGTAGCTCTACAACTTGAAAATAAGTCCATACAATACCCATATGAGATAGTTGAATAATTGCCTTTAGGGTGGATAAGTTTGTATATGTTGCAAATTTCTTTATGGTTGATATGGAAGAGGATACTGATGTCCCCTTGATTATAGGAAAACCATTCATGAAATCTGCCAAGATGATAATTGATGTTGATATAAGAAGATTCAAACTCAGCTCTCAAGATGAGAGTATTACCTTCCATCTAGACAAAGGAATTTCCCAACAAGTTGAACCGCCAGATCGATTGGATTTAGATCCTACTGATGGGATCTCTATAACTCATTCTAAACCGCAACTGCAAAAAGTAAGAAGAAAAGGAAATGACTGCAAAATTGTTCCTACAAATCAGAAGCAGAAGGTTCCCGAAATTCTAAGGAAATTGGCAAGAAGAAAGAAGCAGCTGCAAGAATCCATGGTGGAATTTCGTTTCAAGAAAAGAAAAAGATCAACATTATATGATGATGAGTAGTCAGAAGCTGAAATTACAGACCATCTTTTTGCACACATAAGATTCCCATTTGATGGCTGCTTGGAAAACTTGAACATTGTACTGAAGCGGTGTATTGAGACAAATCTTGTGTTGAACTGAAAAAAAAAAACAAAATGTCTCTTTATGGTAACTGAAGTTCCAGCAATATCTGTAATGGCCTGGGGACAGTCCTATTTTCCCGGGAGGGAGTGGAGCTGGAGCTGAACCAACTCATGATTCTGCAGCTGCAACTAGCTATTATTTTACACGGTGTTTTTCTTTCTTTTACTCTCTTATATTCTATTTTCTTTTTATTTGATAACTTTTTTTACCTTATGCAACTTAGGATTTAGGAAATAGGGATTTAAGGAATTAACTTTAAAATCTCAAAACTAGGCAGTCTAACTAACTGAATTAGGAAAGAAATAGGAATTTTGTGATTAACTCCATAATCAGTTAGAATTAGGATATTGTGAAGGAAAATATATCAGGGTAGTTAATTAATTTCAATAAGCGATTTCATCAAGGAAATTAGCCAAAAAGCCGGTGAGTTGTGAGACCAAACACTTGATATGAGAGTTTTCACCGCTGCTTGTCAACTCCTATTGCTTGAGTTTTTGGATTTTATTCTGCACATGAAAAATTTGGAAGTGATAAAGGCAAATTTTGTGATTATAATTTATTTGCTCAATGCCAAAAAGCCCACCCATGAAATTTTTTTCCAATTTTTTTAACCCATTTGAGCTTTAATGTTTCTTTTCTTATGCACCCCAACCAAAATTAATGTCTATATCCTATCCCTTACACGCTAGGGATAGAGAGCAAAGGTGCAGTTTGATAAAATGGGAGAAGTGGTTGGTTACTTGAAAGTGAAGAAATACAAAGAGTAGCACAAGAAAGCAAAAGAAGATCACTCCCTCAAAAATCAAAAAGAAAAAGTGAAAAAAGTAAATAAAAAAGGGAGTGAATCACCAATCAAAAAAAGAAGAGGCCAGCTGAATATTGCAAATCAAGAATGCAATGGGGAATTGAGAGAAGGTTCAAAGAACAAAAAAAATTCAAAAATTGCTCTCTATTCCAGTGTTTCTTTGCATATCCAAAAAAACCATGAGTTCTTGATAGCCCAGCCTCATTACAACCCAAGAAAGACCTTTTGATCCATGATTGACCATGTGCATGTTTATTATCCAGAAACGACTATCAATTTTAGTTGTTCAACTGTTGTGAAAAATTGAGGGAAACACTTACCCATGAGCATGAGAGAATTCCTTGATTTTTTCTTCACTTATTGTTTTGGTTACTATTTCTGAAAAAGTTTGAATGTATTTTTTTCCTGTTCTGATTGAGTCTTGGTAATATCACTTTATTCTGATTTTCAATCTGACATTTGGAAAGTGACAGCTGCCTAGCAAGAGGTGATGAAATTATTTCCTTATTTTTTAGAATCTTAACAGGGGGATTGAATTCATTTGATTGCAAAAGGTTTTCTTGCTTGAGGAAAAACAAGAAGCTAAGTTGGGGGGAATTTGATAAGTGCAAAATATATGATAAATTCTTGTATAATTACAGCACTTATCAAGGGTAAAATAGTAAATTTACTCCCCAAATTACCTCTTTTTAGTAATAAATGCATATTTTGTGATTATTTGATTTGAATTTGAATATGATGCTATTTTAATAGAAAATCTGTTGATTTTGCAGATAAAAGGGAAGGTTTTAAATGGAGAAACAAGATAGCATCTATTTGAAAAGAGAATCTGCAAGATAAGGATTTAAATGGTAGCTGATCAAGATAAAATCAACAATTATTTGAAGAAAGATTCTGCAGATAAAATTCTTAATTTGAATTTGAAGATCAAATCTGCACAAGATCAAGCTAAAAAGAGGGAAATAAGGAAAGCAAAGCAAACAAGGATAAGATCAGGAGGAGATCAAGCTAAAAAAGGAGAAAATCAGGAAAGCTGGAACGAGAAATACGCTCCACCTGCGATGAGCGCAAGTGGAGCGCAACATTCAATTTGCTCTCTGTTTCCTGCGCTTCATCTGCGCTCAGCGTAGGGTAAAGCGCAGGAATACGAAATCAGTTTTTAAATGGATTTCAAACAAGATTCCTTCCAGATTTCAGATAACTTTCCAACTTCTATTTAAAGAACCTTTTTGCATAGATCAAAGGACCTTTTTGTCTCTACCTATCTCAATTTATTTTCTGTTTTTATTTACTTTCACAATTCTCAACAATCAACAATCGTATTCTCCAATTGATAGTTGTGACCACTGATCTTTATAAATTGAACCGTTCCCCGTGGATACGATACTCTTACTTACTATTATACTGCTGGGATTCTGGTACGCTTGCCAGATTTCCAACAATACTTCCAGAAGAATCAGTTTTCTCCAAAAGCAGAAAACATAATTTCTGCACACTTCCAGAAGAATCAGTTTTTTCCAGAAGCAGAAAATAAAATTTCTATATACTTCCAGAAGGATCAATTTTCTTTAGAAGCAAGAAAAACATCACTGATTTTTTCCAAGAGCTTATTATTGTTATTTATCAAGTTGCATGATGGTTTTTACACGTCCAGAAGGAAGACTTCATGAAAGAACAGAAGCACATCATCAAAAGCTTTGACTAGTCAAACGATGAGAGAGAAAAAGTTGTCCTATGACAATGGTAGCTTCTATAAGGTTAGCAAAGACCTTGACCAGACTTTGAATAGCTCTAATGGCGAGTTTAACTCCCAGAATTCTATAAATACAACCTCATTCAGCTAGGCAACATCAAGGAGAGGAAGGGGAAGTCCAAAGAGCCATAATGCAGAATATCCTTATACAGTGAAGTTCTCCTTATGATCACTCCAAAATGTAGAGTTGCTATTCTTAATTTTTCGAGTGTGTGTCTAGGCTCAATTTTGTAAAGGTTAATCCACTCCATAAGTGTTTTATTGAGCCATTGTAGAAAAATCATCTCTTGTTGAAGAGTGTTTGTGATCTTCCGAGCTAACTAGAGAGTGTTAGTGTTGGTTGAGAGTGTGAGAAGGGGCCTGAAGAGGCTGCAAAATAATACTCCCTCTGGTCCTTTTTATAAGGCACCTCTAACCGAATTACACAAATCAAGGAAAGTAGTTTAAGTCGTTAATTTTATTGGTTTCATAAAAAAAAATACATTCCATTTTTACCCTATTTAATATTATTAGTATATCCTCTCACTAAATAATTGAGATTAAATTCTACACTAAATATAGCACTAATTCCCACTATAAATTGTATTGGAACACACAAATGTATATGGAAAAGTGCAAAGGTTTAACTCTCTCTTAGTCACCTATGTAACAATGTTTATAATATCTCGTTAATGAACAATTAGCAAAATACATGATAGAAGAATTTAATAAGGGTAAATCAGGAAAAAAAATTAAATGCTTCATGGAGATTATCAAGTGCCTTATAAAAAAGACCGTAAATATCTTCTAAATGGTGCCTTATAAAAAGGACCGGAGGGAGTACTTGGCTAAGAGCCCCAGGAGGATGTGTGAGAAAAGAATACCTTGTTATCAAGATTGATTAGTGGAAAATTCCATTGAGGTAGGTACTGGACGTAGCCCAAGGATTGTGAGGGTGAACCAATATAAAAATCTCCCGTGTAACATCTCTTACCCTTACTCTCTTTATCTTCCTGCACTTACATTGATTGACTTGATAGTTATTGTTCATACTTTGAATATTTCGCAAGCTGTAAACCATATTTTGATAAACTTGTTTTTGAACTGATATTTTCACATAAATCACATGAATATCAGTTCATAATGATCTAGAAAGTTTCAATAAATTGTGAAACTATTTGTTGCATTAGAAGCACATTTCTTGAAATCTGTTCATTGTTTAACATTGAAACATGGGGTTCAAATTACCAGATGTTTACAAAATCGATTTTAATTTGATTTAACTATATATTTTGATTGTTTATTGTTTAAATATTTGATCTGAAAAGTTTCATCAAGTTTCAAGTCTATTTGATACTCTAGAAGGATCAATTATCAGATTTCATTGTGTAACTTGATTTAAAATATCAGTTTGATATACACTTTCTTCCGAATAGATTTTCTTATATAATCTTGTTAGTTATTGGTTAAATAACTATTCTGGAAAGTTTTATTAAAATATAAAATCATTTGACCTTTCAGAAGGATGGTTTAAAGTGTCAGATTCACTATTTTTATTTTGCACAATTGTGAAAACATTATATCATTCTTCTGAACCTTATTAAAGTTGTATCGACATTAAATACACTATATGGAAGAATAAAGTTTGATGATATATATTAATCTCTATTATATTAATTGTCTTTAAGAAGATTGTTTCAATCAACTTAGTTGGCATTATACACTAACACACTATCTTCTAGAAATAACTTATGATAATCAAGGCATTCCTTGAGCAAAGATCAACAAGTTTCTCAAAGTACTTGTAGGTTAGACCAAAGTTTTCAAGGGTCACAGTTATATCCCTTCCTGTGACTCTTCGAACTACTTCATTGATCACCCTTAATAAAAACATAGTTAATTTATTAATCCTGAAGTCAGACTTGCGGAAGCCATGGGATTGTGAGCTGGACTTCAATTTGCTCTGGATATGGGTTTCCTCTCCCTTCATGCAGAATCAGACTGTCAAGCACTGATCAAGTCCATCAACAGTGATACAAGAGGCCCCTCCTCCTTTGATTTAATTATCTCAGACTGCTTAAGTTGTAATCTAAGTTTCAATTCTTTATTATTTTCTCATATTCCACGTTCTAGGAATAATGCTGCTCATTTGCTGGCTAAATTTGCATGTAATCACCCTAACTTAGTCTGGGTGGAAGAAGAACCTGATTGTATTTCTTTCCAGGTAGCTCTGGATTTTCCCCAGAACCTACCAGATTAATGCATCCTTTAGTCTTGGCCGTAAAAAAAAATACTAATTAGGTTTACTATCCTGTTGAATTGTAATGCGAAATTCTATTGAATTTATTTTTCTTTGGACTAAGTAAAGAATCAAGCAAGAATATAATTTAGATTATAATTATGTCAGAATTTAGATTATAATTATGTCATGATCATTGATTAATTATATACAGAATTAGAAGAGGATGTTGAATTTTGAAGATTTATAACTTTTACAAGCATGGGAAGTCCATATCAAATGCAAGTGAAGCCCTTAATTCCTAGGTCATTAGTAAATTTAGTTATGTATTATTGTAACTTTCTATAATTGCTAATTCATTATTGCATTTTTATTGAATCGCTACTCTTTTATTTCAATTATCTAAATCACATAAGAATCTTACAAATATTTAGTCACTATTAATTGTTATATGAGGATATGATAAATGAGATTCTAGTCCAAACTTGTACGATTGAGTTGGCCTTAATTGTCTCTAATGCTTCATCAATGACAAAACACCTACATCCATAGTCCCAACTTTATTTAACCCTAACTTTGATAGAAAAATCTAATTTAAATGGATTTAGGATTTGGGCTAAATTTTATTCAACATGTAAATGATCAATGAGAGTAGCTTTTGAAATATATATACTCACTTCCAACCCTAACCTTGACCTGATGATAATTAAATAGTACAAATAAATTATAAAATTAAGTTTTATATGTTTGTGAGAATATGGTTTAATTCTTAAACTTTTTTTCTTCAGTTTTTGGGTTTTTCAACATCGATTTTTATATATTATTTGACTTAAAGTATATTCAATATAGGACTTATTTGAAGAAAAAAGAGTATTGTAAAAGTGAATTTTCCTGCCTTGAATAGAACTAAGGGGTTTTCTTTTTGTGATAAAAAAACCTTAGTATCCATTTCTCATTTCCAATAAAGAGAGTGACGAGTTAAAAAAATAGAAAGACAAAATTGGCTTCACCTTCCTAACATGTCTATTCTAAACGTACTTATTAAAACATCACAAATTGATAATTTGATTCTCATAAAATCTTTTTCAACTTATTTTCCATCACTTTTTTATTTCTCTTTTCTTTATTAACATATCACTTATTATACTTATCATTTTCTTTCTCTATCTCTTTTTTTATTTTTTTTCTTACATCCACTTTTACGCCTCTAAAAAGAGATATATACCAATAAATTTTTTTACAATACAAGACCATATCCCTATGACATAGAGTATTGGAGTTTCAACTTTTTTTAACAAAAATAATAACAAAACAAAAAATTATAATTTTTTATTATTTTATCTAATTTTGTATATGCGATATAATTTTTATTTTTTTCACATTCAACTCTTACCCAATTACTTGGTACTCTTCCTTCCCTTTTTCTCTTTTTCTTAATTATCACAATTAATTGGTGAAGTTCTCTTGCCTTTTATTTTGGCTAGCCATTTTAGCTAGTTGAAAGTTGAAAATAGTAGCTGAAACCAAAAAAGCTACAAAAAAGCTGTGTTTGGGAAGGTAGCTTAAGGTAGCTTTTTTGCGTAGCTACATGCTTTTCTAGAAAAGCTACTTGAATTAACTTTTAAAAAAAAGCTCCTATTTTCAGCTATCAGTTGAAATTATTTTACAAATTTACCCCTCATTAACTTTTAATATCTCACTCTGGTTACTATCCCCTTCCCCCTCTCTCTTGTTTTGGTCCCATTTTGGTTTCTAGTTTATAGTGTTTGCTCTTATAGCTTTCATATGTGTTTTTCTGGTTTATTAGAAATTTATAATATAATTTTTTGTTATTGCTGGTGGATGATGAGGCTCTGTGAAACCTTTCTGTTTTGTTTCTTCTAGCGTTTCGCAGTTGAATATTTTCTGCTATTGTTGAATGCATGTAGGTTGTACTGGTTTCCAATATGTTGGTCCCGGATCAACCCACTGGTCTTAAGCAATATGCATGTAGGCAAAAGTGTTGTTCAACAAATCTTATTTACTATTTACCCTCTTAGACAATGAATTTCTTTCAAGGCCCGGTTTAATTTTGCGGCTTTTATTTTGACTACAACAATTGAACTTTTAAAATTGTATGGCCACATTTTTCTTAGTGAATATGCTCCCCTGGCTTTTCTATTCTTTCATGAATCATAAATTACGAAACGAATGATAAAAGGAATAGTGAACCAACAAAATATTAAGATTTAGATGAATCACATATTATTTACATTTTAATAAACACTAACATATTATTTACCTGAATCATAAATTACTAAATAAATTAAAATATATAAATTTATAATTATTTAAAAATATGTAATAACAAAATATTAAGATTTGATCCAATAATTAGTGATGCCTTATAAATAATTTTAGATAAACTAAAATATATAAATTTATAATTATTTGAAAATATGTAATAACAAAATATTAAGATTTGATCCAATAATCAGTGATGCCTTATAAATAATTTTAAATAAACTAAAATATATAAATTTATAATTATTTGAAAATATGTAATAACAAAATATTAAGATTTGATCCAATAATTAGTGATGCCCTTATTTGTCATTTTATAACTTTCAGCTAGTTGATTAGCTAGTTTTACCAAACACTTTCAACTAGTTTTTCAGCTTTCAGTTAGCTTTTCAACTTTCAGCTAGCTGAAAGCTTAAAGCTAGCTGAAAGCTGAAAAACTATTGAATGTATTTGGTAAAACTAGTTGAAAATGGTAAAATGACATTTAAGGACAACATTAATTATTAAATAATGATAAGTGAGGGTGGTTGAAGGTTAAACTTGTAATTAATTTTCAGCTAGTAGCTGAAATTTGGAGTTTTTTTAAAAAAACTACACCAAGTAACTTTTTAAGAAAAGCTTGTAGCTACCAAAAAAGCTACCAAAAAACTATCTTCCCAAACACTGCTGAAATAATTTCAGCTATTATTTTCAACTTTCAACTAGCTAAAATGGCAAATCAAACACACTCAGATCTATATTCATGATGCATCTCTTTCACACCTCAAAATAAAAGGCAAGACAGCTTCACCAAACTTCCACAACCAAAATAAATGGAGAAATCATAATTGTACAATAAATCTTGTACAACATTTTACAACAGAGATAGATATAGGAATAGAAGAGAGAGAAGTGTGTGATGTGATAGATGATATGATGGAGAGAGATAGAAATAAAAAATATGTTGTATGAGTTTGTTGTATGAATAATTTATCTCAAATAAATGCAAAGTCACAAACTGTAGAAAGAGGCTCATAAAAACCCAACTCAAAATTTAGTTCATTGCAAAACGGAGTCTTTGAGTTTATTGCTTCAGCTCAACCAACTCTTTTAACGCCATCTCTTGTTAAATTCATCCACCCTACCTATTTCTTACATGCTTTTAGGCCCCCCATCTGTTGAAAAGTTCACCCAGTCCATCACATTGCCGGAGGTATACATTGTGAAGGTGGAGGAAGCAAGGCCTGCAACTCATGAAAACCCATCAGCAAGTCCTGTCTACAAATGCATTTAAAGATGGTCTTTTAGAGTTACCTTATCATTTACAATCTCCATGGGACTTTTTCAGGTGACATAATTTCACGTTTCTTTTTCATCAATGTTCAAATGTCTCATAACATTGGGTTTATTACGGTTTTAAGCACAAAATGCATAACGCTTTTTAAGTTCTGCTAAAAAAAATGCCTAGAAAACTCAGGGAAATGAGAAATCCCTTTTGTTTTGTTGTTACTTCACAAATCCTTCTTAACCTCACTACATTGTACACAGTTTAGATATTCAACTATTTCAATTTTTGAAATCCCTTTAATTTTTTTTTCCTGCGTAATGGTTAATTGGTAATGCTGCTGAGAAGAGCCCGTTCCGTCAATATTAAAAATGTTAAAAACATAATAAAACATGGCCCATGCAGGTCTCGAACCTGCGACCTTCGCGTTATTAGCACGACGCTCTAACCAACTGAGCTAATAGGCCTCATGCTTTGGGTTACAAATTGTATTTAATTGATTTAGCAGCCTCTGATTCTGATGCTTCCCTGTGCAGGGACTCTACGACGAGATGCCCCAACAACACAATTCTAGGTCGGCGTCAAAAAATCGATTCAAAGGTACCGACTTTCATGTGTTTTTGTTGCATCTGCCATTTCTTATAGTAGAGCTTGGCAATTCTAACTTAGATGATGACCTATTTCAGTCTCTCACTCACTAATGTGTTTATTTGTCACACATCAATTTTTCTACCTCATTTATTAAAAAAATATATTGCATGAATTTAATTTCCTATGACTTATGAGTTATGAGAGTATATTTTGATTAGTGGGGGCAAAATAAAAAAAATGATAGGGACTAAATAATGAACACATTAGTAATGGACTCAAATAGAATTTTGGATTACTACCAAATAGAAAACAATATTATTATTTTTCATTAAATTAGACAAATTCTGTGAACATTCAACTGAATTTGCAGGTGGGTCCCTATGAATTGCTCACATATCAGGAGGCTTATGAAGCTGCCATCCGAATGGGTTCCGCAATGAGGAGCTGTGGTGTCAATCCTGTAACCATTCTTGCTCTATCAAGAAACAATATGTATTGTGAACTATATGCAATTAATCTAACTATTGTTTTTATATCACAAGGGAAATCGTTGTGGCATATATGGAACCAACTGCCTCGAATGGATACTTGCAATGGAGGTATAACAATTTTCATGTTAGCCCAATTAATTGAGAGCAGACTCAGGATTATTTATTGAAGCCTACATGGAAATTCACCCATTAATAAAAAGTATGCTAAAAAGGGTAAATTATGTGTTGGTAGCATTGTCTTTGTTCTTAGTTATTATAATTGTGCAACTAAAAAGTTCCCTAACCTTGATTGTATTAGTGTTCTCCACTTAAAATTACAAAAGCTGATAGTACCTTTTATAATATTATATTACATTATATTAATTATTAAATAATTAATATTTTAAATTATTCCAATAAGACTTAAGTGACTTGATTCACATTTGCTGTTTGCAGGCTTGTAATAGCTATGCAGTAACATATGTTCGTTTATATGACACCCTCGGTTTGTGTTTTCTACCTTTCCCAATCAGTCTCAATGTGTTTTTTTCCTCAAACATTTTCCCATGAACTTGGGGAGTTTGTAAGTGTCTCTTACATTCATCCTGTCATTCAGCTAAAAAATGATCTTAAATTTATGCCTAACAGGTCCTAATCCTGTGGAGTTTATAATAAACCATGTTGAAGTTTCTATAGCATTTGTACAGGATAACAAAATTCCTCCTGTAAGTTCCATTCTATTTGTCAAGTACTGGGAGATATTTTATCCCATATCTTCATTTCTCCAGGGAAATCTGGATTTGGATCAACCTTTAAAAAAGAAGATTGACATCTGCACAATCATGTACACAAGTGGAACAACTGGTGAACCCAAATGTGTCATTATTAAGAATGAGGCACTCATGACTGAAGTGTTGTCTATTATCAAATACTTCAATTAACAAACAAAGTGGTAAGAGAATGATTTTTCTTGATGGTTCATTAACTTCATGTTATACTGTTTCATTAGTTTTGGTTTGTCATTTATGTTTTTCTTTATTTATAAGTATGTGAGAATTATACTAGGTGATGATGACCCTCAGGTTGCAATTCCTATTTATACAAGTTTCTTCAAACATTTATTTTGTCATATTTACATAATGTTAAATGCTGACATGAATCATATATTACATACTATTCGTAGGGAACAGTAAAGGATGTGTACTTCTCTTTTCTACCTCTTGCTCATGTATATGACTAGATAATGGAGACCTATTTCATCTACAAGGGCTCCTCGATTGGATTTTGGCAAGGTGTAATCTTTAAATTCAGTTTTTCTTAATAATTTATGGTTCATTCCTTAAGTTTTTTCTTTCCTTATGGAATATTTCATGTTAATTATTGCAGGATGTCAGGTTCTTAATGGAAGATGTTCAGGCACTAAAACCAACAATATTTTGTGGTGTTCCTAGAGTTTATGACCGTTTTTATGTTGGTAAGGCAAGAATGCTTCTGGTGTTAGTGTCATTATCTTGTTATGTTCTACCTTATTTGAATAATGTTCTAAGGATCTAAGCATTGAATTTAAGCTACACGTACTTGGGTAACTACTTTTTCCATTAAGCATTGACTATAAGCTCTGCACCTGAAGGTATCAATAGCAAAACTTTATCCAGAGGAGCACTGCAAAATACATTGTTTCAGTGTGCATATAACTAGTATGTTTTGCCATAAAACTCTACCTTTTAGACTTTTACTTTTCTATCCTATTGCGAATTAATCTGGTATCTACTGACAACAAGTTGGGATATCCAAAGAAGGGTCTTCCACAATACAAAGCAACACCTCTGTTTGACAGGCTTGTGTTATTCCACTTTATAATGTAATTTTAGTTCAAAAACGTTTTTTGTTTGAAAATTGAAATATTGGTGTTATTGATAGATAAATCTGTTCTAGCATGATTTTGGCATTCCTTGATTTGATTTGATTTTTGTTCTTGAGGATTTAATTCTATTGTAGTGGTTGCATGTTATTCCACATGTATATGCATATGCCTTATTAGTTTTTTATCATTTTATGTGACAGGACTTACGGAAAGTTGTGATGGGTGTTTCTCTGCAATAAGCAATGTGTTTTCTATGATGAGAACAGTTGGAGTCCCCATGACAACCATTGAGGCCAGTGCCAGAGATGGGATATGATGCACTTTCCAGTCAAGCTGGTGGAGAAATTTGCCTTAGAGGGAATACCTTGTTTTCTGGCTACCACAAGCATCAAGATCTTACTGAAGAGGTCCTAGTTGATGGTTGGTTTCGTACAGGTAAATCCTCATTTTGTTTATGGATTAAACAGGGCTCTACAACGTCAATGAAGAATTACTTTGTCTAGGCTTCATTAGGATTCTCCACTTGAACATATTTAGGCACCACTCAAAATCTTGTAAAACTTTTACTATATAGAATGATAGAGACATTATTGAAAGAAAGGCAAATTATATATATTTGGTAGATCTGAAGGAGTTCGGACTGTTTAACACCTTGGTAATCTTGCTATATGTTGCTATGTAAAATCATGCGTTGAAATGATCAGAGGGATTTTTCATTGAAAATTAAGCAATCTAGAAAGACATTTGTATAAGAATTATTTCAAAGTTGGTTATTAAATTTGGAATCCCAATGAAGAGGCACATGAAATCAAGTTTGAAAGTTTTGTCATAAAATTCAATCATTCTTCACTCTTGTTTCTCTTTGCATACAAACTACATATAGATTATGTGCTAATTTTGATGCTAAATGTAGTGTTTTGGATTGATTTGAAAATCATTACAGGTGACATTGGAGAATGATAGCCTAATGGATCCATGATAATTATTGAATTAAAAAAGAATATCTTTAAATTGTCTCCAGGAAAATATGTTGATGTGGAGAATATTAAAAAGTACTTGCAGTGCCCTCTTATAAGTTATAACATAGTATGTTTCTGCTTCCATCACAGAACATTCTAGAAAACTAGAGAAACTAGAATTATATTGCATTTTTATTGGATGCCAAGTTTTTATAAGAAACTTGTTTTGTAAATTATTAAATTTGTGTAATTCAATTAATGTATAATGTTTTCATTGTGTATGCAGATTTGGGTCTATGGAAACAATTTTGAGTCTTTCTTGGTGGCAGTGGTGGTCCCCGAAACAAAGGCCATTGATGATTGGGCACTAAAGCATGATTTCACTGATGATTTTAAATCCTTATGTGAAAATATAAAGGCAAGAAAATACATTTTGGATGAGCTCAAAAGCACTGGTCAGAAACACCAAGCATGTATATGGAATGTATTTTGGATGAGCTCAAAAGCACTGGTCAGAAACACCGAGCATGTATATGGAATGTCTCATTGCATGCAACTTAATTTCTGGTGTTATGCTATATTTTTATTATCTCGTAGGCTGCATTTTACATGATCTATATCCTCTCAGCTTATAGGTTTTGAGTTGCTGAAAGCAGTTCATGTGGAACCAATTCCCTTTGACACAGAGAGAGGTCTAATAACTCCAACATTCAAATTGAAGAGACCGCAACTGCTCAGGCACTATAAGGTATGTCTCATGTTCTATGATCAACACCAACTTTATATTTCACTTTACAATATAGATTTATCTTCATCAGTAGTTTCCTTAACTTATTGAATTAGTAATATGATTCACAATACCTATAAACAATTTCAATCAAATTATTGAGTGCTTTATTCACTATAAACAAAATGTTACTTATGTACCCAAATAAATAAATAAAATGTTACTCCAACGTTATTTGCAGGATTATATTGATAAACTATACAAGGAAGCAAAAGGAATAATGGTGTGAGTCAGGGCAAGCAGGAATTATATATGCAATTATACTGATTTTTGGGAGTTGTCTGAATCTATTTGAATTTTTTGTACATTTTGGTTCATTGTGTACTTAGTGTAATGGAAAGCTATAAATAAAACCGGCAGTATATTGAAATAGCAACTGCATATACCTATTCTTAAAAAGATTATAGAATAAGATAATTTAAAAATTCCGAAAAGCTGGATATTTCGTGGGCCTTGCAACATCTGTTGTTGCACCTTTATTTTAGTTATTTTAAGCTCCAACTGTTTGTTCTCTCATCCAGTCCATAATTTTAGCCATGTGAATATAGTGAATTGCGATAATGCACTAATGCTGAAGCTGAACTTGTATTTTCATGCCACTCTAGACCTTATGCTTGTTAATAATGCTTTAAATCTACGTTGTTAATTATATTATAAGCAGAAATTAAACTTTCAAAGTGTGATAAAGATAAAACTATTTGAAGTTTCTATGCATCTCATGACACCCCTGCATGTGTAGCTTCTCGTATTTTTTTTATATTTTTTTTTATATAAGTAGCTTCTCCTATTGAAGTAGCAAGGATTGCATTTGCTAGAAACAAATGGTATATAGTGCAAAGCAGCAGATGTATATTAAGTTATATCCCACATGTAAGAATACAATGATATCCTCAAATCATCTATGATTTGTGAATACACAAGATGCTAGGAAGATACAAAAATCAATCCTCTTCATTTTTATTTTTTAACATTCAATGAAGCCAAAAGTCTTTCAATGAGGTGTGATTTGATAATTTTACACATGAAAACATAAGGACATGGGGGATAACAATAACATGAAGCAATGACAGGGTATTTCTAGACATCAACTTCCAACAAATGAATGAAACAAAAGACAATTGGATTTAATTCACACATATCAACCAATTCTAATGTTGGTGCCTAAAGAAGTATGACCACCAGAGCCCAGATGGGATAGACTAACAGAAGTATAATGCCAATGGAATTTGATATGCCATGGGCTTTAGTGAAGGAGTTTCTGAAACCACCAGATGCCCGAATGTGCTCTTGTAACAAATAACATGCAATGATAAGGCATACTACCACCCCAACAATGTTGTCTCTAAAGGTGCTTGCAAATAGACTAGGAGCTACAACGATAAGAAGAATCAAAGCACCCGGTAATTCCAGCCAATCTGCAGTAACAATCACAGCTAGTTACTATATATAGTTAATATTTCCTTATACTTAGTTTTAGTACAATGTTTTAATTAAATATTAAAATCTGCAGTAACAATAATGACTTGTTACTATATGTAGTCAATATTTCCTTATACTTACTTTTAGTATAGATTAAAGAAGATTAAAAACTGATATAACTTTGACATGAAGTAGGTGAATGAGGAAATATTGGATATTTGGCTTTGGTTAAGTCTCCTTGTACTTTGCTCTACTAAGTGATCATTAAGAGGGATTGCAGCAAAATACTTGCATGTTCAATCAATGGTACCAATGAAGAGTTTTTAGAGACACTAACTATATTATGAGTAGGATTAGTCTTAGAAAAATTGTACCATACCAGGGAAATGTCTGGGAATGAAAAGCCTTAATACAACAGCAATCAGAGCAATCCATTTTCCAATCTCTCCCCTGTGTAGCAATGAGAATAAGTAGAATGATAATAAAAAGAAAAGTTAATATTAGAGAAAAATGATGGTCCAAAGTTGATGACAATAAAGAGTGACTAGCTAATCACCTGAAGACGGCAAAAATTATTGAAGGCAAACTGAAGAAAATGTATGGAATGAGTAGTGATGTGAGAATGTTCGTCCTCCAGTTTGTACGATCCAAAATCAATAAATAACTGTAAAAAACATATTATAGTAATCAGTCAAGTGCTTGTTTATTTTAGATTTTTAATGGTGGACAATAATTTCACATTGTTGGTTGTAAAGTAACTAGTATGGCCTTGAATTTTTAAAGACTAGAATGTAATAATGTAACAACTTTTATCTCTCACTAAAGTTATTTATCATGTTTCCCTATGCTATGTGATGCTTAGATCTTTATGAACAAAAGGGAATAATGAAAGCTAAGATCGAGTAAATTAAAAAAAGTGCTTGATTATGAAGTGAGGATCCTGCCCCCTTGTGATTGACTCTAATAATGAAAGTATTTTTCTATGTTGTTTGTATGTCTGTCTCACACAGTATTGACTTGCTTGAAGAAAATCCTAACTGGGTGAGAATTTGACACTTGACTAGTAAAATTTTAAATGTTCTATTGAAAACAATGTCTTTTTTTTCTCAAAAAAGATTTTTAATACTCATGCTTCCTGCTTACACGTGGAAGAAAACAATAGCACTACTTTAAATAACCGTTAACATTTCAAATAATGATGACACTTGTGTGATCTTTTTTTCCCATTCCTTTCAATCAAAATATAGTTTTTCGTTAAAAAATTTATTAATTTTAAATAATTTTTTACTGAAGTATTATTCTTTCATTAAAAACCAGAAGAAGGAAAAAGTTAAAGATTATTTCAATCGGACAAAAGCAAGTTAAGACTGAGTCCGTTAAGGAGGTGGATTTCATTGCATTAATAATATCTTGTCTATTCAATGGATTTTTTCTTTCTTTTTTTGCTAATTATGAATGGATCTTATCCACACCCAAAACTGATCAATCAGAGATGTCACCATTTTATTTTAGTTAAGGCAGTAAGGCACTTTCAAGATTCAGGTGTCATCATTCATCAGAGATGTGAAATAATTTTATATTATTTAACGTGCTCCGCGTGAAGGTGTGGAACTTTTTTTACATTAAAAAAACAAATTATATTTCTTAGGAGATTTTTTTAAATATTAAAGAAATTAAATTCAATAATTAAAATGAAAGAGAATAATTGCGCTTAAGAGCATTCAGAATAATAATAATTTAATAAAAACTTAAAAAATAATATCAAACTAAATAATACTCTAAATTAAAAAAATTATCTAATTCAATTATATTTATATTGAGGCAAATCAAATCAATAATATCATGTTAACAAAATAATTAAACACCTATTATTTTGAATTATTTCTATTTTTCTATTCATTTTATATCATATTATTTATCACTTTTATTTTTTAATTTAGAGTTTAATTAATATACATTGATAAAGTAAAGAATTTCTAGAAACACCCAATAATATAATACTACATCATTTAATAAATGTGATATCTATTATAAATTTATTAAATGATATATTCATTAAATCCTTTCATTTATCCCTTCGTATCCCTCTCATCTTTTGGGTTTGTACAAACACTTTTCCATTTAATTGGCGAACACAGTAAAACAGCACATACAGATTACGCCAAGTACTTAAAATTTCTCAATAAGGAAAGAAAGAAGGATGAGTAAAGTCTTTGAATTGAATTAACAAAAAAAAGAAAGTCATTGACGAGTTTAGAAAATTAAAACAGTAATAAAAACACAGACAAAGAGTTAGACACACAATCACAAACAACTGAATTGAAGATTCAATCATTCCAGTTCCAGCAGCTGGGCAAGCAAATCACAAAATCCATACAACAACTATTATGAAGCGCAAAAGGAAGTGATGAAGGTGGGCTTGTAGTTCATAAATCACAAAATAAACGCTCCACAAAGTTTGATATAGTTTTAAAGCAATTAAAGGACACCCACTTGGGTAAATTTGCAAAATTAATGGAAGAAACAAAGCATGCCCTTTTATATATAGTTTGCAAATAATAAAAAAAGAGATGGATTTAGAGTTACATACATAGCAGCAATGGCAGCAATCAATCCGAAAAAGGAGGCTCCAAAGCCTATGCCACCAAGTTTAATGACATGTTCTGCGAGTTTATTAGCAGCTAGACTCAGGTCCCTGAAATCAGAGTTGATCAATTGAACAGCTGCTTCGTCTTCAAAATCCATCCTCTTCAAGTTCAACATCTTCTTCCCAACGCAGGATCACAACGAAGAAACAGAGGATTACTATGCACTCTGATTTGATTTGATTTGAATGGCTCTGTGGCAATGTAACAAATTTTATTTATTTCAAGCAATCTTAAGACGTGATTGACCACGGAATTAAAACGATCTTTTATTTTATTTTTTAACAATTATATCTGTATAAGGATAATAAAAATATTATTATTTATAATGCAAATTCTTAAAAATGCGAAATAAAAATTAAAATAATGTGTTATTATTATTTAAAAGTAAAAACAATATTTTTTTAAAAAGAAAATTAAACGTTTTCTTAAATCATACTATTGATTATTGAACTAGAGATACCAAATAGCTAAGAGCCTTAAGACCACGTGCATGCCAGCTGGTCATGTTCTCAACATTTCTTTTTGGAAGAGAATTCTAACAAGAAAACTCCAGTATCATCTAACTATATATAACATGTGTTTAGACTTTAGGTGGACATTTGGAACCAATGGTATGAATGAATCTGATTTTATAAAATTAATTTTATTTAAATATAAGTTTAAAGTGGTGTAATTTATTTTTGATTTTTTAAAAATAATTTTATAGAAAAATTAATATAAAATTTTTAACTCTATATAAAAAATATAATTTATCAAGTTGGTTTAAACACAAATTTAAAAATAAAATCAATTTTGATTTAAAATATTCGAACACGTTAACATGAATTTTTAAATCACATTTGCACCATTCAATCGGATCTATGAGAATATAATATTTATTTATATATGTATACTCTTATCATTCAGATGCGTGGTGTCATCTGAATCCGTTTACTGACTTTTGTATATTGAAGACAAGAAATGAGGCAAAAACAAAGTTTAAAGTTATGTCTGTCAGAGGGCCACGTAGTAACCCAAATTTCGTGAACTTATTATTTATTTATTTGTTGTTTTTTTTTTTTTACCTTGCATATATTTGCCTTGTTGAAAACGAATTGGACTATCATTTTTTTTTTCTCTTTTTCCCCTTTTCTTTGGAGAATCTTATTTCTTATATACCCGCTTTTCCCATGTGCATTATTGGTAGCATAAACTTCTGTTAATGAATATGTGTTACAGACTTCAAACACAGTGTGAAGGTATGTTTTTTTTTTAGTTTTTTATTTATGCATTTACAGTGATAATTTTTAAACTTTGTGAGGACTTTTTTATTTTTTATTTTTTATTTTTTATTTTTTTTAAACGAAGCATGGAGACTTGCGGCTGAATTGCGAATTGAGAAAGTTGCCTGTAAAGTATTATTTTTGGTGCCCGTAATCTATTATTACTATTATTTCTATAAAATCCCTTCTATATTGTCCAGCTCAAGGGACAAGTGGCAGCTATAGTTACTGCCGACAACCTTGTGTGTGTAAATTAAACGACTTGTTTATTATAAAGACCAGATAAATAATCCTTATGGTTAACGTCTAGCGCAGGGTGAAACATCGGTGATTCACCTTCTCATAGCTATTAGATATGACTTTTTAATAACACACGACTATGATTTTGAAGTAGTTACAGATTGTTTGAAATTTCTTTAAATTTATGAGTAATCCCTTCGTAGTTTATTGAGTTGTTGAATGTGAAGTGGTTGTTTCTGCGTGTTCCAATAGTCCCTCTGTGCTTCATCAACTCTCTCCCTTGAATAGAGTTCCATTATTATACCAATCTCATTTCCACTCATTCCTTTCTAGTATCCATTGAAACCACCTTCCACTAAACTTGCCAATGTGACAATCCTCAAGTTTGTTTCTTTTTCTCATTTTCGGATTTTGCAATGCAAAGGGGAGGAGGAGCTCCGTGACAAAGCCATTTGTCAGGATGATTGTTTCCATGATCAGATCGAGTGACGGTGGATTCCTCATTTATCGTTGTGCTTGCGGTTTGCGAAATTACTTGGGAGGGCACTATAACGCATTAATTGACGTTGAGTCGCTGAGCAAGAGCAGCAATATTTGTGATACTAGATAATTAGACTAGGACCACTTTCTTTTTAATTTTTTTAAAGTAACTTTCTTTTCATTTTACTAGATAATCACCTACTTAAATAATACTCATGACAATTCGTATGTAATTTTTATTTTTATCATTTTTAATTAACTTTCATATTAATTTGTTTTGAAACGATCATTTTATTTTATTTATTATGTTGAGAATAATATAATAAAATTTAAGTAAATGTATTCTAAATATTTATTTTAATTATCATATTAATTTTACTATCTTTTAGAATATTCTTTTAATATTACACTATTTATTTTATTTTTAATAAAAAATATAAAAGTTCAATATTAACTAAAAATTCTAAACCCATGACTATATATATATATATATATATATATATATATATATATATATTTGTTTACAAAATAAAAAAATCTATAAGAAAAAACCATATAATTAAACATATCTTTTTATCTCATTTAGACCCATCTCTGCAAATTTGTAAATTTCATAAATTTAAACTATCAGGTAATAAAACCTGTTATAGCAGGTTAAAATGATGGCACACCGGTGTTACACATATAAGGTGAAACACCCTAGAAACACCCTTTACACAAATAATGCTTTAGTGGGAGTGCTTCCAAAAGAGGATGTGACGTGTATATTTTTAGGATTAACACCTAGTTTGGTTGAATAAAGAATCAAAAGAGAGATTAAAAAGTGACCGTGGGACCCACTTGAAATTCAATCTTCACATATATGGGAACCAGATTCTTTACAGTACTGCAGAATGTCAATTCTCAATCCAACGATTGTAATTTAATATATCCGATTTTTGTTTTTTTTAATTGCTGAATTAAAATATTGAAGGGTCAAGATCCCGTTCAGTATTTTTTGGACCGGAGAGAATACCAGTCCACATATATGACTTATATGAGGAGAAATACGAGAAAGGGAGTGGGACTTCAAGTAAATTTACGGGAATACCTTGCTTTTTAAAATAAAAATTGGATCACCAAATACATACAACACATTTCACACTGCACACAATTGCAGCAGAGGCTATCAATTTAATTAGTAGCGTTTTATCTAAAATAAAAGACAACCCTTTCCGTATATCTTTGGTTTTATAATTATAATGTTACGCTTTTATGTTTTTTAAGCTGCAGGTTATCTACTTCTATCTAATGGAAGTTTGTAATGATTTTTTTTTTTCATTCAATTTACTTTATTTCTCCAAAAGACTTTTTTTATGAAATTAATTAAATAATTATATTACTTAAAAATGTGTGATTGTTACTACTTATTAATTTAGATCTTATTGGTTATTAATTATAATTACTTGGAAATTAATTATTATAAAATTTTTAATTTTATTATTAAGGGTATTTTTATCAACTTCTATTTCTTATTACCTTCTCTCTTCCGACTTTCTACTCCACCAAACAAGGGTAGATATATATATGTGTGTGTATGTATTTCTCCTCTATTTTTTTTCAAACCAAACAACCTATAATTCTATTCTATTTCTGACCTCTTTCTCTCTTCCATATTTCTCTCTTTCCCACTTCTCTCATTTCTATTTCTCTTCTCAAACCAAACATAGCATAAGAGAACACTATAACATTTTTCACTTTAGTAAATAATAAAAGGATTGTGTTTTTCTTGTCCAGACTTGAGTGAGATCAAGTTACTCGCGAGATAATCTTGTGTTTTTTTTTATATACAATACTCAAACACCTTATTTAAGAAAAAATAAATACATATTGCTTGTTTCGAACTCGACCAAGACATGGCTTTCCAAAGCGGGATATTGCTTGTCCCAATCGAGATACTTCTCATATTGACTGGGATACCGGTACACTTCGGGGTGACCAAGACACAAGGACAGATACACCCTGGGCCAGTGATGCAACCTCGAGCCATAAGTTGATGTCTCATCCTTTAACGTCCTAATTTCTTAATTAAAAAGTAATGTATGTTGGGAGCACTATTTTTAAATTCATGAAATTATTTCGCGCATTATTGATATCAACATACAATACATCACAACGCTTAGGTAGTCTAACAGTTACTTAAGCAGGAATCCATTATATTAATACAAGGGTACAATTGTTACCGACAATGGCTCATAATACAAATGTCGATCAAATGAGCATAACGAGACAAGATAATACATGTGTCCCGTAAACATAAAAGGTATCCATGAGGTCCCCATATGTCTATCTATCCCCATAACACAACAATTGTTTGCCTATATAAAAGAATATATATATATATATATATATATATATGAGTCCAGATCCGTTGACACCAGGTGTCAAACTTCAAGACTTACACCAATTAATATCTTTTTGTAGAATGTGAAATTGACCAATCCAACCGTTGAATTGAAAGTTCGTATAAAGTAGATCAAGCTTATAAAATTTCATAAAAATTGAAAAATAACTGATACTTCATCAAATTAATTTATTTTAACGTATAATATGTTCTTAAAATATAAGTAAAAGTCCACTATTAGATAACATACCTATGAATGTCCAAGTTATCTGAAATTTGATATACATGATCATAAAGGTAATATAATATGATTCAACGGTTGGATTGGTCAATTTCACATTCTACAAAAAGATATTAATTGGTGTAAGTCTTGAAGTTTGACACCTGGTGTCAACGGATCCCGACTCTCTATATATATATATATATGAGTCAGGATCCGTTGACACCAGGTGTCAAACTTCAAGACTTACACCAATTAATAACTTTTTGTAGAAAGTGAAATTGACCAATCCAACCGTTGAATTGAAAGTTCTTATAAAGTAGATCAAGCTTATAAAAATTCATAAGAATCAAAAACTAATTGATACTTCATCAAACTAATTTATTTTAACGTATAATATGTTTTTAAAATATAAGTAAATGTCCACTGTTAGATAACATATCTACGTATGTCCAAATTATCTGAAATTTGATATACATGATCATGAAAGTAATATAATATAATTCAACGGTTAGATTGGTCAATTTCACATCCTACAAAAAGTTATTAATTGGTGTAAGTCTTGAAGTTTGACACCTAGTGTCAACGGATCCTGACTCTATATATATATATATATATATATATATATATATATATATATATATATATAAACCGAAAGAGTTGGGCCATCACAGGCCAAACCAAAACTCCCGCAGCTCCCCGTCAAGCACTTGGACAAGGGTCCTGCACATCTGAATAAAATTCTCACATCGTGGGGTGAGACTAGCGTCTCAATGAGAGTGGTAAAAACATAAAGTGTAGGAAATCATACGCATGAAGTGCAACAATCCAACATAATTCGCAATCTTAACATAGGCATAATTAAACAATGTGAAATGATGCAAATATGATTGTGGCGTGTTTTTACCCGACACTCGGGGTCTTTTCGCTAACTTTGACTGTGATTGAGCGCTCGACCATGTGACCAAGGACCATCATCCAGGGCCACTTATGATTAAGTCTTATTATCAATGAATAAATAATGCAAGTTGTCATTTTTAGCTTGAGGGCCACCATCTCCCTCTTGGCCGAGAGTTCGATGTGGTTACCTCATTCTTCTTATAATGCCCAAAGGCTTGTGATGGTCCGGAGATCCTGTGATGGTCCGAAAATCCTGTGACATTTCCTTGCTTGGCCCATAGACCCATGAATGCTTGTAAATACATACTTGTCTATGAGCACGAGTGGCATGATATGCACACATAGCTATACCTTAGATTTTTGCAATTCAAACAACTAAGCATAACCTAGGGTTTCAAGATATCAATACATACCTGTTGGGGTGAAATTTACGAATTTTGCTAAGTTATTACAATGATAGTATCTTCGATTTTGATGTATACAATGAAGGATTCGAAAAGCATATTGGAAATCGAAATACATTATGACTTGGTGAAAATTTGAAGTTTGCATGTTGAATTCGAAGGCATCTTGTTATATGTATTCGAAAAGTATTTTGAATACGGAGGAAACTTAAGGAAAATTAATCAGTCAATATTTGGTTAAGTTTCCTGATATGCGTTGACAGTTAATCAAAATCGAAATATGGTTCGATTTTGAAAGGAGTTCGGTAACTTAGAAGAATTCATGAAGTTTTTCTTTGATTTCTTTACTTTCTGCATTTACTTTTCTGCAATTTTTTTCCTTTTCTTTTATTTAAATTCTGAAGTTTTTCTTTTCTGTTGTTTACATTCTGAACTTTTTATTTTGCACTTTGTCCTTAATCTTTTCAACATCATTTGATTCAAGTTAATCATAAAATTCGAATTTTGCTTTTCATTCAATTTTACTGTTTGAAATACTGTTTTTTCCTGAAAATTGATTTTTGGAAACATTCTTTTGAAGAAATAAGTAATTCAAAATTCTGTTACGACTTGAATGCAAATTCTGAATAAACCTGATTATAAAAAGAACCTTTAGAGGATTCATATTCTAGTCCCAGATTGTACTTTCAGAATCAAGAAGGTTTTCGATTTCAATTGAAAATTTTCACAACAAAATTTTTACTAAGTTTGCTGGAGAAGCTAATGAATCCACAATTGAACATATTGCAAGGTATCATGTAGAGTGTGGGGACTTAGCCAATAATGAAGAGTTGAAAATGAAATATTTTCCAAGTTCCCTAACTAAGAATGCTTTTACATGGTTTACAACCTTAGCTCCTGGTTCGATTCACACTTGGAACCAGTTAGAAAGACAATTTCATGAACAATTCTTTAGGGCTGAAACGAAAGTTAGTCTTATGGATTTGGTTACAGTTAGACGAAATTCAGATGAATCTGTTGAGGATTATTTGAACATATTTAGACAAATGAGAGCTAGGTGTTCTGTACCAATTCCGGAAAATGAATTAGTCAAAATTGCAACGGGAGGATTTGATTACTCAATTCCAAAGAAATTTGTTAACCAGCAATTGAGAGATATGGCCCAATTGGCTGAAAGAGTTAGACAAATTGAACAGTTAAAACTTGAAAAAGAAAAGCATAGGAAGCTCGAAAAGATGGGAAGAAGAGATAAAATTGCCTATGTTGATGTTAATGAAAACTTTAGTGATGAAAACTCAGATTTCGAAGAAAATGAAATCGATGTTGCTGAGTTGAAACCAGGACCTCCTTACGCATGTTCTTTCCTTAGACCATATAGTTCAGGGAATCAAAATTTACAAAGTAAATATCCCAAAAAGACATATGGTTTCGATATATCAAAAGTTGAACAAATTTTTGATATATTAGTAAAGGATAAGCAAATTGTCCTTAGTGAGGATCATAAGATTCCCTCTTTCGAACAAAGAAAAGGAAAGAAATATTGTAAATTTAATAATGCATTTGGACATTGGACTAACAATTGCATTCGTTTCAGGGATCTCATTCAAGAGGCCATTAAAGAAGGCAGATTAAAATTCGAAGAAAAGCAAAAAATGGCAATGAAAGTTGATTCTAACCCTTTGAATGTCAATGCTAGTTATGTTGATACTGTTGAAATCAACATGGTAGGGGCTGAACCTGCTATAGATTCGAAGACAGCAATTGACATTGCAATTGAGGAGTTTGAAAAAGAAGTGAAAGATATCTTTCCAAAGAGTAATGAGACTCTGGTTGATTTTTTGCTTCGAAAGAAAGAGGAAAATACTGATGTTTCCCTTTGTCCTCGTTGTAATGCAGTTTTTGATCAAACTGTGTCCAAATCTTTTGAGTCATCAGGAATCAAGAAACATTATCAACAAACTGTAAATCAAAGGTTTCAGAAAGTAGTGAAACCTGTTTCGAATGTTGAGGTCTGGAGACCTTCTTTTCAAAAGAAGTATGAAGTGAATAAGGTGCAACCTCCCATGCTCCAAAAGCCTAAATCATATGTGCCTCCTTCGAATGTTCCTCCTAACAAGTGGATTCGAGTCACAGATAGCCAAGAGTATCGTCAAAATCCACAAGTACTTAGGCAGTATAATAACTCCTTTAATGGAAAGCCTTTTATGACTAAGACACAATGGAGGAGAAATCAACGTTATCGAAAGACAACAATGGAACAAGGGGTAGTTCTTCGAATTTTTCAAAGAATTTGAATGCCAAAAATGCACAGTTAATACAAGTGCAAGGAGCTTCTAGTCAACCTACATATTCCCAAATCCTTCTAAAGGAAAAATTAAGTGTTGTGCCAAAGAAAAAGGTTTTGGTTGAAGAGGATTTACTTACAAATGACTTCGAAACTGGATTCCCAGATAGAATTGAAGACATTTGTGGTGTAGTTTCGATTCTGCCTGCAGAATTCGAGAAGGAGTATGAAGAAGGTTTTAAAGATGATTTCATAGGATGAATCATCAGAGCCACAGACTTATTATACTTGTTTGTCAACACAGGCTGTTAAGCAAGATTCAGCAGTGTTCGATAGACCTTCTATTGGAATGATGTCTCACATAAAACCTTTATTTATCTAGGCTCAAATCGAAGGAGCCATTGTAAGTAAAGTATTGGTTGAGGGTAAAGCGACAATCAATTTATTGCCAAGTTCTTTGTTGAAGAAATTCAACAAAAAAGAAGTGTGATTTGACGCCACACAACATGATTATTACTGACTTCAGCGGAAAGACGTCAAAATCTGAGGGGTTATTGTGTTTTGACGTAACTGTTGGTTCGGTCAAAAGACCCACAGTTTTTGTGGTGGTCCCTTCGAAAGCAAATTATAATGTGCTTTTAGGGAGAGAGTGGATTCATGGAGTAGGAGCAGTTCCTTTAATTGTTCATCAGGAATTATGTTTGTGGAATGATGATGGCATTCCAAAATACGTTGAGGCTGATCAAACTTATTATAAGGTCGAAGCAGACACAGTCAATGCAAGGAACTATGAGAAATGGATAATGAATCAGACACCTTGTACAATTGAAAAACGTGGTTTTATGCCTGGTAAGATTCCACATAAGGCGTTTTTCAATGTTGAATATGGTTTGATCATTCAAAGTGCAACTGGTCCTTCAGGGACCACCTTTACTTTTGGATGGATTTCAGAAGAAGAGTAATTTCGAGCTTCATAGCTCGAACCTTAGCATATACTGCTGAGAGGGAATTTGAAGCGGCCTTAGAGGCCGCAGATTATAAAACGGTCTTTAAGACCGAAGTTAATTTTGAACAAGAATTCAAAGAAAATGTTGAAACGGCTTCAGTGGCCGTACAAGAGATTGAAGATGAAAACATAGAAAATTCAAATACGAGATTTGAAGAGGAAGAAGTATCTCTAAAAATACTTGATTGCATATATGATGATACTCCTCTTGGGTTCGAAAGAGCTTTATCTCATGGAATTGAAAAGATGGAGGCTCGAGATCCTCTTGAAGAAGTAAACTTGGGAGATGCTAAAGACCCAAGACCAACTTTTGTAAGTAAAAATCTATCAGAAGATTTTAAGTGTAAGTTGGTCGAATTACTTAGAGAATATAAAGACTGTTTTGCATGGGATTATCATGAAATGCCTGGTCTAAGTAAAGAGCTTGTGGAACATAAGTTACCTACATTTCCTGATAAGAAACCTGTGAAGCAAGCGCCTCGAAGATTTGCACCTGAAATTAATTTTGAAGATTAAAAGAGAAATCGAGAGGTTATTAAAAGCTAAATTCATTCGAACTGCCAGGTACGTTGACTAGATCTCTAATATAGTACCAGTTATTAAGAAAAATGGTTCTTTAAGAGTTTGCATAGATTTTAGAGACTTAAATAAAGCAACTCCTAGAGATGAATATCCCATGCCTGTGGCTGATATGTTAATAGATTCAGCAGCAGGAAATGAAATACTAAGTATGTTAGATGGCTATTCAGGATACAACCAGATTTTTATTGCTGAAGAGGATATTTCGAAAACTGCTTTTCGATGTCCTGGTGCAATAGGCACTTATGAATGGGTAATGATGCCCTTTGGCCTTAAGAATGCTGGTGCTACTTATCAAAGGGCCATGAATTCAATTTTTCATGACTTAATAGGAAGATTCATGCAAGTGTATATTGATGATGTAGTAGTTAAATCTAAATCAAGAAATGATCATCTTTCGAATTTGAAAGAAGCATTTAAAAGGATGAGATTGCATAAGTTAAAAATGAATCCTATTAAGTGTGCCTTTGGTGTATCTGCCGGTAATTTTCTAGGCTTCTTGGTTCATCAGAAAGGAGTTGAGATTGATAAAAATAAAGCAAAGGCAATTCTTGAAACTTCTCCTCCTTCGAACAAGAAGCAGTTGCAGTCTTTATTGGGTAAAATCAATTTTCTTCGATGATTTATTGCAAATCTTTCAGCCAAGACCAAGGTGTTTTCCCCTTTGTTGAAACTCAAAAAGGAAAAAAAAATTTAATGGAAAGAGGAACACCGGGTGGCATTTGAAGAAATAAAGAGGATTCTTACAGATCCTCCTATTATGACACCTCCAATTCGAGGAAAGCCTTTGAAATTATATATATCTGCATCTGAAGAGACTTTGGGAAGCATGCTTGCTCAAGAAGATGAAAGTGGAATCGAAATAGCAGTATATTATCTCAGTAGAACTCTAAATGATGCTGAGACTCGATATTGTGCTATCGAGAAATTATGTTTATGTCTTTATTTTTCTTGTACTAAGTTACAGTACTATGTAAAACCTTTCGACGTTTATGTAATTTCTCATTATGATATAATAAAGCACATGTTATGGAAACCTATTCTTCACAGTAGAGTAGGTAAATGGGCGTTAGCTTTAACTGAATTTTCGCTAACATATCTTCCATTAAAAGCTGTGAAAGGCCAAGTTATGGCTGATTTCCTAGTTGATCATCCTCCTATTTGAATTAACGAATTGGACTTCGTGGTTTTATAGCCTTGGAAGTTTTATTTCGATGGATCAAAACATAAAGCAGGTGTTGGGATTGGAATTCTTTTGATTTCACCTTAAGGATTACCAACAAAAGTAATGTTTCGAATAGGAACGGATCGTTCAAATAATGAAGCTGAATACGAAGCTTTATTATTAGGATTGGAGATTTTGATATCATTCAAAGCTAAACAAGTTTTGATTCGAGGAGATTCACAGTTAATGATCAAACAAGTCACTAAGCAATATAAATGTTTGAATCCTAGATTGTCAAAATATTTATTCAAAGCTTTTCAGCTATTAAGATATTTTGATGAAGTTGAGTTCGAACACATATCTCGAATTGATAATGAAGTTGCCAACGAATTGGCACAGATTGCTTCTGGTTATAAAATTTGCAATTCTAAATTCGAAGGATTGATTTGATTCGAAAAGAATATGCCAGTTATGGAATTTGAAGTTTTAGACATTGAAGCTTTAGATATAAATGATTTGAGAAAACCTTTAGTTGAATACTTGGAGAGTCCAAGTATACAAGTGGATCGGAAATTAAAATACAAGGCTTTACACTATGTAATTTTGGCTAATCAATTATATAAGAAAGCACCTGATAGTAGTTTACTTTGATGTTTAGGGGAATCAGAAGCATATCAAGCTTTGATTGATACTCATCAAGGGATTTGTGGAGCTCATCAAGCAGGTTGAAAAATGGGATGGGTTTTGAAAAGACAAAACATATATTGGCCTACAATGGCCAAAGATTGTAACGATTTTTCGAAATCCTGTGAAGAATGTCAAAAACATGGTTTCATTCAACAAATCCCTGCAAGTGAGTTACATTCAATAATAAAGCCATGGACTTTTAGAGGATGGGTTATTGATTTAATTGGTCAAATTCATCCTTCATCATCTAGGGGCATAAATATATCATAGTGGCTATAGATTATTTCACAAAATGGGTAGAAGCAATCCCATTAAAAGATATAACTCAAGAAGACGTGATTAAGTTCATTCAAGAAAACATAGTTTTTCGATTTGGTCTTCCTGAATCTATTTCAACTGATCAAGGAATTGTATTTACAGGCCAAAAAGTTAATATGTTTGCACAAGAAAATGGAATCAAACTTCTTACTTCAACTCCTTATTACGCACATGCAAATGAGCAAGTTGAAGCTGTAAATAAAACGATTATTTCTTTGATTAAGAAACATCTTGACCAACGGCCTCGAAATTGGCATAAGACATTAAGTCAAATTTTGTGGGCATATCGAAATTCTCCTCGAGATTTACACCTTATAAGTTGGTCTATGGTCATGATTCAGTTTTACCAGTTGAAATTCATTTGCAATCAATAAGAGTGCAAAGACAATTCGATTTACCCACTCAAGATTATTATAACTTGATGTTGGATGAATTAAATGAATTAGATGAGTTTAGATTAAGAGCCTTAGAAAATATCATCAGGCAAAAAGAACAAGTATCTCGAATTTACAATCGTAAACTGAAACCTAAGTCTTTTGACGAGGGAGATCTTGTTTGGAAAGTGATTTTACCTGTTGATAGAAAATCTAAACGATTCGGGAAATGGTCTCCTAATTGGGAAAGACCATTTGAAGTTGAAAAGGTATTTTCGAATAATGCGTATTCGATTCGAGAATTGTCAGGTGACAATCGAATTCTAAGTATAAATGGAAAATACTTGAAGCAATATAAACCAACTTTGCATGAAATTAAAATTGTCTAGAAGCATTCAGATTATTTGGTGACTCCAAAGCACCAATCAAAAAAGTGTTTTGACAAACAGTAAAAATAAAGCAAAGTTAAAAAGGAGGGTTCTTTTTCATAGGCTCATAGACTTAATTCATATCTTCATATTGTTGTGCTAAGACTTTGTCCCTTTGATCAATGCTAGCCAGAAGCTCATTTGATTTTACCAGCTCACTTGAAACATACTTCACCCCTTCAATGAGTTCGAGTTTTCTCTTTTCGAGTTTGGACATCGAAGTCTTGCAAGTATTTTCTTCTGAAATCAGAACCTTGTCATCCTATTGGAGCTTTTTGATTTGCTCTTCAATTTTCTTATGTAGTTCTAAAACAAAAAAGAGTTGAACATTTAGAGCCCCCATACTTTCTTGAAGCCTTAACATTTTGGTCCTAGAATCTTTTAATTTCTCCAACATATCTTCATTCTCAACCCAGATTTCAGAAGCTCTTGCAGAATTGGATTGATGCTCTCTCAAAATGTCTGTCACTTTAATATAGATTTTTTGAAAGCATCCAGTCCTTTTAGTTGATCAGCAGATAAGTTATTCTGTCGAGCGTAAATTGCCTCGAGCTTCTTTTGCACCTTGTATTGATATTCAACGTTCTTTTATAAAGATCAAGAAAATCATCAAGGAATAATAAATTCCTTAAACCTTCAATCAAATCTTTATTAGACTCAGTTGATGGTTGATAAGATCTTGAATCAGATTGAGCAGAGGACATTGAACCTTCGTCTGTCAAAAGATCCAGAACAGCAAAAGGATTCTCATCCAATACATGCAGGCATTCTTGTAAGCTTGAAGGTATAAGAGACTTGTTGGACGAACTAGGCATGTCCTTTGAAAGATTCAAAGGAACACTTTGAGGAGCAACAGTCATTTCACTCTGAAGTTCAGCAGGATTTTCAGGAATGGTAGATTCCTTGAGTGGAGTCGAAGGGATGTCAACTTTTGATTGATCTCGAGGGGGATCCTTGGTCAAAGTGGTTGACTTAGTGAGATTTTCTGTTTCTTTCTCTTTCGACTGAAAAGACTCAGGATTTGACTCTTTTTCAACGTTATCCTTTGAACATGGTTCAACCCCTTCCATGTTAGTGCCTTGGACATCACCTTCTTCTTCCTTTCCTTCTTTCGATTCTGATTCTTTCTGAAGACTCTCATCTTCTGGTTGAGATCCTGGAGGATAACTCACACTTTGTTCTTTATCTTCATTTTCTTCTTTTGAAGATTTCTCCTGATCAGATTTGTCAATTGTAGTTTGTTCAACTGCTGATTTTGAAGATGAATTTATAGTTTGAACCTATAATCAAATAAATGTATGAATCAGAATCATTTAAAAGAGTTCATAATGTTAAGGAAGGAATTCGAAGATTCCACCTCAATGCCTTCTGGTATTAACATTTTATTTGGCCTTGGTCTTTTATGAGCAATATGTTTTATTCGAAGAGCATAGTATTTTCGAGCCATCTGTCCAGAGCACCAATAAAAGTCGTTCAAAGGGTTCATAAATTTTGAAAAGATTTCAGAAAGCTGGGCATTTCTTCAATGGCTTAGATACTTGCTTCAACTCCTTGTACTGCTACACTTTGACCAATGGAAGGCAAGGAAGTTGAAAGGTGAACAGTTAATCGAAAGAAGTAATATTTTTGAATGACTTCCTCATGTTATTAAAATATTAGTTTCTACTGAAGTTAACATATTCCTCGAAACTAATATTTTAAGGGGGCATCTGTTGGGGTGAAATTTACGAATTTTGCTAAGTTATTACAATGATAGTATCTTCGATTTCGATGTATACAATGAAGGATTCGAAAAGAATATTCAAAATCGAAATACATTATGACTTGGTGAAAATTTGAAGTTTGCATGTTGAATTCGAAATGTAAGGCATCCTGTTATATGTATTCGAAAAGAATGCAAGTCTTTGATTAAATGCTTATTCGAATTCGAAAAGTATTTTGAATACGGAGGAAACTTAAGGGAAATTAATCAGTCAATATTTGGTTAAGTTTCCTGATATGGGTTGACAGTTAATCAAAATCGAATTCTGGTTCGATTTTGAAAGGAGTCCAGTAACTTAGAAGAATTCATGAAGACAGAAGCAGTTACTGAGAAACGTTTCAAAGGATATTTGAATTTCAAATGGTGCGGTTACTGGAAGTTTGTTCAAAGAGCGTTCAAATTTCAAATGGAGCAGTTAGTGAATGTTGCTATCTGAAGACAGGTGTCAAAATCTCAAGCATTTAGTTATTGAGAAATAGAAGATCGTTGTTGATTTGAACGTGTAGCATACTTAGAAATTTGACACGTAATATAGGCTTGTAAACGTGTCAAAATTCTGTTAAGTGTCTGTTAGGATAGAAGTCTATAAATAGGTCAAATTCTGATGTATTAAGGGTTGGATTTCATTTTACTGAAACTTCTCTGAAACACCCAACGTCTAATATCGAAAACGACTCAGTGGTTTACTAAGGAGAGTGCCCAGTATGTGTATCCATACCAACTTTCAATTAATGTCATTTACAATTATGTCATTTTCTTTTCTTTGATTTACATTTTGTTCTTTACATCTCTGTATTTTTTCTTTGATTTCTTTACTTTCTGCAATTTTTTTTCTTTTTTTTATTTAAATTTTGAAGTTTTTCTTTTCTGTTGTTTACATTCTGAACTTTTTATTTTGCACTTTGTCCTTAATCTTTTCATCATTTGATTCAAGTTAATCATAAAATTCGAATTTTGCTTTTCATTCAGTTTTACTGTTTGAAATACTGTTTCTTCCTGAAAATTGATTTTTGGAAACCTTTTTTTGAAGAAATAAGTAATTCAAAATTTTGTTACGACTTAAATGCAAATTCTGAATAAACCTGATTATAAAAAGAACCTTTAGAGGATTCAGATTCTAGTCCCAGACTGTACTTTCAGAATCAAGAAGGTTTTCGCTTTCAATTGAAAATTTTCACAACAAACAATATCATTCCTGAAAATACTTACTAGCCCTAGAATCAACCAACAACAATCACAATCAAGGTCACTACAATAAATTCGTAATTTAGCGATGACCTTTTAGAGACGGCCGTCAAGTGTCGCTACTAGCGAAGGCCTGACCGTCGCTAGTGCATCGCTAGAGCATTAATTGCACTGTTCAGTGCAATTAATATTTAGTGATGGCCAAGCCATCACTAGGTAGCTAAAGTAGCGATGGCCAGACTACAATAAATTTTTTTATTTGCTTCTAAAAAAAATCAAAATTAAAGGTAGCGACGGCCTTAGCGACGGTAAGCCGTCGCTACATTAAAAATAAAATTTGAATTTGGCGCGCGCTGATTAAGTTTTTATTATTGGTATTTAAGGGCGCTCCAGGAAGCACCCTTCCATTAAGGGTGGCAGGGCGCACAGAGGAGAGCCCTCCTATTGTTACTTATATAAAAAATACCTCTTTTTTCTCCCGCTCAGTTGTAGCATCTCCCTCTCCTCTCTCTAAACCCTAAAATCCTCTCTCTAAACAGAGCGCTCTCTCCTCCCTCACTCCGCTGCCGTTGCGTCGTCCTCTCTCCGCCGCTACAGCCCTTCAACAAGTTGCACAACGCCGTCCGTCCCTCTGTTCCTTCGTCGCGAGCTCCTCCGCGAAGATCTACAACCTCTGGTGCGTCTCCTCCGCCATCAGTCCTGTAGAATCTCCCTCTCCTTTCTCTAAACCCTAAAATCCTCTCTCTAAACAGAGCGCTCTCTCTAGGGATGTCAAAAAACCCGCACCCGCGGATATACCCGCAATGGGTACCCCGAATATTTATTAAATGGGTGGGGACGGATATTATACTACCCGCCCCGTGGGTACCCGCATACTCATTAAAACATATTTTTCTATTAAATATATTTCATTATTAAGATTTTTTATTATTTTATGATGAGATATAATTTATTTTATATTAATTTTTGATAATATTTTTAATATATTAACATGCAATGATATTATATAATGATTGTTTATATATATAGTATGGCATTATAATTTATTATATAACATCTCCTCTATTTTTTTAATAAAATTTAAATTCTTAAACATTAATGGGTACCCGTGAATACCCGCGGATACCCATTACCCACATGGGTACCCGTTAATTTTAGCGGGTACCTATACGGGTAGGTACTACCCGCACCCGCCCCGCCCCGTTGACATCCCTAGCTCTCTCCTCCCTCACTCCGCTGCCGTTGCGCCGTCCTCTCTCCGCCGCTACAGCCCTTCAACAAGTTGCACAACGCCGTCCGTCCCTCTGTTCCTTCGTCGCGAGCTCCTCCGCGAAGATCTACAACCTCTGGTGCGTCTCCTCCGCCAGCAGTCCCTCTGGGGTCTCCTCCGAGAGCAGCTCGCTCCTCCGGCGTTGCTTCACAAACGACACAACTACAGGTTGGTCGCAGCAGTTTTTTTTTCTGTATTGAAGTTGTTGTTGACACCTCTTTTTTCACTGTTTGCACATCCTTTTTTCCTGAAATGAAGTTGCTACTTGCACCACTGATTCTGCTATGTGTCACAATGTTTCTGATGTATGTGTGTTTCTGCTAATTGCACCATTGTTTCTGCTAGTTACACCATTGTTTTTTGCATACTATTTTTTATTAAAATGATTGTTTTAGAACTGTTATTATTCATATTGATGTAGCTTGTTGTATTAGGGTTAGAAATGTGTTTCATAAATTTGTGATAGTTAAAGAAATAGGGTAAATGCTGCTCAAATTTTTAGAATGATTTAGGTGTTAAGCATGTAGTTAATTTGTCATTACATTTAAATTATGTGTTCCTTTTCGAGCTAATTATAAATGATTTGATGTTATATTGGTAGAATATGGATCGTTCTTGGATGTTTGCAAACCGTTTGACAAATGAGTATGAGGAAGGAGTGGAAATGTTCATAAAATTTTTCGTTGACCATGCAACAAATCCTAGTAGAATTGTGTGTCCTTGTATGAAATGTTTTTGTGCTAAGCGAGTAAGTGAAGCAGAGTTGAGGAACCATCTTTTCTGTTTTGGAATTGATCAGTTACACATGTTGGACATTTCATGGTGAGACTAGAAGTGAACATAGTGGTATAGGAGAGAATAATGTCAACGTACAACCTAGTGATGATGAATTTGAGACCAAATGGGAGGATTGTGACAGAATTGGTGAGATTCGAAATGTGGTTGAAGGTGACCTTAGAGATTGTCCCCAAATAATTGATACCCTAGCTAGTGATGCTAAAAAACCACTGTACAACGGTTGCTCCAAGTACATGAGGTTGTCCGCTGTGTTGAAGCTTTATAATTTAAAAGCAACAAATGGATGGTCTGACAAGAGTTTCACAGAGTTACCCACATTGTTGAAGGAGATGTTGCCGGAAGACAATGTGCTACCTAACCGAACTTATGAGGCAAAGAAAATGTTACGTTCTATTGGGATGGCCTATGAGAAGATACATGCTTATCCCAATGATTGCATTTTGTTCAGAAATGAGCATGCATCATTAAGTGTGTGTCCTAAATGCAATGTGTCTCGTTATAAGAAAGAGACTACACCAGCAAAGGTGGTTTGGTATTTTCCCATAATTCCAAGGTTTCGAAGAATGTATCATAGTGTCATCGATGCAAAGCACTTAACATGGCATGCAAATGAACGAGTCAAGGATGGCATGTTGAGGCATCCCGCTGATTCTCCGCAGTGGAGGAAGATAGATGATGAGTACCCCTCTTTTGGGGAAGAAGCAAGAAATCTTCGACTTGCATTATCAACAGATGGAATGGATCTGCATGGTGTCCAATCTAGTACCTATAGCACATGGCCGGTGGTATTGATGATATATAATCTACCTCCATGGCTTTGTATGAAGCGCAAAAACATGATGTTGTCTATGTTGATATCGAGGCCCAGACAACTGGGTGATGATATAGATGTGTACTTGGCACCATTGATTGAAGACTTGAAGCTATTGTGGGATACTGGAGGAAATGTTATCTCAAGCAGAGCCTGGTAACTCTGATGAGAGACGTGTCCTTGACACGGTTCTTAAGAAAGATGTGTATAGGGGTCGTGTTCGAGCTATAGGTTTCGGTGTATATCCTGGAGAATATTTCAAAGCTCCTAAACCCAAAGAAACCGCAGTATCTCAAGAGCAATATGACAATATTTTAGAGGAAATGAGGGAAATGAAAACTGGTTAGAAAGAGATGAAAGAAAGACTTGATGATACTACAAGAAAGCTTGAACAAGTTACCAGAGATTATAGTATGAGAGATTCTAATAGTTCTCCCAGACCTGTCTTGCCTGAGCTAATTGTTTTTTTCTTTATTCATAATATACATTTTAAGAGTTTTATTTTTTATACACTATTTATCCATAAACATGTTTACTTATCTTAATGGTTTAGGGTTTATTTCAATGTATAATGTATTTGGGTATATTCGAGTGGTTGGTAGGGGGAAAGCACACAATTACCCAGACCAGATCTTACACAATTGCCCACTTTCCTCCAACCAATTGAAGGTCATGGTTCAAATTGCTATTGAACCACATGTTGTGCTTCCATGCCCATATCGTTTTGGGGAATTGAGTACTGTTGGAAATGCATTAGGGTGTTTCGTGGCTTGGCCATGTACTTATATTGGATTGGATGCATTGGTATGTTTATAGTTTTATTTGTGTAAAAAGTTCATTTATATAAGTTGAATTACAAATATTAATTCTTCAATTTGTTGAATTTTTAGACTCCTCAAACTTCCGTAGCGGCACCGCATGTGGAGACTCGTTTTTCAAATGAATCACCAATACATAAGTCTTCCATTAGAGAAACTCCTGCACGGGTTGTCACCTCAAGGCTCGCCAATCCTTCCACCACGAACTTGCAACTGCTAGATATGTACTACTCGGTAAAGATGCAAGAAATTGGTGCTACCATTAGTTGCAAGATAGAAACGAGTATTGTTACTCCGGATGAAGTACATGCATGGGTCGATGCAAATTGTCTTCATTCCATGTTGTATTGTGATTGGTTAGATGGAACTGTCATAGACATCTACTGCAAGTAATTTGAATTCAAAATATTTTATAGTATGTCATTCTCATTTTATGATAAGCATTGTAAATTTAGTTAACATTATCAAATTTTTTATCGTACAGTTATTTGTACGTGCAAGGAGCTATTAGTTCCTAGTTCCCGCACGGATAGATTTGTTTTCATATCTCCATAACTCAAAACAACTTTTAATGCAAGAACGAAGCAAGAAGAAAATGTGGGTAGTGATTTATAACAAACGCGGGAAAAATAAGTTGTTTCTTGTTCCTTACAATCATGACAGGTATGTGAAGTATATGTCAATTTCTCAATATTATTGTTTCTAAAAAAATGTACGTTTGTCACATCTTGCAATATAGTTGTAGGCGACATTGAGTTCTTATGGCCAAGAATTTAAGGGATTTTGGCAAGGTTTACTTTTGGGACCCCTTGCGCAATGATCCTAAACATTATGACCCGATGAAGACTATGATTAATAAGTAAGTATTCATGTCAATTAACTTTATACTATCACACTTACATTGTTTAGAGTTCTCATACATACACATTATTTGTTATTTTGGTTTAGATCTTTTGCCGAATATCGAAATCTAGGTGATTTTCCGCAAGCAAAGAATAAGATTATCCCCAATCCCACTTGGTGCCGCATATAGGTAATGTTGCGCGAACCCTTGTGTTTCTTCGTAACTTATCACGTAAGTGATTTTGATTATAAATTATTTTTGTAGTGTCCAAGGCAAACAAACAACAATGACTGCAGACTTTTTGTTATGCATTTTATGAAGGAGATAATCAATCAAAATGCACTCATAATACCAAAAGAGGTAATTTGGAATTGTTATAACAATTAAGTATTTTTCTCCTCATTTAGTACTTCTTTTATTGAAATCAATTTTTGGCTTTTATAATACTTTCCTCAATACCGATGCTCGACTTACACTGTGGAGCAACTTGATGAGGTTAGAGAAGAATGGGCAAAGCATGTCGTAACCAATTGTATATGATTGTTTTGTACTTGTTGATGATAAGTAAACATGTGTACTTGTAATCAGAAAATATTGTTCAAAGTTGTGTATTAATGATAAGCTTTATAAATTTTGTATATTTTGATGTTCTATTCTGAACTGGTTATAACTCTTTGAATGATAAATTTTGGTTGCTGGTATGGGGTTTTACAGGTGTTTGTTAAATTGGGAAATGTTGAATAAACAGAGGAAACTCTGCCGAAATTTTTATAGGTAAATTTAGATGATTATCTAGTAGTGTTGTGAACGTAAAAATCATGGTAATGGATGTTGTTAAGCATATTCTATTCAAAACTTTTTAGATCTGTTTGAATGATAAATTTTGGCTGCTCGTATGGAGATTTACAGGTGTTTGATAAATTGGGAAAACTTGCATAAATAAAGGAAACTCTGGCAAATTTTTTATAGGTCATGTATGTTATATATTTACCAATTGAGTTGAGTATTGTTCTATGTCATGATTTGTGGTTGCTTCTATGTAGTTGTATAGGAATTTCATACTTTCGGAAAAGTTTAAAAAATATATAGGAAACTATTCAAAGTATTACAAGTCTTGATTTTCTTAATATGGAGTATTGATGATAACCTTACTTGTGTTTGTGTTGTGAATGTGTAAATGGAATGTAAGGGTTCTTCATATATCTAATAATTGTTTTAATGATAAGAAATATGCATGGTTTTAGAGGTACCTCATTGATATGAAAAACATTAAAAATAGAATGCTAAAAAATATTAGGATTAGAATGAAGTAGCTCGGAAAAAAATATAATACGAGGGCGCTTCCCCAAGAAAAATTGGGCGCTTCCCAAGAGCGCCCTCGTTAAGCAACAAAAGAGTTATTTAGGGTGCTCAGATGGAGAGCCCTTGTTAACAAAAAATAGGGCGCTTCCAGAGAGCGCCCTCCCAAAGAGACGCTGTTTACCAAAACGCTGAGGGCGCTTCCGTGTTTTTTTAAGCGCCCAAAATGACTTCCGTCAGGGCCTTTCCAGACACGCCCTCCTCTCAACGACCATACAAAAGCAGTTTCTATTAGTGCGTACGGAAGCACCTTTTTATGGTGTACGGGAGCGCCCTTAATGGCCTTTTTTTGGCATAGAGTAAGTTGTTTTTCTTGTTAAGTAACTCAAAGAAGTGGAGGTGCAACATTGGAGGGGTTGCTTAAGAAGCATATATGCACTCTTGTATAAGCACCCAAAAACTTGTGGTGTTTGTGCACTATTGTGAGTGATCTCGTCATTATTTTTTTTTAAAAGAATGAATGTTAGTGATATATAAAGATGTGTGATCATTTGTGGGATTGATTGCTTTTCTTGTACACCAAAAAAATAAAATTTGTGGGGTTCATTTAATGAAATTTTGAGAGTTGCACTACTAGATAAAAATGTTGCTTAAGTTATAAAAAGTAATAAAATGTGTAATAGTGGAAGTGGAACCCACTTCACAATAATAAAAGATGAAAATTAGAGTAGTATTTTTGGAGTTTTTTTTTGTGGACATTGGAGATGCTCTTAAAGCAAGAAAATGGCTTCTCATACTCATGTTTAACATCCATAAAGCCAATTTGTGAGTACTAGATTGAAAATGTAAAATTGACAAATTTAGAGGGCTAGTACCAATGGAATGACGTAAAGATAGACTTCAATTAGATCCCAAATAAATTGAAGTCTCCTATAAAATAAATTTAGTGTGTTTGGTTTAGCGTTGAAACTAGCGAAACTCAAGTTTGGATTCTCCAATACAACTATTTCTAACGTTAAAAACGTGAGTTTAGCATGTTTCATCACTAAACTAAACATACACTCAGAAATAGGACAACTTTTTATCGTAGCATGTGAAGTACCAATTCAACAGGGGCCACATGCTCTTGCTCATTGACATAAACTAATTTCCTTGCTTGCAATGAAATCCAAATAAAGAAGGCATGGCACTCCCTCGTTTTACACACGTATGTATTATTAATATATTCTCCTATACGTTACTTTGTCTTAGATCTACCTCGGAATCATAAATCAAAATATCAAAATATCACCACTTTCAGTTTTTCAGCCCATCTTGTTATTAATTTTAATTAGTGCCTTTTCATCTATGTTCATTGTATTTCTCAAGCAGGAGAAAATTTTGAAATCTAAACATGGGCTTCCAGCTCAGTCTGGCCTTCTTTTTATTTATTTTTTATTAGTGCATCAAATTATGGAAAACGAGATCACTCATGATAGCTACCTTGTGGGAATCTTATAATTAGTTATGTTTATATATACTTCAAATAAAGAATCAGTAAGTTTTTCTCCAGATTTGCATACAAAATGACAAAATAGCTTATTTTGTATTTTTTACATTTTTTATTTTTTAAGAATGGTTCCTTACATATCTCTGATTGCATGCCCACCATTCTTTCATTTTCATTTTCGGTATATTTCAGATTAAATAAATCAATACCCATCATTGCCTACCAACATTAACGAGAGGTGGATAATTAAGGCATAAGATCCCATGCGTTATTATTCTTTCTCAATTAAGCATTGAACTCGTGAAACATGACCTTCCTCCACTCCTGATATGTTTGGGAGGGAGACACACGTTGGTTTTCTTAAAATGGTTGAGAAAGAGGGGATCTTGGATTGGATACTAAATACTTGGAGTCTGTCAGCGCCAATTTAAGGTAGTATATAGTAATCCTATTCCTGAGGATATATAAGGCAGTTGAACTTTTATTGTGGGCTTTAATTCCAACGAAAGTAATGTTTGTGGTTATGGGTGGGCCAGCTTGGAGAGGCATTTGTAGGCTCTGGATTGGGCCATTGGGGTGCAATGTGAAGTGTATGAGTGACTCACATAGTCAACGAATCGGTGTTTCGACAAAAAAAAATAGTCAACGAATCGGTGTCAAACATGTGGATTGGGTGGGAACGGAACATCACGTTTTATGAACCACGATTATATATTACATACACGCATATACAACACATGAAATATATGGAAGAAATTAAAGAAGGGTCGCAATTTGGTATCCTCCCGTTAGAGAGGGTTTCGGTACCTTCTTGTCATTTTTTTTATTGAATAAACCAATACCACATGGGAACAGGTCGTGTACTCCGTCCTAAATTATTTCAAAGACATAGAGTAGATTTTAAATGAGACACATGTGTATTACAAATGAGAATATGATAAAATGGGGGAATACATTAAAAATACATGATAATGGTTATAGGGGGTCAAAAATTCTTTTCAAAAATTAAAAATACAAATTTTAATAGTTAAATATTGTCCTGTAAGTATAAAAATACTAAGATCATTTAAGAAAACTGAGAGAAATTGATTAAATGATAAAAGAAGGTACTAAAACCCTCTCTCACTATAGGGTAACCTAGAATTTCCCATTAAAGAATTACACGGGAATTCAAAATAAACACCGGGAGGGAATTACGATTACGTGCGCAATTACATTAATCAATGCACTGCAAAAGTTAATAACGTGTACATACTAAACAAGTAACAACATGGTTATTAATTACTATTAGCAAACAAGATGTCATTTTTATATTTATAACGTACATTGTCTGTAGCTCAAAAACATTGAAAATTTATTATGTGTAGCTCATGTATAGTCAAACCAAATACAAAATTAAGATAAGAAAATATATCAACTTGAACACGATCGATGGAAGATATGAAATATACAACTAAACTCAATTGGAGTTGGCCTAAGGCACAAGTAACGAATATTGCTGGCCATGTAGGTTTGGAAATTTCTACCGCTAACCGACACACACCATAAATTCTTCATATATTTAAATTTCCATTAAAAAAATTGAACCAACAAAGTTCATTATTATCAGTAATTTAAACAAGCGAAATTCAAACTTAGATCACTCTTCAAAAATTACAGGCAGCAAGTAAATAAAATAATATAATGTACACACCTCATAAAATGATAGCAGCGGGTGCTTCAGTGTTCAGTCCCATCATCATTCGTGCACTTTTCCTTTTCCCACCCTAGAGTACAATTTTAAAAAAAGAAATTTGTACTTTTATTTTATTATTACATTAATAATATTAACAAAAAAACATTTACTTTTAGGTAAGGACAGGTAGTTTTGACGATGATCTGATCAGAAGGTGGAGGCTTTGGTGAGTGACTTGATGGTAACATTAGGACCCAAAACAACCGGTTTAAACTCGAAGGTGAAAGTATCATAGCGCAAGAAGAATTCCACCAAGTATAACCTGCACATGAGCACCACCAGATCCCTAGCTGGACACTGTTTATTATCCGCTGTAGGATGGTCCGTCTCACGCCCGTTAGACCAGTACACGTATTTCAACAGCTTCTCTCCATCTCCCACGAACCTATGGCCCACAAACTCCTCAGGATTCTCAAACACCTTTGGATCCTTCGTCGCGAACGGTTGATATCCAAAGAGCATTTCACCTTTCTTGATCTCAAAAGCAGCATCGTGACTTTCCACCACCAGATCCTCCCTCGCCTTAGCGTACTGGTACGGCACAGCAGGCTCTATCCTGAGAGCCTCATAAACCACTGATTTAGTCAAGGTCATCTTATCCAACGCCCCCACTGTCACCCCGCCTTCTTCCTTAACAACGGTCCTGATCTCATCAGCCAGCTGCATTCCAATATTCAAGTAAATTAAATTAAAACAGAGCCTCATTAAAAAAATTAATTATTTTACTGAAAGAAACGGTTATGTACGTACCTGTTTGTGCAAAACCTCACCAGCCAATCCGAGCCACTTGATTAGGATCGGGAACTGGTTCGTTAACCCACCGTAGGCGTTGAACCCTAACATGAAGACGAGATTGTGGCAAGCCTCGTCTCTCTTGATGCCCGCCCGTTCTGCTTCGTCCAGCACCGCCGTACCTGCCTCTGAGAAACCTTCGTGAAGCTTCTTGTAACTCGACTTCACGGTCCACGCCGGGAAAGGAATCGTTCTGATCAACAAATCTTCGACGTAGTTGAATATCTTAGGCAAACCGAGTGTTGCGAGTGGAGCAAGCTGAGCGGCGAGCCACGTCTCCACGAGGCTGGGACCTTTTGACCCGATCTTGGTCTCCGAGGGGTCCTTTTCAGTTAGGAGGCGGAAGAGGAAGTTGAACGTGGCGGTGCCGATGGAGGTGTTGAAGCTCGCCTTGCCTGATTTCCCGGCGAGCTGGTCTTCCAGGTCGGTGAAGTGGTCGGAGAGGTTGTTTCGGAAGAGAGGGATGAAGGTGTGGTGTTTAGAAGCGAGGAGTTTGAGGTAGAAGCTCTTGAGGAGGTTGTGAGAGGGTTCAGTGGTGTCTTGGAAAGCGCAGGCGCGGTAGCCGCCGGTGTAGGAAGTGGAAGGCATGAAGGTGCCGTCGAGGACGTCGCGTTTTTCGACTTTGGAGTTGTCGAAGAGGATGGGGAAGGAGATAGCGTCAAGGAGAGCGATGACTTTAGGGTTGGAGGAGATGAAGGGGCCAGGTGGCATGTTGGTTCTGATGACGGTGGAGTTGTACTTTTGGATCCGTGTGGCGAAGTATTCGTCTCGTCCTTGGTTGTAGAAGTAGTCATGTCTGTCGCTTAAGGGTCCGAAGAAGGGAAGGCCGTAGCTTCCAGGGATTGGTTTGAGGGGGAGATTGTTGGAGGAAGTTTGTGAAGAAGCCATTGTGTGGATTTTTCAACTGTAACTGTGTCGTTTGCTTCCTGTAAGGTAACTATAGTACTTGATATATAGAGTTAGAGTGGGAAGGCAATAATGGACTGATTTGAAATTTCAAAAGGACAAATGGATAAATAATGGAGGGGGAGCTGGCAGCTTCATGCAGAGCCAAGCCAAAGACAAAGTATATATTAGTACATTTGTAATATGTAATATAACAACGGCGGGCTCAACCTAACCATGAATCATAGTGGTTGTTAGTTTGTTACTTGTTGCTAAACGACCAGGAACATGAAGAATTCCGAGGAAGAGAAAATTAAGGTAAAAACTCTATTTTCTACCCAGGGACCAGGGTCTCAATAAAATTCGTGCACGCCTGAAAGAAACTGCCAGTTGGGGTGGGATAAGAGAAGAGAAATTTGGTGCAATGCCTTTTTTTTTTTTGGTCTCTGTTAATTTTTTTAAAAAATCATTAATTTGATTTACTTTTTCTTTCCTTCATCAAACGTTTCCTTTGTTATTTTCATAGTTAATTATGTTGAAGGTTTCATAAAATTCGGCTTGACTAATCCATGCCTACTTTTGTAACTAAATATTGATATATCATACACCAATTTTTTATACTGTTGTATTAAGCTATATTTTTCCTCTTAATTTTTTTCCCATCATGTCAACAATTTTATTTCACACTTCTCTCTTTTCTGCTAATACAAATATGGTGTAGAAAGTGCAATTTCCCTACCTTACTTAGTTTGGAAATTAAAGTAATGTATTATCAAAAGAAAATGGTATTAGTTAGTGTTTCGTGCTTGTTATTCTTTATACCACATTTATAGTCATGTAAATATGAGTAAAGAAAAAAAGACGTGATAATTAATACATATAATGAAAAGGGAAAGAAAAAATAAAAAAAAAATAGTAAAATTAGTATGAAAATATATACAGATGTAAAAAATCAAGATTCTTATCCAAGTAATTCCTGGTTGTCAAAGCGCGCGGATACGTTATTAATGAGACTCAATTACCGAAACCCCACGGCAATTTTCTTTTATACCATAAAAAAATGGTTAGTTTATCTTATATTATGTCTTCTACTATTAATATCTTTTTATAAAAATTCATACAAATAAGGGCATGTTCATTTGAGTAGCGACGGTATTTACATTGTGTCCGGTGATAGTGAAATGGGATGGAGAGAAAAGGAGTGAAATACACTTAGTTGAGTTGTTTGGTGAGTGAGTGGAAAATGAGGGAAATACTGAAAAGTGGTGGGTCCCACCCTAAACTCATTTCTCGGCTAAACACTCGAGAAAAGGAAAGAATTGTTGCTTTTACAACCTGTTTCCCAACCCAACTTCCATCTTCTCCCAACCCAACTTCCTTCTTCTCCCTACCCAATACAGTCACCGCCTTCTCCAACTCCTGCCGGCGAGCTCGCGACCGATGGAGGACGGTGTCCGGTGAAGGGAATCGATTATTTGCATGATTCATTTGTTCCCACAACTTCTGAGTTCCCCATAATCGCTTATAATGTACACAATCGATTATTTTACACAATCTAACATCCACTGCGTCTTTGACTTGTGATATAATCGATTTCTTTGTGATGGAAATCAATTTTTTGCTTCAACCAAACGTTCCCACACCTTCCGACTTCTCAAAAATCGATTATATATTACCCATAATCGATTATCTTGGTCCCAAGAACCGGGAAAACATATTCTGACTACCAAAAAAATTATTTTCTGGGCCTAAAAATCGATTTTTGGAATTAGGAATACAATTCCAAATAATTAACTTGACTCCAGTCAATCGATTTTTTTGGCCTAAAAATCAATTTTATCCCTATTTTGGCGGGAAAAACTGACAATAATATTAAAAAATTATATTTCTCTCCTATTTCATCTATCACACCAAACAACCAACCTTAACATTTCTTTTCTATTTCTCACCTATTTCACTCACACTAAACAACCTTTATTTCTCATCCACTTCTCTCCTTCTCACTTCTCTCCTACCCATTTCTCTTCTCTCCATTTCTTCATTATCACCAAACATAGCATTAAAATCAAATTGCTTCTTGCTAAAACGTATGTGTTAATTGGTTACAAAAGGGAGTTGTTAAAACTAATAGTTACGAATTATATATATATTATGGGTTGGGATCAACTTACTTCAGGAGTAACTCTGGGCAAAGTTACTCCGCTTAATAACTTCTTATAGAATGTGAATTTCACCAATCCAACCGTCATATTAATATTTTTCATTAAATAGGTCAATCCTACAAAATTTCATAAAATTTAAAAATAATTTGGTGCGTCATCAAATCACTTCAATTGAACGTGCAATATACTTTTTTTAAAATATAAGTAAATATTTACTCTAAACTTACACACATATGAATGTCCAATTGATCTAAATTTTGGTGTGCATAATCATCATATTAATATCAAATTAGTCAACGGTTAGATTTGTTAAATTCACATTCTATAAGAAGTTATTAAGCGGAGTAACTTTGCCAGAGTTACTCTTGGAGTAAGTTGATCTCCACCCATATTATATGTGTGTGTGTGGTTAAATATGTTTTTAATCCCAGCTGGAATATAGTCGAGATTTGGTTTTAGCCTCTGTAATTCAAAACTAGTGGATTTGATCCTTAAAAATGTGAAAAATCCCTTTTTAGTCCTTACCGATAAAATTTTGTAGTTAATCTGTAGCAAAATGTGTAGCAAAATAGTGCAATGAGGACTTATTTGGGGCATTTTTAATTTTTGAAAGACCAAAATCACTGGTTTTAAATTACAGAAACTAAAACAAAATCTCAATTATATTTGAGGGACTAAAAATATATTTAACCATATATATATATATATTATGTTAAAATCATTAATTGGTTTGCGGTGATATAAGATCGGCGTCATTTTTTTTTTAAAAAATATTTATATTATATATCAAAAGTAATTTGTGTGTTATTATTTAATTATTTTTAATTATTTTTTAAAATATTATTTTGAACAAAAATTAATATTCTTTTTTCTAATCTTCAAAACAAAAATTAATATTCTTAACATTGATTCTTTAAAGCAATTCAATGATAAATTAACTTTTGTAAGTAGATGATTCACACGATCCAAGGGAAAAGGTTAATTCACATAAGGATAATGTCATATTAACAATATTTTTATAAGATTCACAGATGAAACATTATAACCATCAATTTTTTTTAAATTTTTTTCTCACATTTTTCTCATTACATTTATGACTATGATTTAATTAGTACGTATCCGTTTGATTTACCGTTAAATGGAATTGATTCTAAAAAATTAATGATTGGGATAAATGATACACGTTGAATGAAAGTGATTTAAAATTAATTCCACAAAATTATGGTTTTGATTTTCTTAACGCTTAAACAAACGGATTAGTAGTAACTTGGTAAAATAATTATAATGTTCGTTAATAGATTTTTTTTTAAATGTACTTTATCTCCAATCAATCATCCTCTTCTTTTTTACTTGGTCTCTCTCGTAATTTCTTCCTCAACAATAGGATGTGGGGAATAAAGTAATGTAAATGTATCATTTTCAATCACATAATCATATAATATATTGTTTTGTTTTTTTGGTCGGATCATATATAATTGTCTAAAAAGTTATGATTGACGGGGTACCATTTTCTTTGGAGAGTTTTTTGTCCTCTATAATCTTGGAAACGTTCCGAAGCGTAAATTAAGATGATAGAGGAAAACCATCTTTCCGCTTGAGTCAAATAATCTGTCTATGTATTTTTAGGTTCAAATAATCTGCCTCATATGTTTCATTTCATTTTAGTACATGACAAAAACGTTTTTCTGATTTCCACACTATCCTTCTACCTGGAGGTGGGAGACTAATTTCCAAGATACAGTCATGTACTCATCGTTCATGACACTTATCCTAAGGGGCGAAGCCAGCATGTCAGATCAAGGGGCTAAATATAAAATATTTTTATTTAAAAAAATCTAATAAATTAAAATGTGACTTTGAATATAAATATTATTGTTAAATAAATAAAGTTATTAAAAAAAGATAAGATGGTTATATAAAATAAAATCAAAGAAAAAATAGATAAATTTAAAGTAACTAAAAAAAGTCAGACTATAGAAGATCTTAACATACCTTTAGAGCCCCAACTACTTACTTTTAATTACCTTTCAATTAGATTGGGCTCACACATATTGTATATTTATTTTTTTGGGTTAAATATATTTTTAGTCTCTAAAATTTAGTCCAGATTTAATTTTAGTCTTTGTAATTTAAAATCAGTGGTTTTGATCATTTAAAAATTGAAAACATATCAATCTTATTTGCTACAAACTTTGCTATGAATTTTTATCGTTAAATACTAAAAAGGGGTATTTTTACTTTTTGAGGACCAAATCCACCGGTTTTAAATTATAGCGATTAAAACCAAATCTCGAATAAATTTCAGGAACTAAAAATATTTAGCCCTTATTTTTTAATAAGATTTTATTATATAAAATTAGCTAAATATATTTATATATATAAAAATTAAAAATTAAAAAAGTTGAGGGGGTCATGGCCCCTTGCCACACCATCCCTCCGCCCCTGCTTATGCTTGTCCTAACTAAAGTTTAGCGGAGTGGGTAGCTTAAGGTCCCATACGGTAATTATGGTGGGAATATAAAAATGGTGCTTACTATAAAATAATAAAAAAGAGCATCAAAATGGTGATAGAACGTGATGGAAGACCCAAAAGCTTAAGAGATAACGCTCAAGGCTATAATGATTTGAACAGAAAAAAAAGGCTATAGTGATATTGCCATGATTAAACTAATGTTAGATATAAACCCGTGAAACATGTTGAATTTTTTAATAAAAAACTAATATGACTATGCAATTAATAAGTTGATTTATAGCATGTAAAATATTTATCTTATTAGCAAATAATGCGGATTTAAGATAATGAAATCTATAAAACATATTTTACAAACTTATACATTTTCAAAGATGAAGCAATCTTAATAGGTATATCTTTATATTGTTTCAAAAAGTCTCTGATGACCGAGTATCATGTCAATAAGGATTAGACCTAGTCGTCAGTACGAGAGTATCAGATGACCTTATTTGACTACGTCTTCCCCCTTTATACTAAGTACCCGGGGCGATAAGGTCTGGAAATCGAGATCTCTGAACACGTAATATGGAGATTACGTGAACTGTCAATCAATGGGCCCACCTGGCCCTATAAGTGGTCAGTACATGGTGTTGGGTTGGATAGCCGGTATAGTACACAACCCCCCGAGCACGAGGCCTAGTAAACTAGGGCGACGAGCTCGAAAGGAGTACCCGACCCACTAGGTGGTCAGTATTCAGTGTTGGGTCGGATAGTCGGTATAATACACAGCCCCCCCGAGCACGAGGCCTAGTAAACTTGGGCGACGAGCTCGAAGGGAGTACCCGGCCTAACAGGTAGTCAGTGTCCGGTGTTGGGTTAGATAGCCGGTATAGTACACAGCCCCCCGAGCACGAGGCCTAGTAAACAAGGTGACGAGCTCGAAACACTACAAGAAAGCAGGAATATTGCGGCGATTATTTAAGCCACTAGCGGCGGTTTAAACCGCTGCAAAAGGACACTCGCGAAACCGCCGCAGTTATCACCGTCGCGAGGTTGTTTTGCGGCGGTATCTGTCAACCGCTGGAATAACCGACGCTGTTTGGGCATGACAGTTAGCGGCGATTACGCAGCGATGAGAGACAAACAATAATTTTTTTAATTTTAATTTAGCGGTGGTTTATAAACCACCGCAAAATGACATCTAGTTTTAAACTCTTATTTTGGGGGCGGTTTTATAACCGCCGCAAAATGCCTTATGATTTAAATTATTATTTTGAGGGCGGTTCTCTAACCGCCGCAAAATGGCTTCTGATTTAAATGATTTGATACGTTTTAAAAATTGTATTTCACCGTTGTTTATATAAACCACCGCAATTATTTTTTATTGTATGTTATACATGTTATCTTTTTGTTAGTTAATTTTTTACCAGTTCCTGTTATTGAATGATCAAATTATTTGAAAATATAGATACAACAATAATAAGAAAACTCAACAATTCTATTCAAAATTAAATAACAAGTTCTGTAAAATGTAAATTAAGTACATACAACTATAGCAAAATATTAGTTTATCTCAAGATAATAAGTCAATAAATCCTAAAATCCTAAATAAAGAACTAAACAATTGATGAAGGTCCATGATTTTATGGGTTGTGACTAGCAGAGGAAGAAGGTCTAGCTTCCGTTGGTGAACCTAAATCTGTAACCTGAAATTAAAGAGAAACTCCAAATAGTAAAAGATTCAAAGTTATGGCTGTCATTTTTTTATAAGCTAAAAAATATATTAAAATGAGTACTAGGGGTGCTCAAACCCAAACCTTATATAGAATAGAAAAAAAAAACAAAAGAACAAATGTTGAGAGGACGCATCAAATGTTGAGGCCAAGAACCCCAAAACAGTAACTCTATAAGAATGAAGCTTGGCCTACAATGTAAAAATAACAAGACAACTTATTCTATAAGAAGGTACTCAGTAGTGGCCAACACCAGTTATAGAAGACAGATACTGCTCATTCAAAGTTTCACAATTTCGCCCTAGCAACCCATCACATCAACCCCCCCCACTAAAAGGGACAAAACTACATAACTAAGAAGAAAACCAGCTACAGTCAAGACTTATTATTGATCTGGGAGATGGTATAAAGTCAAATAATCATATTACATTCTTCTTTCAACTGACTCCTCCAATGAACACAATCAAGGCTCCATCAGTTTACTTACATAGTCAAACTTCCTAACACACACACACAATTGTTACAGAAGACTGACGACACTGCATATTCAAAGTTACCCAATTCCCAAAGCACATGATCTCACTCCACCAACTCAACAGACACACAGACGCATACCCAGTCCGTAAATTTTAGTAAATCAGTACCGTGATAACATCAAATTAACACAAAAGCAGTAGCAGGACACAAAAGAATAGATGAGCAAAACAACATTTAAATAGCAGTACTGACAGTACAACAAGATCACACATGAAGGAAACTAATACAAGATCACACTTGAAGAAAACTAATACAAGCACTCATTCAATAATTTTAAATTCTCTCCAATCAGTTCTCTTTATGTATTATTTTCAATTATTTCAATTACTTGTCAAGAAGTTGCTATCCACTAGACAGCTTGGTTTGTTAGCCCTGTAATCAATGGAATATACACCAGAGTAAAAAAAAAACAAGAGGGAAAATTGACCCACATTCAATAATTTTAAATTCCTTACCCGATTAAATCTAGCTGGCAATTGACCCCCATAATTTTGCATAAGGAAGGAAATTCGGTCTTCTAAACTTTGAACTTTCGCCACTTCTTGCTCTAAAGTTCTAACTTTCGCCACTTCTTGCTCTAAAGCTTCAACTCTTGCATTACTTGCCTCCAATTCTGTTTTCAATTTAGCTACTTCAGATGATGAATCCCCACTAGAAGATGACATGGTTGAGTTTCCAAGGACTTGAGATGGGCAAACACCAAACCCCATTCCCCGCACACGTCCTGGGTGCTCTTTCCCAAAAACATTAGTATAAGCACCCTCTTCAGAAGACATCTATTCAATTTGCTCATCTAATAGATCCTACATATAAAATTAACTAACATGTAAGCAAGCATACAAAGCTTATATATGGTAAAAAGTATAAACTCAAAGAACATATTTTACTCACACTCTTTTGTTTAGCCTCATCATTAACAAAAGTTCCATCTTTTTTCTTGTGGGCAATGGAGTACATTTCACCCCTGCTATAGGATCTCCCAGTTTGGATTTCCTAATATTAGATATGAAATAATGATATCATGAACTAACCACTTAAAATTTCAGAATTAAAAAATGTTATAAGAATAAACAAACTATACCAACTCATGCTTCTTCCTAGCTATTGTTTTTGACCTAAGTGTGTGTGGAACTATACCAACTCATGTAATATTGTATTCCTATAAACCAAAAAGCGGTAGTTAGGCAGCAAGTTTCCACGGATTATATCAAGACATTGCAAGAAAGATATTCTTACCCCTCTCCCCAAACATGCCACTCTTATATTCCTGCTCTAATGTAGTTTCAAATAATGTTGAATTTTGCAAGAAGAACAAAATAAAATCATCAAATTTGGTCCACCCTATTGGTAATTTAACACTAGTATATGGCAGTATATGGCAGCAAACCCAAAACCATATTCCTGCCATTTAAAAGGTCAAAATGATTATATGAATTGGATTATATGAATTGGATTTTGATGGGATTCAGAGTGAGCGTAGGAATGAAGTATATGGCAGCAAAATCCAATTCATATAATCCATGTTGATCAATAATTTAGTTCTTTAATACTACATGAAGTATATGGCAGCAAACCCAAAACCACTAGGCTGCAGAAAGGTCAAATGGTTTTTAAGTTTAGGCACTTGCCTCCTCATTAGGTGTACAGCATGGTTGGTTTGATGCTAATTAAATAAGGAATGGCTTCCTAATACAGAAAGGCTAAGTTAGCTTTTATAAGGAAAGAAATCCCACACAAGATCACATAACCTTATTAGACGGGTAAACAAGACCACAAGAAATGCAGTTTACAAAGCCCCGGCTTCCTACAAAATAATCACATCGTCCAAATTCTTCATTATTTTGGAGGAACCATTTGTCCATTCCAATTAAATAACCCCAATAGACAAAAAAACCCACAGTATCAGGCTAGAAATAAACTGGATCCCAATCTAAATTCCAGAATCAATCAAAGAAAAGAAAATGAAACATCTGGGACACAATCCCAAACATCAGCTATGCATATATCTAAATATTTGGAGTGAATCACCAAAAAAGATAATGTAGACTGAAATAAAACAGAACGTAAAGTTGCACTACAAGCAGGTGGACATGAGCCTGAATGAGTGAATGATAAGCCTTAATACTGTCAAAAGTAGCTAAACTTTTATTTATCTTCAGACATCAGCTAAGTACCTTTAAGCTGCTAAATAGTATAAAGATGGTAAGAGATATAAGTATGTGTCTGAGGGAAATTAGTATGATACTGGTGGGTGGTATACTCTAGAATTGCTGAACATAATTCATATTGATCTCTGGTATTATAAATGAAAAATTGATTGAAGGGATGAAGAGCTTGTTAGGAATCTCGGATTTAAAGGAAACAGGTTGATTCCTGAACTAGTCATGCTTCCTACTCCAAGCCCATCAAGGATGGATCTCATAGGTGTTGAGATAAGCTCACTCTAAAGCAATTTTTAATATGTCAAACTAAGTAAGTTTAAATACTAAGATGAGATGCATCTTGTATTACTAACTGTGTGTTCATGTATAGCATAGATCTTGTACATCTTAAGTTATTTCAGGAAACCATTGAGACCAAAAAAGATTAGCAATTCACTTGGAAGAACTAAATTGCATACAAGGCAACACAAGATCAGAAACCATGCAGAAGCATAAGCTTATAAGGCACAATCGGAATCAATAAATAGATGCAGAGCAATCAGACACATATGTAAGAATAAGAGAAACATTTCAGAAAAGAAAGCAGCATGAGATGCATATGTCTATTGTTCAGATGTCATCCAAAGAATAAAAGGGATCTCAGCATGAAGCTTAAAAGAGACTCGAGTTCAGCTTGAGATGCAAGCAATGAACAGATGATAGTTCAACTTGAGATGCAAGCAATGAACAAATGATAGTTCAGCTTGAGATGCAAGGACAACTTGAGATGCAAGAACAGCTTGAGATGTCATCTCAAGAACAGACGCAGTCAGATAGGATCTCATCAGAGAAGCAACAAGAGTGCAACAAAATCTGAACTTCAGACAGAAGGCATTCTCAGTAATCAGGAGACAGCAAGTCAAGTCAACTAGAAAGCATGAAAGTACACTGACACGGTACTTTAGACTGAAAAGCTGCTCTGAACCTACTGAAAGGACTGTGACCATTGCTGCAAGCTCCAACAAACTTCAAACGGCCATAAACGGCTAGTTTCTGAAGTCCTGGTATAAAAGAGACATTGTTAGAAACTGAAAGGGGTGAGAGAGACTGCCTACACATCTGCAAAATTATCAAAGCAGCTTATCACTTCTTAACAAACATCTCAAGTACTTTCATCAGCTGTCTGAAGATCAGACTCAACTCATCTTGAGATTGTTCACTTGTCTCTTTCATCTCATCTCTGTGTGTATCATTCTATTACTGTAATCAGAGTTGAGACTCAGTCTAGCTCATTAACTTCTATATCCATACTGTGTATGAGCTTAGGCTAGACTTATCATAAACATTCATCAGTATCTTGTCTCATCTAAGATAGGAGTGTGCCTAGTCTTAGAGTGAGGGTGTGGGTCCTGAAGAGGCTGCAAGAATACTTGTAACTCAGCTAAGATAGGAGTGTGCCTAGGCTTAGTGTGAGTGGATCGTCCTGAAGAGGCTGTAAGAATACTTGTATTGGCTGGTGTCAATAGTGGAAAATCTCACAGGTTGTGGGGACTGGAGGTAGCCCAAGGTGTGGGTGAACCAGGATAAGATCTCTGTCTCTTGTCTCTTGCCTTACTCATATATTTAACTATACTGAAATCAGTAAGGTACCTTGATAATTAAAAGGATAACTTAATTGAAACTGATATAAGTATTAATCACGAGATCAGACTAAGCTCACCACTAAAATTGTATAAGCTCTTTCCTGTCTTAACAGAGACTCCAAGTCAATCAACTTGAGAGCAAGTCTCAACTATCAATTTTAGTGTGGAATTGCAGGAACAGATTTTGAAGGTCTCTATTCAACCCCCCCTTCTAGAGACGTTCAGCCAACTTCAGTTGGTATCAGAGCTCGGCCTCTAGGGGTTGAGCACACCTTTGTGTGAAGAGGATAAAGATCCATGGCTGGTCCTAGCACAAGTCTGTTCATTCCTGAAGGAGCTTCAACAAACAGACCTCCTGCCTTTGATGGAACTGATTACTACTACTGGAAAGACAGGATGAGACTGTTCATTGAATCTCAGCATGCTGATCTATGGGAAATCATTGAGATGGGCCCCTATATGCCATACATCACAGATGAAACTGGGACTCAGGGCAGCCAAACCCAGAGATCAATGGACAGATGCTGAGAAAGCAAGGTATGTTCTAAACTCAAGAGCTAAATATCTGCTAACCTGTGCTCTTAGCCGCAGTGAATATGACAAGATAGCAGGATGTGTCTCTGCAAAAGAAATATGGGATGCTCTTGAGATTGAACATGAAGGAACAAACCAAGTCAAAGAAGCCAAGATCAACATACTGGTTAGACAGTATGAACTTTTCAAGATGATTGAAGATGAAGGCATTGAAGACATGGTGAGGAGATTCACTGTCATAACAAATGACCTGAAATCTCTAGGAAGAACATATTCAAATCAGGACATGGTAAGGAAAATTCTGAGAAGTCTGCCCAAACCTTGGAGACCAAAGGTAACAGCCATCCAGGAAGCCAAGGACTTTAGCACCCTCAGACTGGATGAGCTTCTTGGATCTCTGAAGGTACATGAGCAAGAGTTAATGGAAGAAGATCTCATCAGACGTCCCAAGTCTATAACACTGAAAGCAGCTTCCAGTAACTCAAAAGGTAAAAAGATTGGCTCATCTCAGCAAACCTCACTCAACTCATCTCAAGACTCAGAAACAGAAGAGGATGATGAGGATGAAGATGATAGTGAGATGGATGACGAGCTAGCCTACATCTCAAGGAAGATCAGACGTATGTGGAGAGCCAGAAGGACTGGAAGAAAGAGTTTCCCCTCAAGAAGAGGAGAAAAGACTGACAAGAAGGGACAAGTTATATGCTTTGAATGCAAGAAGCCTGGACATATTAGGTCTGAATGTCCTCAACTCAGAAAAGAAATTAGGAAAAGTCCAAGGAAGAAGGCAATGATGGCCACCTGGGATGACACAGATGAAGAAGAAGGAAGTTAAGATGGACAGTCAACTAACATATGTCTCATGGCAAAAGGAGACTCATCAGATGAAGAGGTAAATGAATCTGACTCTGAATATTCTGTTGATGAACTTAAGTCTGCTTTTGAAAATCTTCTGTATGATTCAAATCTTCTTGCATCTAAGAGCTCTTTACTTAAATCTGATTTAAATACAGCTCTTGAGAAGGTAAAATTTCTTGAAAAAGAAAATGAAGATCTGAATCATAAAAACAGCAGTCTCATGTTGTCTCACATGAAATTATCTGAACAAGTAAAGGCCAAGACTCAAGTTCTCAATAGGCATAATCTAAAGGGTTTACAAGAAGAAAATTTACAGCTTAAACTCCAAAACAGAACTCTCATAAATGACCTAGCAAAATTTGTTAATGGAACAAAAAACCTTGAGAGACTCATTGGATCTCAAAAGGGAATTTTTGATAAAGCTGGGCTTGGTTATGAGAGATCTTCAAATGAAGTTTGGTACAAAGATTTCTTCATACTTGCAAGAAAGAAAAAGAAAGAAAGATGCTCTTGTTGTAGTAAATATGGCCATAAAGTCACAGACTGTTACATGAGACAAGTAGCATCTGAGAGAAAGGCAACTAACCATGAAGGACCCAAATATAAGTGGGTACCCAAAGCTGAATCTCTTGTTGAAACAGATGTGCCTGGCAGCAGCTAAGACCAAGAAAGAGTGGGTGCTAGACAGTGGATGTTCAAGGCACATGACAGGAGACAAAAGCAAGTTCCTATCACTTGAAGAAAAGTCTTCTGGAGTTGTCTCCTTTGGAGACAACAGCAAAGCCCAGATCAAGGGCATAGGTAAAATTGGTAAGGCCAACACAGCTCAAATTGAGAATGTATATTATGTTGAAGGTCTGAAACATAATTTGCTGAGTATCAGCCAGCTGTGTGACAATGGTTATCATGTTAATTTCCAGCCTACCTTTTGTGAGATCATAGACTCTAAAACTGGAAAAATCATTTTCTCTGGAACAAGAAAGAAAAATCTTTACTCAGTCACACTTGAGAGTCTGTCAGATCTCACCTGCCTCATGTCTCATGATCATGAGAGATGGCTTTGGCACAAAAGGGTTGGACATATTAACCTGAGAACTATGAGTCAGCTTGCTAGCCAGTCTCTTGTCAAAGGATTACCTAAGGTAAAATTTGACAAAGACCTGAAGTGTGATCCCTGCATAAAAAGCAAGCACAGCAAATCAAGTTTCAAACCAAAAGACTGTGTCTCAACTGTCAGACCTCTTGAGATCCTCCACATTGACTTATTTGGACCAACTAAGACAGCAAGTCTCAGTGGTAAAAAGTATGGTTTTGTCATTGTGGATGATTTCTCAAGATTCACCTGGGTTTTGTTTCTATCTCAGAAAGATGAATCATATAATTCATTTAAAACCTTTTGCAAAAAGATTCAATCTGAGAAAGGATACAGCATTGGATCTGTTAGAAGTGACCATGGAGGAGAATTTGAGAATGCTAAGTTTAAAAAATTCTTTGATAAAAATGGCATAACTCATAACTTCTCTTGTCCAAGGACTCCTCAACAGAATGGTGTAGTTGAGAGAAAAAATAGAAGTCTTCAAGAAATGGCTAGAACTTTGTTATGTGACTCTAGAATTGAAATGTATTTCTGGGCTGAAGCTGTAAATACTTCTTGCTACATTTTGAACAGAGTCACCATAAGAAAGATCTTAAATAAGACTCCATATGAGCTATGGAAAGGAAGGAAACCTTCAGTTTCATATTTTCATGTGTTTGGATGTGATTGTTATATTCTAAATACAAAAGATCAGTTGGGAAAATTTGAAACCAAATCAGATAAAGGAATCTTTTTAGGGTATTCACTAACCTCAAAAGCTTACAGAATATACAACCTAAGAACCAAAACTACTGAAGAATCTATGCATGTAGTATTCAATGAGGTACAAGGAAATACTCAGAAAGAAGTTGATGAGGAGATAAAAGAACTGATGAAAGATCTGAAGATCTCAACTCAGGAAGCTGAAGAGAAACTCTCATCTGAACAAAAACTGACAAGATCACCCCTGTCTGAACATAGAAGAGAAGGCCAGTCTGAAGGAGAGCCTCTCAGAAGCAGTCAATCTGAACCCTCTCATGGTGTTCAAGAGGAAGATAAAATAAACAATCAAACCAGATTTCAAGGAACAAGACAAGAGAATGTTGAGATGCAAAATGAACATGCATCTCAACTACCCAGAAGCTGGAGACTGGTAAGATCTCATCCAAGAGATCAGATACTTGGAGAGACTTCAGACAGAGTTAGAACCAGATCCTCCTTCAGAGACACAGAGAATCTAATAGCTCTTTTATCCGACATAGAGCCAAAAGATATACATGAGGCCTTAAATGATGAATCCTGGATTAAGGCCATGGAAGAAGAATTGACTCAGTTTGAAAAAAGCAAGGTCTGGAATCTGGTCCCCCCACTATCTCATCAAACCATAATTGGAACCAGATGGGTCTTCAGAAACAAGCTAAATGAGAAAGGTCAAGTCATGAGAAATAAAGCTAGACTGGTGGCTCAGGGGTTCAACCAACAAGAAGGAATAGATTATGATGAGACCTTTGCACCAGTAGCAAGACTTGAAGCAATCAGGATTTTGCTAGCCTTTGCAGCCTTCAGAAACTTCAAATTATACCAGATGGATGTGAAAAGTGCATTTCTAAATGGAATCATAGAAGAAGAAGTTTATGTAAGGCAGCCCCTGGGTTTGAAGACCCTGATCATCCAGAACATGTGCTTAAGCTGTCCAAAGCTCTGTATGGTCTCAAACAAGCTACAAGGGCTTGGTATGACAGGTTAAGTTCATTTTTACTTAAAAATGATTTTACAAGGGGTAAGATTGATATCCACCCTGTTTAAGAAAGAAATTAGCAAAGACTTATTAATTGTTCAAATTTATGTTGATGATATTATCTTTGGATCAACTAATGAGTCTCTATGTCAAGAATTTTCAAGTCTCATGCAGGGTGAGTTTGAGATGAGTATGATGGGTGAGCCTGAGATTCTTCCTGGGTTTACAAATCAAGCAGCTGGCTGATGGGATTTTTATCAGTCAAGCAAAATATACAAGAGATCTTCTCAGCAAGTTTAAAATGAGTGAGGCAAGACCAATGAAAACTCCCATGCATCCATCAACTCAAATAGATCAGGATGAAGGTGGTAAAGCTGTATCAGACAAACTATACAGGGGTATGATTGGCTCTCTTATGTACTTAACTGTCAGCAGACCAGACATTCAGTTTGCTGTAGGTATGTGTGCAAAATTTCAATCAAATCCCAAAGAGTCTCACCTTACTGCTGTAAAAAGAATATTTAGATACTTGATTGGGACTATTAATCTTGGCCTATGGTATGAGAAGGGAAAAAGTTTTGATCTCATAGGATATAGTGATGCTGATTTTGCTGGAGACAAGACAGACAGAAAGAGCACCAGTGGATCTTGTCAATTTCTAGAGAGGTGTCTCATCTCCTGGTCTTGCAAAAAGCAAAACACCATTGCCCTATCCACAACAGAGGCTGAGTATGTCTCAGCAGCTGCATGTTGTACTCAGGTTCTATGGATCAAATCTCAGTTGCAAGATTATGCAGTCAGGTACTCTAAAATTCCTATTTATTGTGATAATACAAGTGCCATAAACTTGCAAAGAATCCTGTGCATCATTCTAGGTCCAAACATATTGACATCAAGCATCATTTCATAAGGGATCATGTTCAGAAAGGAAATATTGAGCTATTTTTTGTAGATACAAAAGTCAGCTAGCTGACATCTTTACAAAACCTTTAGCTGAAGAAAGATTCAACGAGAACCTAAAACTACTAAACATATGTTCTCTTGAATAAAAGCAAGAAGTTGAGACAAGCTCTACCATGAGCTCTATGACTAAACATCTCACCAGAGATGAGACTCAAGTGTCATCTGTGCAGAGATAAGAGCTCAGACGCATCTGTCACCAGACACGTCTCATGACTCATCTGAACTTGCGTCTCATAAAATTAGTAAGACATATCCATATGTCAGAAATGGAAGGTTTTGAGCCGTTACTCAAACGGCTAGTAACTGCCCACTAACTGGGAAACTAGCCATTAGGCTATAAAAAGGAGAGCTGACCTCCCACAACTGCCACAATAACTCCCCACTAACAGGCAGTTATTACGTCTCTCTCTCTCTTCCTTTCCTCACTTGTCTGAAGACTATTTAAGTCTCTTCTCATACGCATCTCTTACTTTCTCTCTTCTCTCAAATGCGCATCAAGATCACAGCTCTAAAACTTCCACATTCTGATTCATCATCCTCTTCCTCTCCAGACAAGATGTCTTCTGATGAATCAAAATCACTCAGTATTCACTCAAGCCAAGAAACCCTGACTCGTTCCCCATCTCCACAACCTAGCACTGAATCTGAACCATCTCAAACCACTGCACCTGCACAACCCTCTCCATCCTCAAAATCCACCTCTTCCAAAAGAGCACACCCTTACCCCCTAGGATGAAATCTTAGAGAATAGCATCCCAAGTTACTCAAACCTCTGCACCCAAATCCCCTGTCCATATAGACCTTACACAACAAGAGCCAAAGAAAGGAAAAGAGAAAGCTGTTGAAGGAAAGAAGATCTCCTTTCAATCTGATATATTCTCAAGTTCTGAAATAGAAGATAAGTTTACTAAACGATTCTCTGAGAAGACTATCATAGTTGGAAGGGTGATATCAACTCAGGAATTGAAAGATGAAGGATGGGATCTGACCCCATATCTGAAAAAGCAAGGTTGGCAAGATTACCTGACAATGACAGATACTGTCTTTCCAAAGATGACAAGAGCCTTTTATGCTGCTTGCTACAAGGCCAAGGGATCCTCACAAGAACAACCACATATCATCTCTGATGTCAAAGGAGTCCACATTGAGCTGACTGAAGAGACTCTTGGAACGATTGTCAAAGCACCTGTGACTGGAAACAGGTTATATCATGAAGAGCATTGGTGGGACAATGTTGGTATCTCCTCAGGAAGTGTTGGTACATCTCTGTTCAAAGGAGGACTGATATCAGATGCCTCATCATCTCTCAATCCTTTTGGTAAATTTCTGTTTCATCTGGTTGCCAAGTGCATCATGCCAAGGGCTGGAACCTTCAACAAGGTATATAACCAAGATCTGATGGTCATGTACCATCTCAAGCATGGAATCCCCCTCAATCTACCATTTCTCATACTAAGGCATATGGAGCATGCCTTTCACAATTCAAAAATCAATGCTTCTCTTCCTTTCGGAATGCTTACCACCATCATCTTGAGACATTTCAAAGTTGACTTGAGCAACTGTGAGAAGTCTGAGGAAAGACCTGGATACATAGGAAGCAAGAATCTCAAGTCTCTGAGTCTAGATGGTAAGTCTATTCCTCCTCCTACTTTTCCTTTTACTGATTCTACACCTGCTATGCCTACCACCACATAGGCTTCCCCATCATCTCATCTATCTGAGGCAAAGAAGAAGAAGAAGAAGGCCTCAACAGAGACTGCGGTGGAGCCTCAAAAGAAATCTGAGGTTCCTGTGAAAGAAAAGAAGAGAAAGGAACAACCATCCCCCTCCATAGAAACTGAGAAAAAGAAGCAAAAGAAAAAGAGGTCCAGATCTCAGCCCCTCATTCAGACAGAACAGACTCCTGCACCGGCTGTGCCACAGCTTAACAAGGTGGCAGAAGAGGAAGAACTGAGAAGGGAAGATGAGGTGGCCAGAACTGAAGATGTTTTGGTCAATACAGAGAATGAAGCTATTCCTGACAAGGAGATCAATCTGAATGAAGAACATGCCTTTGCTGATTCTCTTCTCCATCAATCCCCAATACCCTCTCCTCCTGCTGAAGCAATCACAGAGAAGGTTTCTCCTGAGAAGGTTTCTCCTGCAAGCAAGTTAGTTGCAGAGATGCTTGTGAGCTTGGAGAAAGAAACCACAGTCTCGAGCCATGAGACAGCCCCTGAACCACAATAATTGGAGCAAGAGGCTGCTGACAACTTGATACCTCCACAAACCACTCCTGAGAAGGTTCAACCATCTTACTCCTATCAAACCTCCTTTCCTACTCCTGGAAAATTTTTCGTTGAGACCATCCTCCACTCACCTCTACCTAAGTATGATCAGTCTGCACCTTCTGCTGCAAGACCCAAGCCTGCTGATCCTCTCTCATCTGAACCATCCATTCCCACACATATCTCCCCTTCCATCAACACCTTTCTGAATCAACTCCATGAAGAACAACAACAATACCATCAAAACCTCAACAATAGATTAGAAGAAAATCAAAAGAAGATACTCAAAAAGATGAAGCACCAAAAGAAAAGACAAGAGGCTCTGTTTACTGCCTTTGATACTGTTCTCCAGGCAATGCACACATCCAATGCGTATCACAAGCAGATTAACAGTCATCTCACCCATGTGCCTCCTCTGCCGGATATCCCACAGACTGTGCCAAGGCCAACTGGACCTGACTCTGACTCATCCTCTTCCCATTCATCCTAGCTTGGCTAGCTTTTCTTGTTTTGATAATGTCAAAAGGGGGAGAGTAGGTTAGATATCTAATGAGAGTCTTAGTTAGGATTTATTTCACTTAAATGTTTGTGAGGATTGATCTGATTGATGCTAGAGATGCAGTTAGCATCTTTTCATCATTTTCATTCTGATGAGATGCAGTGGCATCTTCTGTTTTGTAATCATCCTTATTATCCTTGTGATTAATGAAAAAAATTGACTCTCTGATTATGCAGTCTAATATTTTTATTACAAACTCTAAACAAATAGACAAAAAAGGAAGCTATGATTCAGGGGGAGTTCATTTCATATTATCACATCTATTTGATTATAAGATTGCACATCTTAAAAGTTAAATGAAAATCATATCTTCATGCTTTTCTTTTTCACATCTCATCAGATATGACTTATAGTTTGACATCATCAAAAAAGGGGGAGATTGTTGAGACAAGATCACTCTAAAGCAATTTTTAATATGTCAAACTAAGTAAGTTTAAATACTAAGATGAGATGCATCTTGTATTACTAACTGTGTGTTCATGTATAGCATAGATCTTGTACATCTTAAGTTATTTCAGGAAACCATTGAGACCAAAAAAGATTAGCAATTCACTTGGAAGAACTAAATTGCATACAAGGCAACACAAGATCAGAAACCATGCAGAAGCATAAGCTTATAAGGCACAATCAGAATCAATAAATAGATGCAGAGCAATCAGACACATATGTAAGAATAAGAGAAACATTTCAGAAAAGAAAGCAGCATGAGATGCATATGTCTATTGTTCAGATGTCATCCAAAGAATAAAAGGGATCTCAACATGAAGCTTAAAAGAGACTCAGGTTCAGCTTGAGATGCAAGCAATGAACAGATGATAGTTCAGCTTGAGATGCAAGAACAGCTTGAGATGTCATCTCAAGAACAGACGCAGTCAGATAGGATCTCATCAGAGAAGCAACAAGAGTGCAACAAAATCTGAACTTCAGACAGAAGGTATTCTCAGTAATCAGGAGACAGCAAGTCAAGTCAACTAGAAAGCATGAAAGTACACTGACACGGTACTTTAGACTGAAAAGCTGCTCTGAACCTACTGAAAGGACTGTGACCATTGCTGCAAGCTCCAACAAACTTCAAACGGCCATAAACGGCTAGTTTCTGAAGTCCTGGTATAAAAGAGACATTGTTAGAAACTGAAAGGGGTGAGAGAGACTGCCTACACATCTGCAAAATTATCAAAGCAGCTTATCACTTCTTAACAAACATCTCAAGTACTTTCATCAGCTGTCTGAAGATCAGACTCAACTCATCTTGAGATTGTTCACTTGTCTCTTTCATCTCATCTCTGTGTGTATCATTCTATTACTGTAATCAGAGTTGAGACTCAGTCTAGCTCATTAACTTCTATATCCATACTGTGTATGAGCTTAGGCTAGACTTATCATAAACATTCATCAGTATCTTGTCTCATCTAAGATAGGAGTGTGCCTAGTCTTAGAGTGAGGGTGTGGGTCCTGAAGAGGCTGTAAGAATACTTGTAACTCAGCTAAGATAGGGGTGTGCCTAGGCTTAGTGTGAGTGGATCGTCCTGAAGAGGCTGTAAGAATACTTGTATTGGCTGGTGTCAATAGTGGAAAATCTCACAGGTTGTGGGGACTGGAGGTAGCCCAAGGTGTGGGTGAACCAGGATAAGATCTTTGTCTCTTGTCTCTTGCCTTACTCATATATTTAACTATACTGAAATCAGTAAGGTACCTTGATAATTAAAAGGATAACTTAATTGAAACTGATATAAGTATTAATCACGAGATCAGACTAAGCTCACCACTAAAATTGTATAAGCTCTTTCCTGTCTTAACAGAGACTCCAAGTCAATCAACTTGAGAGCAAGTCTCAACTATCAATTTTAGTGTGGAATTGCAGGAACAGATTTTGAAGGTCTCTATTCAACCCCCCCTTCTAGAGACGTTCAGCCAACTTCAATAGGCTGGGCTCAACAAGCCAAATTTCAAGTGTAAAGTAAAATTCACTTGTGAGTAGCAAACACCGAAGCAGATCTAGCAAAAAGTGGACAAGGCAAGCAGAAAAAGAGGATCAGAACTTTAAGGTAGAAAACCTCCAATGTAAGATAAACTCCAAAATATTATTCCACTATATCAAGGCCTCTCCACTCCACACTCCCAAATTAGAGGTACAAAATACAGTGTTTCCATTCCAGTAGCATCCACTCCCATTTTAATACAGCAATCGATACAAGAAGTGATCAAAGATGAAGTAAAACACACATTGACACAAGACAAGTACAGAATGTTAAATTGAAGTCGAGAAACTGAGGTTATGGAGTACACAAGACAGGTAAAACTAATTCCCTCTAATCTCTATTGTATTGTACCACTAATTCCTCACCCCTTATCACCATTGTACCCTTACCACCACCACTACCTAGACAAATGACGAGAAGCTCAATGGAAGCGAGAGAAGCTCAATGGAGACAAAGAAATTTTACCTGAGTGGGAGAGAAGCTCGAGAACAGAGGGAGAAGGTTGAGTGGGAGAGAGAACACGACGAGAAGCTCAATGGAAGCGAGAGAGCAAATGACGATTGGGGTTCGTGGGGTCGACGACGGAGGTCCGGTGGTGGTCTGGTGGCCTAATGGTGGTGGTCCGGTGGCCCGATGGTGGTCTGGTGGCGGTGGGTCGCAGAGCAGACGGCGCAGGGATAAGGGTTCGCAAAGTGTGTTCTGTGAAGAGGAGGAACGAAAGGGTTATATGTATATCAGTTAGCGTCGGCTAACCGACGCTATATTTTTTGCAGCAAAATTCATTTTCACGTAGCGTAGGTTGGCCTACACTAGGTAATATATAAAAAAAAATTAAAAAAACATTAGTGGAGGCCAACTGACGCTAATTAAATTCTGTATTGTGGAAAAAAAGGATGATGCCTTAGCGTCGGCTAGCCTACGCAAAATGAAAATTTTAGCCAAGGCCTCGTGGCCTACGCTAATTTTTTTGCAGCTAAATCCTATTTTTCTTTTAGTGTCACATATTTCCTGCATTATTAATGAAAAAGAACAAGCAAGTCAGTAAATGATAGAAAATAGGCCATTGCTCTCTTGAGATGCCATCATGTCTTATTACCCTTGTTTTGTCACTCAATCGGTATTTTAGAAAAGAGGCCCATTGCTCTCTTGAGATGCCATCTGGTCGTAACTCAAGATTCTCCTCCCAACCAAGAGAACCATCATAGTTTTCAACAAACAACCACACACGATTGTCCTTCCATTTTTTCCCAATATTTGCTATGATGTACTTTTTATGCGACCCATCGTTGACTAGAAACTTTTCCTTCAAAAGAAAAATTTAGTTATTAAAGAATAGTAAAGAAGACCGAGATAGAATATATATTCAATAATAGTTTATACCTTTATAGTGTTATTCCAAACATGGTCCTTGTATGCTAGTGGAACATCAGGCCATTTCTCATAACTAATAGGGAATTTGTTAACATTAGCAGCAAGAGATCCTAAAAATCCACCCAAAAGGCCAACAACCTCACCAATTGGTTGACCCTCTTGATTCCATTCCAAGACGACTTTCTTATCTCTACTAAGCTCTAATACATCTGCTACTCGTAATCGATCTTCCTTCATTACTCCCTCTTCATCTAAATGTAAAACAAAAACAAATTGTTAGTGTCCAAAAATATAAATCAATAAAAACTATTAAGTAATCAAAATTGATAAGATATAAATGATATACCAATCAAACGAACTGTCCAATATTTTGCAGACTTTCTCCTATAAGCATGCTGAGGATTTTGGTCTCCTTGTTGTGTAGGTTGGGGATTTTGGTCTTCAGATGGTGCGGTTTGGTCATTTTGGACTTCAATGTTAATGGATGGTGATGTATGAGCTATAGGTTCACTATGTGGTGATCCATGGGATACACCTTGACTCATGGTTGAAGTATTACCTTGAATCTGAGCGGGCGTAAAGCGAGTCCTGGGAGTATACCTCTTTGTCTTAGGCATACCTATAGAAATATGTTAATAATATGTAATGGAAAATGTATTATATGCAATATTTGAAAATAAAAATAAAAATAAAAACATTTTGTAGAAAATGATAAGAAAAAAAACAAGACATAAAATTGTACCCATACTTGTCATAAAATCATATTATCATTATCAACATCAACGTTTTCATTAAAGGTTGAAGTTGGAGGATCATCATCCGTAGCATCTCTTGCCAATTGTGTAAACATAGTATCATCAGGAAAGACTTGTTCCAAATTTTGTCATGGATAGGCCTCATCAGAAACCATCATCTTTTCATCTTCTTCACCCATGTCATATAAATCCCTTGGTTTCACATGGATAGGTATGCTCCAACCCTTTTCTTTCTCATCATCCACATAGAAAACCCTTTTTAATGTATGGCTCATCATCTTCTTGATGCTTAAGTAATTTTTATGTGCAAGCTTAACATTAAAGCATTCCCTGCACACAGATTTCAGAGCACTTAAGCTATGCCTCAGAGAAAATTGATGGAGTTTAGATCTAATAAGTCTTAGTCTAAAGTATGAAAATTGACAAAGTACATCTATGCAACACCTCCTGATAATATCATCACAAACAACTCTTGTAATTCTGGTCGGTGGATTGGTTATGTTGCTGTTTCATCAGATGAAGAAGCTGTGAAGAGACTTGGAAGGAGAGACATAGTGATAACATTCCGTGGAACAGTTACCAATCAAGAATGGGTTTCGAATTTGATGATTTCATTGACACCAGCTATGCTTGATCCACATAATCCACAACCACATGTCAAAGTTGAGTCTGGTTTCCTCTCTTTGTATACTTCTCATGAAACCTTTTCAAAATTTGGACTTGAGAGTTGCAGGGAATAGCTTCTGTTTATTTGTCATGTTTTTAATGTTTTCTTCTTATAAGGCTATGAACTCTATTTTGATTTCTAAATTTGATCAAAGTGTTATTTTAGCCCCTATTTTTTTTGTTACATAATTTCATCCCAAATGTGGCATCAATTTTATAAACAAGAAATGCTACTGTCAATTCATCTTTATAGTAAAAAGGGTAAAAGAAAATTTTATAGTAGGAATTATGAATTTTAGTTGCAAACAGAGTTGGAGTTAAAGATTCCTCTACCAGAAACAGAGTTGGAGTATCAAGTGATAACAAAGTTGGAGTTAATGATTCCTCTTCCAGAAACAAAAAAGATTCCAAATACATCTTAGTTGTTAGATGTAATGACGCTGAGAAAAATGACTAGGCCAAAAAACCCAATGACGAACTAAGCTGTCACAACCCTAAAAACCCACCGACAACACAACAAAATCAAAATAGTAGAAGGGGGGAAAGGGATGAAGGCGAAACAACAGAGAAAAACATAGCAGAATGGGTAACGTTTTTAAGATAAATAGTTGAGTTAACAAAATACCTTATGTGCTTCAACAGATGCCAAATCCAAAACCTAGACCAGCTTTCTCAACAGATGCGTATCAACAACCCAACGATTTTAGAGGAATTGAAAAGAAAAATCTGCACCAAACGAAAATCCACAGATTATATTTAACGATCTAAACTCTACCGTTATTATGCTTCTCCAAACATTCACCAAATGCAAAAAAAAAAAACCAAAAAATAGTTAGGGTTTTGTAGAATACCTTCGATTAATGGATTGGAAGAGAAAAAGCATTGAGTTCCTTCACCGTGTTGAGAGTAAACCGAAATAGAACGGTGGGGGGGGGTGAGATGAAATGCTATGTGATTCTGGGAGTAACAAAGGAAACGCTAGGGCTCGAGTAACTGAGTAAGGTCAATTGAGGCGTAATTGTTTTTTAGTACTAATAATAAAACCGCCTCCATTTGACTGAAACCGCCCCCAAATGATAAGCTATCAGAGGCGGTTATGTTAACCGCCTTTAAATGGCCATTAAGGGTGGTTTTATAATAACCGCCGCAGATAAACTGCCGTCGGTTGCTTCCTTTGGTGTAGTGAAAGGAGTGCCTGACCTAAACATGGGAGAAATTATTGGACTTACCTAGATGCTTACCAAAAGCGACACGTGTATTGTCAAAAGACGAGACGTCTCTCTGTGTGTGTAGCGATTGCATGAGATTTCCCTTTTTCTCTTTCCTCTTTATCCAATGGTTGTGATGTAAAGTTTTGAAAAACCATCCATAATAACCATCAGATCTGTTTTCACCATTTTCCAACGTGCAATAACGCTTCCCCATAACGGCTGCAATGATGACCATCGTAATCACTTTTAATTACCAATTAACACTTTTGGGTAAGTAAAAAAGGCTAATAAATGGTGAGTGGGTTTTAATCATAAGTGGGGGTTTTAACATTAGGTGAGGCTTTTATGTTCTTCCCTGTGTCTCTTCAATTGTCCCATTTCTGTATTTAAATACTAAACATAACTCCCAGAAATTTTCACGTATTAATTCTTCCTTCTTCCACAATTCCTATTTCACCTGTATCCCTGCGTGTCCTTCTTCCCCGAGCGTCATCCTTCCTTCTTCTCCGTTCCAGGTAATTACTTGTTCTTTCTCATCCCTTCTTTCCTTTGCTCATGTTCGAAACAATGACTAAGAAAAGTTTGAAAGAGAAAACCCATGCTGATAATAGTAACCCAGAACCTGCTTGCAGCAACCCAGAAAACACTTCCACCAGTAATCGTGTCTCTAAAAAGCTAGTCCCTAGTCCTCAAGTTTAATTGTTTTATTGGTGGGTTGCAAATGATGTAATCATTCACCACTCTATATTTAATACCCCTGAGAGTTTGAGTGAGATCCAAGCCCTTTTGACTCCATCCCATTCAAATCTAAATCGCTATTTACTAGTGGAAGCTTGTGATGAAAATGTTTTGGTTTGTTCAAAACGTCCCCTAGAGAGTTCTTCCGAGATTACATTTTTATATGAAACCTTCATTACCAAACTGCAAGTTCGGCTTCCTTTATCTGATTTCGAGAGTCAGATTTTGAAAATATTGAATGTTGCTCCTAGCCAGCTACACCCCAATAGTTGGGGTTTCATCAAAGCTTTTGTCATTCTATGTCACCACCACGGTCTTACTCCTACCCCTAGAATATTGTACAAAAAATCTATTGGATGGACATTTTTAAATGGTATTGTTGGCCGAGAGATTTTAGTGTTTGTAGCCTCTTCTTATAAAGAGTTTAAAGAAAGGGACAGATGATAAGCCCGATTTCTTAACCGAGTTGGAACGAGTTCATGTAGACTTTCTCTCCTCCTATAAACCCCTGAGTTTTACTCTTCTCCTGGAAATAGAAGGAGATAGTGATTTAATTAAAAAATACTTGGGTAAAAATATATGTATATGTGTGCTTCTGTTGACTTTGTTCTTGTGTTTTGGGACTTTAGTCTTCTAACCGAGTTCTCTTTCTTTTCAGTGAAGATAGATGAAATGGCACCAAAACCCGAGCAATTTAATCCTAGAATGGATGATCTGCTGACTTTTCAGAAAAAGAAAACCAACAGCCAAAATACCAATCTGAAAGGATTCCGAGAAGGTGGTTCTTGTTGACGTCGACCAAAAGGCCTCCTCTACTACGAAGTCGGGTTTACCTGCTAACAAAAGGCCTCGAGCTGAGCAAACCAGGCGGTCTGGCTCTGTTATCCCAACACCAACCGGAGACGGCTCGGGAGCTTCCCATCCTCCTCAGGGGAATCCCACTCCTTTAAGATGGTGGCATTTGTTCCAAAATTTCGAAGGGAAACCATACACTGAAGTGACTTCAATCTTTGATCGTCGTATGTCGTTAGAGCAAATGGTCGGCATCAATTTCTGCCATGCTGAGGACCGAGCTCGGGTAACGAAGGTCGGACTTCGTAATGTGAGCATGATGTCTCAAGTGTTCTCCATCCAAAATGCTTTTCTTGCTCATGCTCTAGACTCTAGACTAGGCACTCTTGAGAGGGATTTGAAAGAGAAGGATCAAATCATTAAGAAACTTAACGAGCAACTGAGTCAGTGCAAGAAGAATGATGAAGAACTAAGTGCTAGTAAGGAGGAGAACAAGATTTTGGCTGTTGCAAAGGGGAAGTTAGAAGAAGAACTTAAAGCTGCTTGGGATGCTCTGACAACCAGTAATGAGGAAAAGGCTAACCTAACTACTTAGATGGTGAGAACATGTATCATCATGAGCGGGGTTTTAACAAGGCTGTGGACCAAGTTAAATTCTTGCAATCTACTGTGAATTTGGATGGCGTGGGGATTTTCAAGGTTATTGAGGACGAGAAACTTGTAGACATTGTTGCTGAAGAATGATGCTCTTCCACCCTGCGACCACCGACTTGACATTATTCTGTTTTTTTTCCTTGTATTTCCAATGTTCTTTTACTTTGTCAAGCTTTTAATATATTATTATTGTTTATGCTATGATCCTTATCCTTCTTTCTTCTGTCATGTAGTTTAGATTTGGTAGTAACATTTTGCAAAGAGATGACGTAATTCTGTTAACTCATAACCCCTTCTGAGTAAGGAAGTCCTAAAAAACGCTAAATAGAACTTTTTCACCAAACTACCTCTAAAAACGTTAAATACATCTTCTCACCAAACTAACTAAGTGTTGACAATTTAGTATTATTTTCAAGCACTTATAATGTTGCAGTTGTAAGTAAACATTATGAAGAGAACTACTTATTAAACTGACTAAGTGTTAACACCTTAGTATCATTCTCAAATACGTATAACGTTTTTTAAACGCTGCAGTTGTGGGTAAACACTACGAAGAGAACTACTTATTAAACTGACCTGGTGTTGAAACCTTAGCATTATTTTCAAATACTTATAGCGTATTTTAAACGTTGCATTTATGGGTGAACACTATGAAGAGAACTACTTATTAAACTGATTAAGTGTTGACAATTTAGTTTACAAATAGATAAGCCGTAAACAATACTTCGTGAGAGATGTTGTTTCCGAGCACATTACCTCTACGTAATACCTCTTCCGTGTACTTTAATATGTGGGGAATGTTTCGTCTAAGTATTGGCCCAGGATACGTTACGTCCGAGTACTTGCTCGGGAAATGTTGTGTTTGCGTACTTGCTCGGGAAATGTTACATCCGAGTACTTGCTTCGGGAAATGTTGCGTCCGAGTACTTGCTCGGGAAATGTTATGTCCGAGTACTCGCTCGGGAAATGTTTAGTATGAATTTCACAAATATTTGATTTTGATAACTAATGTGTGCCTCATTAAAAACTCTCTTTAAGACCAAGATAGAAAAGAGTACACACCTTTTATTGAAAGAATGTCGTACAACCTAAGTCCAATCTTTTCCTATTTCACACATAAAAAATAAAGAAGCAAAGACGAAAAAAAAACTTAACCTATTTAACTATAAAAAAACGCAAATTAGCCATGTTCCAAGTATGAGGCACCTGAGTTCCATTCAGCTCTTCAAGTCTGTAAGCTCCCTTGCTGACCTCTTCTTTAACCCTGAATGGCCCTTCCCAGTTTGGAGCCAACTTCCCAACTGAGTTGTCTTTTGTCGCTCTTCTGAGGACTAGGTCTCCTTGCTTCAACTATCTGTGCACAACTTTAGTGTTGTATTTTCTTTCCGCTCTTTGTTTACATGCGACTTTTCTGACATGGGCGGCTTCTTTAACCTCCCGTAACATATCTAAATCAGTGAGCCTTCCAAGCTCATTACGATGTTCGTCAAATGCAAGGGTTCGGAAACTCGACTCCAAAGGCGCCAATCTATTCTCAAAAAGCCTCTGACGACCGAGTACCATGCTGATAAGGATTAGACATAGTTGTTAGTATGAGAGTATCAGATGGCCTTGTTTGACTAGGTCTTCCCCCCTTTATACTAAGTACCGAGGCGATAAGGTTTGAGAACCGAGAGCTTCAGGCACGTAATACGGAGATTACGTGAACTATCAATCAATGGGCCCACCTGGCCCAATGAGTGATCAGTACCTGGTGTTGGGCCGAATAGCTGGTATAGTACAATATTATATTTAATTTTATATATAAAATTGCATTAATCAAGCAACAAAATTTATTTGTTAGCCAACAGATTAAGCTAGTACATATATATGGTGTCTATATACTTATTTATGCTCATTTATTTGAGTCACTAGTAAAAAGAAAAGCCACTTACACTCATTTAATTGGAAAATTAAATATCATAGTTAAGGAAATATAATGAATAGACTGTTGAGAACAAAATAAAAGATTCATTCTAGCATGACATTTATATATGATAATATAATGACATGGCAGCAAATATGTTAATTAGACCATTAATATTTTAATACTACAATTCATATTTATGTTTTTATATATTATAATAAATAATAGATTTTAAAATTAGACTTGATCATTGAATTGGTAAATTTCTAACACACCACTACACTACTAGAAAAATAAAAAATAAAGATAGAATTTAAGAATGGATCAAAATCACTCTTTAAAAATTACAAATTAAGTAAAGATTTAATTGTCCTAACAACACTAATTAAGATACCAATAAATAAAATATTTTTATTAAAAATTATTGTATTCATTATATTTATAACATTAAATACTTTATATTTAAATAAAAAAACTTCTTTATTTTTTTTTCCTCACCAATGCAACAAATTTATTTCTTTTCATTACTTTGCTATGAAAATAGTGATGAAATATTTCGTCTAAAATCTCCATCACAAATTCTACCATTTATATGTGTTAACCATAGGGTATCCCTATTACCGGAGGCAATCTTGTTCAGGTTTAGCCACAGTTAAGGCTCATCACCCCTCCCTAAGAGTGTGTTTAGTGAGGATTGAACCCAGAAACTCTTCCCACAATCTCACTATGCCAACTGACCCACAACTCTTTGGTCACAAATTCTACCATTGAAATTGAATTATCATAATATTTTAGTAAGATTATTTTTTACGAAATTTCCTTTCTTAAGTATTGGCCACAAATTTCGTTGATAAACTAATATGATATTTTTTAGTGTAAAACCACACGTATCCTCCATGGGAGACAATCCTATTCGAGCGATCTATGAGTGGAAAAGCTCTCTCTCCGAGTATTTAACACAATTGCATACCCAGAGCTCCGACTCGAGACCATGAGTTAAGCAGCCTCTTACCAGTTGATCCACATGCAAGGCTTAGGCCCCCAATTGCTAGTAACATCCTTTATAAAAAACTTATAAACTTATATTATTATTATTATTATTATTATTATTATTATTATTATTATTATTATTATTATTATTATTATCATCATCATCAGGCCTAACACATTGGTTTAGAAATTGATATTCCACCTTAAGGTTGAGGGTTCACTTCACTCCTTATTGATTTTTTTTGTTAAAACTCCTTACTAATTGCATTTTAACTTTTAAGCCTTTTTTTCACCTCACTTTTTTGAAAATACCCCAACATGAAAATTTGCTTGAGGCATCGCAATATGTTGGGCCGACCCTATCCACGTGATCGGTGGTAACCAATATGTTATTTTAGAGGAAGAATTTGCAACAGAAACCTCAAAAGCGCCATATAGACTGCAGCTGAAACCCTAGCACAGCTGAAACCTCAAAGAGTCGCCGCCTCCTCCCCCTCCCTCTTAGTAGATGGGGGTTCCTCCTCCTTGTGAGGGCTCTCTTCCATTTTAGATGGATTGTCTCCCATTTTAGATGGGTTTTCTCTCTTCTATGGTAAGAGTTTTTCTTTTTCTTTTCTTTTTTTATCTCCTTCTTCTATCTTTACCAACTCCTCCCCTTCCCCCTTGTCTTCTTCTACTTTTAAGTTTCATCATTTCTAATTTCTTCCCATCTCTCCTTCATTTTCGTCTTCTCTTCTACCACCCTCTCTACTCTGATTTTATTTTTATTTTTTTCCGTTTTATTTTCCCTTATTTTCCATAGTTGTGTTAAGTTAATATTTTAGGAGGTTAGTTTGAATATGAGATATCAAGAGGTTTTTCTATTTAGCTATAACAGATATGTTCTGAACATGGGAACATAAAAAATAAAAGAAAGAAGTGAAGAAAAATAATTCACCCAGCAAGCAACTCCAATGTCACTAATGACCAACTTAGGAGATTTGTTACTTTCTTTTTTTTGCCTAGTTTAATTGATTTGTGAACGAGCATACTTTGTATTGTAAAGTTTATCTGTTTAGTATTACAATATCGCTCTGTTCATTGCAGTTCGTTACAATTGTAGATGTTGTATGGCTACCTTTGGGGCTCAATGGATCATAACCTTTTGACCATAAAAAAAGAGGAAGAATTTGCAACGGAATTTTTTCCCTCTAATTTTGTCCATCACAAATCTATTATATCTATTATATCTATTAAAGCTGAATCACAAACTTACGCGTTGCCACATCATCCATATTATTGCCACATGTTTATATTTATGCCACATCAAGAATAATATGATGTGTCATGTCTCTCCTTGCAATTCACTCACTCATTCTAAACCATCCAAAATCTCTAAATACAATCAATGCCCTTTTTCCACATTAATAACATATTAATAAATTAATATGTTACAAAATAGTTACATATGTGATATTCCAAAAGACACTACAAATTCCTCCTTTATTAAATTTGTATTCCTATTATTTTTATTACTTTTGCACTATAGACATAAAATTTAATTTAACATATTTAATTTTATTAATTTAATATAAAATTCTTAATTTAGTTACAATTTAATATAAACCTACATACAAAAATATTTTTAAAAAGAATTAAACAAATTATAATTTTAAAATTCTCAATAAATTACTAAGGACCCTTGAAAAATGAGTTAAAATTATAATTTTAAACAAATTATTATAAAAATGAATTAAAAAGCTTTTCAAAATATTTTTTAAATATAACAAAAACGTTGCTTATATTACAATTAACATAATTGATTCTTCCTTGATATTTCATAATATATTGCACTTTTATCAATGGAATTTATTCCTAGGGAAAATTAATCTTTCTGAAGCATTCATATAAACTCGATTTACATAATATACGAACGTATTTTAATTTTGAGGAATCTATCATATGTTTTAACCAATTATATTCATTGACTTCAATTTGACATTTCCATTCTAAAAAGAAGGTAGTTCTAATATTTTTTTGTGAAAATATCAACTAAAACTTATCAAGAGATTCACAACTAAAAAAGTTATATCACAGTGTTTTTTATTTATAATTTCATATGACAATTTTATTGAATTTTATTAATTAATTTATATACAACAAAAAACCAAGCATAATTAATTTTTTTATAATTACATAATTTAAAAACAAAATCGTTTCTAATGCAAGTATCAAATTTAATACAAATTATTCTATTCTTAAATAGTACTAATTCAAATTTAGTGTTGTTAATTGATTTAACAAACATAACTATAGGCACAAAATAATATTTTTGTTATATTTAATTTTTCTTATTCATATATTATTATTTTCTTCCACTAGATATTATATTTATACCATACCCTATATTATTAAATAATAATATAGTTCAAATGTAAATTTTTTAACATATGTTAATTACGATAACTACTCTTAAACATGACCAATTACACTCATTGACTCTAATAATTTATTCATATGTAATATTATCACTACAATTAAAGATTTTCTTCTAATCAATTCAACTTGTGTTAAATTTGAAACTTGAAAATTAACCGTATAAATTACACATATAATTGATTTATAGTTCATACATATAGTTACTATGACTAAAATCAATGATTAATGTCTCATAATTTATAGCAATTTGCAACGACAGATTTATAGCAATTTGCAACGCTTTTAGTTTTTTTATTAAACACGTGACTTACTTTGTTTTATTTAAAATGAACTGTCTTTTCTATTTTATTTTTTTATGTTTAATACTTTTAATTCACTCCCAACTTCCTTGTTTCCTTTGCTTATTACTAGCAGTGATATATATATATATAAATTATACTATTTTATAGGACTTCATCTAAACGCGTACAAGATCTATTTGAAATATAATATACCGGGCAAAAAGCAGAAAAGTTTTACATATTAAAAAGAATAAAAAAAGCATAAGTGTTGGGGCGCATACAACACAGCTCACGGCATCGTTGTAAAGGATTGATAAGTGATAACAAATAGCTGCAAGATCTAACCAGCAGAATGTATTGCATATTGTCTTGTAAGAACTCAAAACAAAGTGAGGATTAAAGTTGTGACTGTGAAATTAGCTTCAGTTTCATTTGTTTCTCGAACATCAGTAAATGGACAAATGAAGAACATTATAATTTTGGATTTCCAGTTTCTAAATGTCATTAACAGCATCATGCAGTAACGTAACAATCGCCTTCAGAAGTCAAAATCCCTACATTAGCGTAAAAGTACCCTATTACATTAAACCTTTCAACACATATCATCATATATGTGGGCCATCACTGTTTAATTACCTAGAAAAGAAAGAAGTTTCTAAGACAACAATTTGCATTTTCTTAGAAGATGGACACATCTGGAGGTGGTCCGTATACACTCATCCAGGAAAGTGGTACTCGCCATTTGCCACCTTCAATTCCTGAAAGTGCAATCATCACAAATATTATCAATAAATTTTAATGATTTTTTACTTGCAAACATGTCTATTCACTAGTTACAATTAAATCTTTAACTTGAGCAAAAGGAGAGACGCAGATTTGAATCCAAGAAATTAAATTTGTGTATGGTTTCATCAAAATCACGTTTTAAATATGGATCCACGTTTATAACTAGTGGAACCCCGTTTTACTTAAAGTGGTTTCCAAACACGCTCTAAGTTTGGAACCACGTTCACGCAGAAGCTACAATAACTTAACACACGCGTGGGTGATATCCAACCAGTTCCAAACACAGATTAAAATGGTATTGTATTAGAGTAAGTATTATACCTACAATGTAGGGTACTAGGGAAATTTATCATTCAGATCTAATTCTAGATAACAGATACTGATATCACAAAGTCATCTGCCCAGAAAAATGGTATCCGAAGAGAAAAAATAGCCTCAAGATTAGGAGGAAGGATGCAGGGATTAGAAAAAATAATTTTCAAAATCCACATTTAAGTGAAAAACCTGTGTAGAACGATTATCTAGTAATTTTTCTTTTTTTTTGGGGGGGGGGGGGGGGTAGTAAATCATAATATCCTTGAGAAAAAATATTGGGAATAATCATTACTTGTTATGATAGCTGATAAGACAATTTTGGCATAAACCATTACTTAATCAACTTACGGGGAATCTACATTCAAACAAATTCTCTGCTCATTTAGCTGAATAGCAAACAAACAATAGATCAAAATCAATATTAAAAAGAAAAAAAGAGAGAGAAATAAAGCTCACCAGAAGTAGGATGACTCAGCCTTAGAAGTTTGCATGCTGCATCAGCTAACTGAAAAGCATCAGATATGTTGTCTCCTTCTGAGCAATAACATAACAAGCAGGTGACCTTCAAACCTTTAGCCTGATACATTAAACTAAAACCTTAGAGTCATCGATCCATATTTATGTTTCTTCCTTCAATTTTGCAATGAAAAGGTAAGCAATCATCCACCATGCTCCTCTTATATTTAATTTTTTAAAATAATTGGTGAGCAACTGAACTATTATATTTTACCATTTTCCGACATTGAGATTTATTCCACATGAAAATGAAATTCCCAATGCATGTGACCTCACTTTTATCATGGCATGCAATGAAGGTAGAGCCTCATAACATTTCATTGTCATGTAAAGAAAACAACTTCCAATTAGAAATTTTTAAAAGAAAGAAGTAAAAGTAGTTTGTGAAAACAGGCACCAATCATAAATCAGATGTGTCACATGATGATAGCATTCATTCCACTCCTCATTCTTCTGTTTAAATGATTACAAGAGTAACAAGTAATATGACATTATCAACTTCAAGTGCTAATATGTTACCTTCAGAAAAGAAAAAAGTGCAGCAAAAGGCAAGCTAGCATAATAATTTTCTTCTTCTAGTTCATCTTCTACAGGAATGATATCTTCCCGAGTTGCATTTCCTTCAGCTAAATTACTAAGATATTTCCAATGCTTTTGAGAAGGGTCATACTCCTGAAGTTTCTTCCACCCAAGCTGTTCACAGTTTTCATCTGATCCATTGCTGTTGGCACTAGAAAGGTAATAAATCTGCAAACCACTAATATGACAGCCAATAGATATATCAGAATGGGAAATATCTCAATGCAACTCCCTAGACCAAGTTGGGTTCTTACATTTTACATGATTGTCAAGGTGAGAATGGACATAGTGTGTGTTTGGTTTATTACAAAACCACGTTTCAAACGTGGATCCAGGCCAACTCTACTCTCTGTAGCGTTGGCGTGAATCCATGTTTGAAACGTGGTTTTGCATTAAACCAAACACACGCATAATCTTCATGCAGTTATAACATGAACAAAAGTGACTATCACAGAAACAAATGAATTGAATGTCTTAATTATAAAGAAGTGCTATTTCAAAATATTACTGCCTCACCTTGACATGTCAACTTTTTGCCACTTTCCAAAATCTAAGCTGGAGAGAACAATAATATGCTTCTTTCCACTACCAGCAATAAAATCAGCCAAGTTTTTCGCAAAATCCAACATCATACCCTGTTCAAATAACCATGTATTAATTGCAATTTATCCTTCCAGATTCCAATATTACTTGTGTCAATTCAAGCATTAAAGCTAATAGAAAACACCAAGCATGCAACGAACATTAAGGTGAAGCATTATAGCTCAAAAGTATCGAGAAGACTAATAAGTGACATGCCCAGTAAATTGTAACTTACTCTAGCCATACCACTAATTAAACAACCACAATTGTATGTTAGTCCAAATATTAGCCAGCAATTGTACATATTATTCTGCATAACTACACTAAGAATCAATTAGGTAGTTAGTAAACACTTTGATATTGGAGGCGTGAATTTCAGAGATGAATTGTTCATTTAATGCACATCCTTGAATTTTACACCTCCATCTTGAACAGTACAGCAGACTACCCCTAAAAGAAATATGCGCGGGCATAGAAAATTCTAATTAGGAGTGTTTCTAGTGCAACAGATGAGATATCCAACATGGAAATACACAATAACACCAGTTGGTTATTATATCCATTTATTAATCTATAACTATAATAACTGTTGAAGTTACAGGGTTTTGAATAAAGAAAGGAAGAAGAGAGGAGAAGAATAATTCGTATAATTCGTAATAGATAACTAATAATAGATTGATTGTTAATGGATAGATTGATTACAAAAGATTATACACTTACACTTATTTATATTGCTCAATATAGACTAGTAATTAGGAAACAAATCATAATAATTATCTAGAAATATGGAAACTAATCATAGGAGATATTATAGGATTAAACCTAATCTTAACGAATACTCTTAAGATATTAAATATATTATTCTAATATTCTAACACTCCCCCTCAAGCTAAAGCTTACTAAGCTTTAAGCTTGTTAGTGTTACAAATATACCCATATTAACAAAATTGAATATAATAAATCGCGGGCCTAGATAGACTGCATTGGGAAAGCCGTGGGGCCAGATAGAGAACACTAGGAAAGCCGTGGGGCCAGTTAGAGTACACTAGGAAAGCCACGGGGCCAGGTAGATTACACTAGGAAACCCACGAGGCCAGGTAGATTGCACTGGGAAAGCAACAGGGCCAAGTAGATTGCTCTGGGAAAGCCACAAGGCCAGGTAGATAGCTCTAGGAAGCCGCAAGATACATCTATAGGTTCTGAAAAGTCATGGGTCTAGAACCACAACAGGTAGGAGAGAGAAAACAACCATCAGAGGAGAGAGAAACAAGCCAAACAGGGATGACCAGCAAGTACGAATCCCAGAAACGTCGAAACAAGACCAGATTTGGATAGATCACAGCAAGGAGGAGATGAAGACAGAGCACACCGGTAAATGCACGGTGGATGGTTTAAAAGCATGCCGGAAAGATACACGGCAGGGAGGTTGGAACTAAAAGAAGGGTATGAATATAGAGTGAGAGAGATGAACAAATAAAAGTTCAGAACTTTGGAACCCAGCAGCGGAATAGGGCCGGGACAGGTCATGGTGGATGGTACCGCTCGGATACCATGTTGAAGTTATAGGATTTTGGATAAAGAAAGGAAGAAGAGAGGAGAAGAATAATTCATAATAGATAACTGATAATAAATTGATTGATAATGGATAGATTGATTACAAAAGATTAATAGATTATACATTGACACTTATTTATATTGACCAATATAGACTAGTAATTAGGAAACAAATCATAATAAGTATTTAGAAATATGGAAACTAATCCTAGGAGATATTATAGGATTAAACCTAATCTTAAGGGATATTCTTAAGATATTAAATATATTATTCTAATATTCTAAAATAGCCTATTGATCACATCCAGAGGCAGTGAAGTCCATTGTTGCAGGAAATAAAGGTTAGGAGACAGCCAGAAGAAACATTCAAGATTACAAACTTAAAGGACAAAAAAAGGGGGACCAAATTAATGCTCATGCACACAATAAAAAAAAGCAAGTAAAATTCAAGCCTCAGCTAGACCACATTCCAATTTTACTACCAATAACTAATTTTGAGTAAGGAACAGGGCAAATGTCAGGTTGAAGAAATGAACAAGGCAAATGTTGTCTCAGGCGATACCTTAATCACTGGGGATCTCTGTTGGATGATAGTGAGAGCATTAGAAGGGGATTCATAAGCTGCAAAGAAGTGATCAGAAAGAGATGAACATTTTAAGAGCAGAGAATTTGAGATTAAAATTAAGGAAATTTATAATAGTGACAGAACAAAAAAAAAAAAACAAAGCAGCACCTTCAATAGGAAGAGAAAGGTCTCCTTGAGGAAAGGGTCCATAAGCATCATTACCAATACAGGGAAGAACGTAAGGATCATCCAAATACCCAACTCTCTCTGAACCCATTGATGAAATCAAAAGGTCTGTTGCTAGCTGCCCCACATTCCCAATGGACAGAGCAGGCTGAAAACACACAAAACCACCAATTCAACAATGGGGGAGCAAATGTGAGCTAACCCCACAATTTCTCCTACAGCAGTGAAATGAAAAGTTGAAGTCTTTTTTTTTTTCCAAATAGAGAAATCCATAACACAGCAGTGTGAAAGACAGAGGAATGAATTGGAAAAAAGAAAAGATAGAAAATGAATGGGTGAAACCCTAGAAAATGATACAAACCAAAATCAAAGTGGAGCAATCCTCATGAAGGTGCTTTCCTTCTTCAGGAACGAAGTTCATCTTCTTAGTCAAAGCTGAAACTTGTTACTCTGTTACAGTGTGTAGTGTTAAATGACCTTAATCAGCACAGTGTATTGTTTCAATCCTCAATGAGTCCAGTTTGGCCTGCAGGTTTATGGTTGACTTCAGTTCTAAAACAAGTTTATTAGAAAATATATGTAAAACAAAATATAGAGGTTCATGAACAAATCTAAAATTCTGTACTCACCCTGTATCTTTAAAGTAGTAACATCTTTTTAACGGCCAAGAGGTGCATAACATATCATAAGGCAGAATCATAAGGCAGAACTCATTAGAAAGAAAACCATTTACAAGAAGGGAGAGACGACGAGAGAGACATAATGAGTTACAAGTCAGAGACACAAGTTAGTTACTCTTTTAAAAAAACTATAAAAGAACTTGTAACACACAAAATCTTCTATTTCCATACCACGTGTTCAAGGTCTTAAAAAATTATCAACTTCATTCCAGAAATACATAGAACAACCATATGGCCTGCAAAGCTACCAACATGATACCAACTACCAAGTGAAAACCCCCTATGATAGAATTTCAGTAAAGACAGGTAGATTGTGCCATATCTAATTTTGTCTGAATCCGCTCAGAGATGTTTCTGAAAAGCAAGTCCAAATACAACAAAAAGAGAGCCGCAATTAGAACAACAGCTATGGAGGGCCAGTGACTTTGAATATAGTCCAGGATTAGAACATATCAATAATAGTTTAGTGCAGAGGCAGGGGATGTTTGTTAGTGGTCTAGTGCGTAAGAAAATCCACAATCTGCTTGCTTTTATGGTGTTGCTGTTGATAGGTTAGTTAAATAGACACAATATGAGCAATTCCATTTCATAGCTAGAAAATATATAATACTAAGTACTAGCTTATTAATCATAATAATGGCAACATTTAAGTTTTGATTTGAGGGCCTACGCGCCCTACCTTCTAACTATAAGTAAATTATTCTTGTGTATATTAACACTGACTTGCTAACCTCCAATCCTCACTGATCTTCGAATTCCAATAATCTCAAAATTCAGATGTTGAAAAGTTTATTGACCCAAGCCCAATAGTGTTGTCTTGGTCTGGGATCACAGCCACACATATTGTTTTCGTCTATATAAGGCATTAGTCCTTGATTCACATAGAACCACTATGGGTAGGGAAGATTTCCCTCCCAGTGTCTAAAGCATCTAGACTCAAAACTATTGACTAAATTGGATCTAGCTGATCTATATTCTTTCTTCATGGAATTTAATAATATCTTATAAGAATATGTTATAATATTTCATCCCATTTCATCCTTGATCTTCACCTTTAGCCATCTAAGGGAAGCATTGACCTTTTTTAACATGAACAGAACACACATGACTACTGATAATAATGCAAGGTGGAGCTTGACGCACCCATATTTTGGTGGGTAAGGAGCAAGAATCATAAGTAAATCAAGAGATGAATTTCTTCTTGTAACATGTACACCAATCAATCAATACATTATACAATCAGTTTATGTATATTAATTAATTATATTACTGTAATCAAAGCATCACAAACACAGTCATAAAAATCATGATCGCCCAATAAGCAAAATTAAAGTACGCCACTCTGATGGCATTGGCAATCAATTTTAAAATGCAGAAAATTTATCCCCTGAATAACTGACCTTCTCAAGGTCAATTATTTAAGCAGAAATTCTCTTAATCCTGTTCAGCAATCTTGACCGAAGTGCAGATATCTTAAATTTATATATCACAGCTTTGTTAGAAAAATCTTTAACTCTGCTTGAGAAATGGCAAATGGAGGCATTCAAAAGAACTACAGTCATAAAGCATGTATATTTTCTTATTTACCAAATCTAGAGAAGCAGGTAAGCAGAGAAAGTCGGTAGCTCACCTTGATGCCGTAAAAAATCTGAAATGGGTTGGCTCAATTTCCCCTTTGTTGAGCGCACCAACGAGCAAAGATATGAAAATCGAAAATGAACAAAGCTCTCGAAGAGGGGAAGAGAATTTTCAATTTGTGATTGAGTCTAGAACTGCTAATCGAAGCACAACGCAATGAGCATTGCTGCAAGAGAAAACCGAAATACAAACAGTGAGATTCGACTAGCATTACCTGGATTGTACGAAGCCTGAAGAGGAAATTTACGGTTGATTTGGGAACGTGATTGAGGAATTTGTGTTAAGCTAGGGTTCACAGTGTTGATTTGGGGATTTAGGGTTTAGAGGTTGAAGAGAATAAGAGTTGAGACGAGAAGAAGGCTTTTTGACAATACAGGTGTGAAAATAAAAATTAATTACCTAAATAATGCGGCAAAAAATTAATTTACCAATCTGGGGTGGAAAGTGACACGGTGGAATGAGGATGTGCTAACTGGATTGGCGCTTCATGAGACACCAACTCAGTTAGCGCATCATGTAATATTTCCCCAATACATGATGCGCTAACTGAGTTGGTGTCTCATGAACAATCCCAGAATATATTCCCGTATCTGTTGTGATGGAAATAGAATATATTCGTTTACGGCAGAATATATTGTCCTATCTGTTGTGATGGAAATAGAATATATTCTTTATTCTGGGAATATATTCTTTCCACGATTCATTCATGCAAATTATTGTTTCTGTTGAGTGATATCTGTTTGAAAAGAAGAAACATGCCTCTATAAATTAGAGCAGTCTCACTTGTGACTGAGTTTAATAATTTGTGTTGTTTTTGTGGTTTGGTTATTGTGAAACTAAATTATTGTTTTTGTAGTTTGATTATTTGTTAGTAATTTAGTAACGTAAAATGTTAATTTTATGGTTTGGTTCTTGTGCAACTAAATTGTTGTTTTTGCAGTTTGATTATTTGTTAGTAATTTAGTAACGTAAAATGAGTCAAATTATTACTTTCATTTACTGGAATGGTAGAAAGTATGACGGTGTGAATGGTATAATGTTTGAAGGTGATAAGAAGGCTATTAAGATAAAAGGGGAGTTAGTTTTAATTTTTTGAAGAAGAAGATTCACAAAAAAATTAATCTTGGAAATAATCAAATTGTGTCTAGTCTAACTTGCAGGTTTTTAACATCACAAAACCCCACCACATATACGGGTCTTCAAATATTTGATGATGAAGATGTGGAGTGCATCATTCAGGCTTTCGAGCAGCAGTCATTGATGATTGTGCTTGAATTATATGTAGAGATTGACAATCTTGGTAGTTCAGCTGCACCCGTCCCACCCGTTCAACTGGATACGCAATTGTCAAGGGGGATTGAACATGATCATGCATATCAATTAGGAAGTGTAACAATTGAGGACACCAACATTCTTGATCGTGAAGCTTACGAGAATGTGGTCAGAGAATGTGACGATACTGAGGATGACGAAGATGAAGGACAAGTCCCCGAGGGAGATTCATCCGATACAGATGTGGGGGGTGACCTTGATGCATCTGATGATCATGTAATCCCCACAATGTTTACTCAGAATTCACCAGATATTGTCTCAAATGAAGATCAACCTGTACCACCACAGGAAGGTAATGACTAATTTTTATATATTGCTATTTATTGGTACTTTAGAAGTTATATATGATCTGGTCCATTTTATAGGTGGAAGAGAAGCTCCTTATTGGAATTTAACACCTCACTATAGTGCAATAAATTGGGACCACTCTGATGAAGAGATCGAATTTCCTGGCTTGGATGTCCCGGGATCATGGAAAGTTGGTGATGAGTTGTATGTTGGATTACGTTTTGATAGCAAACAGTCTGTCCAAATGGCGGTTAAGCATTACTCCATGAAGATACACCAGACGTACTATGTAGTTGAATCGAAGCCTACGTATTTCACCTTGAAGTGTCCAAATTACTCCGAAGGTTGTCCGTGGCGGATGAGAGCAATGTTAGGTAAGAGATCAAATAAATGGGTCATCTCTAAATGGGGCGGTCGACATACCTGCATGAATGCAATGCTATCTCAAGATCACAAAAAATTGGATTCAGAATTTGTATCCACGTGCATATATGGTATGTAAATTTTATTTCAGTAAATTTGTTTATATTATTAATTTTCATGAAATGTTATTACATCATGTGTCTAAAGAAAAGTAGTTATTTTGGTGTAGGCATGGTTGGTATAGATCCATCTGTTCCCATTTCGTTGATTCAAGAAAGGATCAAAGGGCAATTTGGTTACTCCATCTCGTATAGGAAGGCCTGGAAAGCTAAACAGAAAGCAATAGTGAGGGTGTACGGCGATTGGGATGAGTCTTACGCACTACTGCTTAGATGGTTGGATAAAATGGTATTATACTCACCTGGATCTACTTATGAAATTCAGACGAGGGAGTTTGTATATGATAATGCAGTGGACCATCGTTTTCGTACCTTTCATAGAGTTTTCTGGACTTTTAAACAATGTGTAGATGCCTTCAATTTTTGCAAGCCAGTGTTACAAATTGATGGAACTTTCCTGTATGGGAAATATCGGGGGACTCTTTTAATCGCCACCACTCAAGATGGAAATACCTGTGTCTTGCCAATTGCATTTGCTATCGTTGAAGGAGAGACATTGGAGGCTTGGTCGTGGTTTCTGTCTAATATACGTGCACATGTGACCCAAAAGCAAGGAATATGTCTTATATCAGATCGACATGTGAGTATAAAATCAGTCGTAGCAAGATCCACTGTGTGGCAGCCTCCAAATGCGTATCATGTTTATTGCATTCGGCATATTGCGAGCAATTTCAACCTTAAATTTAAAAATGCAAAACTAAAAGCAGACCTTCTGAAATTGGGTGAGTATGATTTCTAATTTTAGTCATTAATTATAAAAATTTATGTACATAAAATCTAAGTACTTTTTTCTCTTGTTGGTTGTAGGGTATACGCCATGTGTCCATCACTTTGAAAGGAATTTGAACAACTTTCGTGAAACAAGTCCAGAAATCCAAAGATGGATTGATGGCATCTCAAAAGAAAAATGGAGTCTCGCACACGATTACGAAGGTCGTAGGTATGGACACATGACGACTAATCTGTTAGAGGCTGTGAATAAGATATTGAAAGGGGCTAGAAATTTGTCGATAACAGCACTAGTCAAGTGTACATATGCACGACTAGTAGAGTATTTTGTGAGGCGTGGGGCAGAAGCACAATCGGAAATATCTGCTGGACGGAGATACTGCAGAAAGTTCACTCAGTTGTTCATGAAAAATCAAGAAGATGCTTGTTCTCACAGAGTGCACAGATATGACATCCAGTCGACCAAGTTTGAGGTTGAGGAAGCATATAACCCGGTAACCCAAAGAGGGGGGTCATACATGGGTTGTCATCTTAAATAAACAACACTGTGAGTGTGGGGTTTTCCAAGCTTATAGGTTCTCATGCTCACATGCTATAGCTGCGTGTGCCGCTGTGAGTATTGACTTCTATCAATATGTTGATCCTGTGTACTCTACTCATAGTATTGTTGAAGCCTATTCTGGACAGTGGTGGCCGATTGGAAACGACGACAACATGCCACCATATAATGGTCCACGTATTATTCCTGATTACTCGACCATTCGTGGTAAAGGTCGTCCCAAGTCAACACGCATAAGAAATGAAATGGACTGGACAGAGTCTCAAAGATCACAAACATGTACCCATTGTCATCGTGTAGGTCATATTCGTCGCATGTGCCCTCATTATTTAGAGGAGCAGCAAGACCAATCTCATGCTAATGACAATGTTAATGATCCTTAAATAAAATTTGTGTTATTGTTCAAATATATAGTAATAATAATAATAACACAACATCTATAATATTATAAGTAATTTTTAACATTAATAATAATAACACAATATTTATTATAGTATAAATAATTTTTTAACATTAATAATAATAACACAATATTTATTATAGTATAAATAATTTTTTAACATTAATAATAATAACACAATATTAATAATACGTGCATGGCAACACGTGGACAGTGCATGGCGAAATTAAGAAATGCACATGATGCCCTAACTGAGTTAGCGCTTCCCCTTAAATCATAAATTGCACACAACGCGCTAACTCAGTTAGCGCTTCCCACATTTCCCACATTTAACGCAATGCGCTAACTGAGTTAGCGCTTCCCCCTAAATCATAAATTGCACACAATGCGCTAACTCAGTTAGCGCTTCCCACATTTCCCACATTTCACACAATGCGCTAACTGAGTTAGCGTTTCCCACATTTCCCAAATACACACAATGCGCTAACTCAGTCAGTGCTTCACACATTTCACACAATGTGCAAACTGAGTTAGCGCATCCCACTTTGACCAATCAATGTAACGCGCTAACTGAGGTAGCGCTTCCTTCATACCTGCTCCCTTGCTGACCAACATCAGACACGCCCTGCCATGCTGGGATTCTCACGCCACGCCTGCCATCCCATATTCCCACGCCACTCCTTGCATTTTCAGAGAATCTCATGCGTGAATATTTTGAAAATGTGAGAGATTCCTCTGCATGATGGACATCACAATGAAAAGGCTATTCACGTGAACCAATTCATGTAAGCTTCGCTTTCACGTGAACCACTTCATGTGCATTCATCTTTCACGTGAACCACCAACCAATTCATGTATTTTTTAATTTCACGTGAACCACCCACGGGTCTCCACTATATATATGTATATACATTTATCATGCAATGTCCAGATACAACTTTTCAAAGTTTGCAAGTTTCCTTAATTCTCTCATCTTCACGTCTACTTTCTTCAAATATTTTTCACCCTTATGGCATCTCATAGAGTTGTTCATCCCGGTCCAATAGACCCGTCACTTTTGCACTTACAAGACATTCATGTCTCTGAGCACATTTGGAACGGTGCTTGTGATAGAATTTTAACAGTTCGACGAGCGGGTGATCGCAGTGGACGTGCAAATGTTGTTCCTGAACAAATCAAGCCACTACTTTTCCAAGCTGGTTTTTTAAGTGTTGCTTTATTTGATTTTTTCCAAATAGACCATACTTTGATATCCGCTTTGGTAGAACGATGGAGGCCCGAAACACACACCTTTCACATGCCACATGGTGAGTGTACCATCACCCTATTAGATGTGAACTTTCAACTTGGTCTAAAGGTTGACGGTGAACCGGTCACCGGTGTCACCTACGCCAATTGGCGGCCTCTAGTACAAGAGTTGTTGGGCGTGGCTCCATCTGAGAAGGAAGTGCAAGGAGGACGTCTCAAGATGAAGTGGCTTAATGAACATTTTGGTGACTTCAATGCCCACGCCCATGATGAGATACAAATTCAACGGTATACTCGGGCGTTCATTTTACGTCTTATGGGTGGATTGTTATTTCCAGATCACTCTGGTTCATATGTCCCCTTGAGGTATTTACCGTTGTTGGCAGATTTAGAAATGGCGGGCTCATACAGTTGGGGGTCCGCGGTTCTCAGCTACCTGTACAGAGAATTATGTAAGGCCACCGACTACAATCGTAAGGAGATTGGTGGAGCATGTGTTCTCGTACAATTGTGGGCCTGGATGTATTTCCCATCTATCGGCCTTGAACATCCCAGACCAAATCCACAGATGCCACTTGGTGAAAGGTGGTTAGGCGGAACAACTTTTACCGCTCAACAACGAACACTCAAAGAATATCGAAACTTTTTTGATAGGATGGAGAGTTCAGACGTAAGTATTGTGAAAATAATATTTACTAACATATTTGCGTCTAAATATTATACAAATACTATGAAACTAATATTTACTAACTTATTGTGCAATGTGTGCAGATTCACTGGTTTCCATACAGCCACGAAATCTTCAACGCGCTACCGGCATATTGTTATGAGGGACGTAACATATGGCGATGCGTTGTGCCACTCATCTGCTTCCACATTGTTGAGTGGCATCATCCAGATCGTTGTATGCGTCAGTTTTCTATGGTGCAACATATCCCACGCCCTCCATCACAACCCGATCATCTGCATGATGTCAGTTTAAAAGGAAAGACTGCTGAGAATTGGCGTGTCAAACATGCCATATATGTGTCGCAATGGGACCGGCGACTAGATTACAACTGGACAAATGCGGTTATTGAGGGTAAATACGAATTCCCATCCAATTCAGAGTATATGGTGTGGTACCACAAGCACACCAGACGTTGGATTAGTCGAAAAAATGCAAAGGACGGCAACATGGTAATGTTTTATTAATTTTCTCAGTTCATTCTAATAATATCATGACACATATACAACATAGTTTTCATATTTTTATTCTGGTTCTTGCCCCAGATTGATACCTTGGAGCGCATGTATTTTACCGTGACATCGGAAGGGGAGAGTACTTTCTCATTTGCAAACATGCGTTCAGAAATTAGTCATTGCCTACAGATTTGTCGTTCAATGGACAAAATAACTAAACCTGCAGTATCTGCTCCACAACCATCTCAGGCTGGTCAAGAATCACAACTTACCACTGACAACCCTGCGGGACGGATAGAAGGAAAGGGACTTCATCGTCGTCGTAGACGAGTTCCACATGAACAACTCACAATCCCACCGGCGCCACAACCTGAGCCAGGGATGTATTATGTGCATCCCGTAGATCCTTTTCAACCGGTCTCTTCTTATAATTTTCCGTCTAACCCTTCGCCTCCACATATGCCTTCTCCAAGTTATAATAATCCCCCACACTTTTCAATGGAGGACTGTTATATGCCCACACCGGCAAATGTTACTCCACCGGTGTATTCCCAACCAGGTGGATCACAGTCAACACCCAATCATTGGATTGATCAATGGCAACATGCTCCAATGATGTCACCAGCATATGGTGGGTTCACATACCAAGCCGGCACTTCCACACAGCATGACCCACCAGGCCAAGGTTTTAACTTAAATGAAGCATTTGCCCAGAAGCCAGTGCATCTGGAAACATAGTGGAAGGTGAACAAGACGACATAGAACTAAGAAGAAACCCACCTCGGGATGCTAGGAACCGTCGACGCCATTGTATTCTCTTTCCGTTCCCCCCAAATAATTAACTTGTATTACCATCATTTAAATAAATAACATATAATTATATTCAATTATTTTCTGCCAACATTATTTTTATTTATAATTATTTTGTTGCAATAATTTCAAATAATTTGGATTGTTAATGAGACACCAACTCAGTTAGCGCATCATGCACTGGGGAAATAATACATGATGCGCTAACTGAGTTGGTGTCTCATGAAGCGCCAACCCAGTTAGCGCATCCTCATTCCACCGTGTCACCTTTCACCCCAGATTGGTAAATTAATTTTTGGGCACATTATTTAGGTAATTAATTTTTTTTCACACCTGTACGGTCAAAAAGCCCGAGAAGAAACTCAGAAAATGGCAAAACCCGACCTGCTGCTGTGCGTATGAGTTGAATAAACAGTCTGGGTTTGATTATCCGAACTGAACTGAGAAACGATTCGGTTAATTATAAACTGCTTTTAATAAACCGGTTCAAACTGCTTTTAATTATTGAAGAAAACGAAGCAGAACAACACTCTTATGGGCTTTTAGGGTGCAGGCCTCTAATTATCTTATAATGGGCCTCACAACATATATGCTTTTAACACCCCTGTTTCCGCTATTCACACCCCTACACCGCTTTTAAATTTTTTTCCTTTATAACCCTCTTCCCATCACCCCACCGCCATTTCCATCTCCCCACCTCCACCCCGTCCACACACCTCACCTGTGACGCCCATACTAGGGATGGCAATTGAGCCCAGGCCTTATGGGTACTCGCAAAAATTACCCGCAATGGGCAGGGTAAAAACCCGCAAAGCGGGTACGGGCAAAAGCCCGAATTTTTTCATGGGGACGGGCGTGGGTACGAGCACTTTGATGCCCAGCCCGTCCCATACCCGCACTCATATATATAATTATTTAATAAAAAATATCATATATAATTATATATAGGGATATATTAATTTTATTAAAATATATAATATATTTATACATATTTTAAAATTGATATATATAATATATTACAAATTAAAAAAATATTTTTATAACTATCTATTTGTGTTTTTTTTACTTTACAATGTATGACTAATTAGTTTTAATAATCATTTTTCACAGATCTTGAAGAATTCTAACACATGATGTTCAAGTTTATAAATTAATGTGACGTGAAAGTATATTGTAATATTGTAACTTTTTCAATTGAGATATAATTTTCTTAAATTAATATATTTTAAGTAAGTTGTTAATTTTTTACTTAATAAAAGTGCGGGTAACGAGCGCGGGTACAGGCATATAGGTGCCCAGCGGGTAAGGGGACGGACACTAAAGTTACTGCCCACGCGGGTACAGGCGCGGGTACAGGCTTTCCTTGAAAACGCGGGTACGGGTACGGGTACTGTGGTACCCTGCCCAGAGGGTACCCATTGCCATCCCTAGCCCCTACACCATTTCACTTACCTTTTTCTTTTGTTTTTTCTTTCTGAAAATTATTTTTTTTAAAAAAAACACTTCCAGAAAAATAAATTTTTGAGGAAAAAAATACTTCTGGATATTAATTTATGGATAAAAATGAGTTTTGAACAATAAACACTTCCGAAATTTTATTTTTGAAAAAAGATAGAGGTATATTTGGAAAGTCACTTTCTAGAGGGTGTGAAAAGCAAGTCTCCATATTTTCATATTAGAAAAAGGGGTACGTTTAATATGAAGTACCGGATGGGTGCTTCACCCATGTTCCACCTCTTTTTACCTGCAATTATAGGTTAGTGACTGGTTCATTAAAAAATTTAAAATAACTGAAATGCCTCGTAAAATTTAATTTTTATGTAAAAGCCAAAATTTTGGAAAGCTCACGTTTTCCCAACAACAGCACACTGCCACTATTTGAGTCCGTACAAGTGGAATGAGCTACCATGACGTAAAAATAAGATAAAATATTATAAATATTTTTAATTAAAAATAGTTAAATTCGTATATAATGTTAGTATAGAACATTTATACAAATATTTAATGATGTATTGTCTTAATAAATATAGGATTTAATTAGTATACACTGTCGCTGTAAAGAAATTTTACACAGACATCCAATGATGTGCTGCCACATCATTTAATGAATATGACACCTCGTGTGTTATTAAATTCAATAAATTATGTGGCAGCACATCATTGGATGTCTGTGTAAATTTTTTTTTACACTGACAGTGTACATATATTAAACTCATAAATATATACTTCATATGTTATTAAATTTAATAAATGATATGACAACACATTATTAGATATTTATATAATTTTTTATATTCATAGTGTGTATACCCTTTATCTCTCTAATTTAATTACTACCCCAGGTCCTATTTATAAAAAAATAAATTATCAAGACCAGGAAAAAATCTTGAAATCAGTTAATTGTAATTAATAATTTAATAATTTTAAATTTTATTTCATTAATATCCTTAATATTTAATAAATAAAATAATGGTAAAGTTACTTTTAATTAAAGTCATTATTAAAGTAGTAATTTATGCTCCAATGACTGGTCATTGAAACTAGTGTAGTACATCGACTATAAGGGAAATGAATGAGTGTAGTTGACAATATATTAAATGTATAAAAAGAACTTCGCAATTAATACAACTAAAAATAGTACTCCCTTCGTTCCATTTTATTAGTTATTTAAGTTTTTTCACACAAATTAAGAACAACAATAAAAGACTCTAAAAGATATAGTAGTCTTACTAAATTACCCTTATTAACTTATTATACTCTATTCATCATTTTAAGTGAATACATTAATAAGTATTATTTATTGGTGTGATACACAATTTTTCAAACTTTTTTTCCTATAAAAGTGGGAGCAAAAAAATGAAAAATTGACATTAATGCTCACAAAAAATGAGTTTTTTAAAGTGACGACTGATAAACAATTTTAAGGACTTAATAATGAGCTTTCACAAACTAAAGTGACCTCCGCCAATACTTTTAGGGATCAAATTGGGGGTTTGCTAATTTTTTCTCAAAACAACTAATATATTGAAATAGAGGCAATATTATGTTTGTTATATTTAGGCTCAAGAAAAAACATTTATTTCTTATAAATAAAAAAAATAAGACCGAATATAGTATTATTTTTTTCCATTTATTATCTCAATTATTCTCTTGAAATAAAAACTTTTTCAAATGGAACAAACAAATAGTATAGGTGATAATATATATATATATATATTTTGATAGTAGACATAATTAATAATTAATGACTTTAATCAAGTAACGAAAACTTAGAAACTTAATAAAGAAAACATTTAAAATTCAATTATTTGAATAAGATATGACCCGTTTAACATTAAGCAAAATTATGCTTCCACGTTGCTACAACAATCAATTCGCAAATTTTTTTAATTAACAGATAAGCACCACATTGAATTAATTTTCAATTTCTACCAGAACAATGCGTAGCATTTACAAACTAATTTTTATGAATTGTAAAATAAAAAATATAATTTATGATATTAAGAACCAATTTAGCCATAATGATGACACGTCAGAATTTGGTTCGTAAATGTCAAACTGTGAGAGTTCTTTCATAGTACCGTGACCCTGTCTAGTGTAAAGTAACTGATGCCTTGAAAATGTAAACCTGACACACTGCGTTTTTGGTCAAAATGTAAATTCATAGTAACTAGAAAAAGGCAAACAACTTGATTCGGTAACCAGTATGTAATCTTAACCGTTAAATAATTTACTAATATATCTAACAATTATAATAGGTGAAACTTGGCACCCTAGACGCACCCTAGAAAAAGAGGCACGGACAAAAAAAAAATAGAAACGATAGATGAAAGTCAGCGAATTGATTCTTGCACCGCATTCTTTGAGAAACACCCCCCAAATTTTTTATTATTTATAATTACTTTTATGCCTCAAGCTTTTTTATCCACCCATTTTAGTTTTAAAAAATAGTGGTAATAGAATAAATTAAAATATTGATGTTTTATTTGTGAAAAGTTATTTTTTAGGTAAAAGTAATAATTAATGGGAGTACAAGAGGTACTTCAACCCATGGGCGAGGCTACACAGGGGCAATGGGTGGCCATGGCCAACAATATATATATATTGTTGGGTAAAATTCTATAGTGGTGGGTGGAAGCCTAATTAAAAGAGGACATTGATAAAACTAATTGATAAGACGGTGGTGGCGAGTTTTCAGTTTTTTTTTTTTAAATTTCAACGAAGTTTTACAAATCAAAACTAAAGAACCTCTAAATCGAGCTCACTTTAAAATTTAGAGACCCATATTTCTGTCGCTAAATAATTGGTCTCTAATTCGACCTCTAAATAGGTGGAGTTTATTTTCATTGAAAAACCTTTAAATCAGTCTCTATCCAAAATTTAGAGACCGATATTTCGGTCGCTATATAGTCGGTCTCTAATTTGGTCTATAAATAGGTGCAATTTATTTTGTTTGAAGAATCTTTAAATCCGGTCTCTAAATCGCTCTCTATCTAAAATTCAAAGACCGATATTTTGGTCACTAAATAATCGATCTCTATTTGAAATTAAGCAATCGAAATTTTGATAGCTAAATAATCGGTCCCTAATTTGGTTACTAAATAGATAAATTTGATTTTGGTTGAATTTTTTTTAAAATCGGTCTGTATAGTGACTGAATATTTTCGGTCTTTAAATCGGTCTCTATAGTGACCGAATATGTTCAGTCTCTAAAGCGGCCTATATTTAGCAATTTTCTAGTAGTGAATACATCCATGTGAATCTAGATTTGTCATCAACAATTGTAAGGAAAAATATGTGACCAAACAAAGATGGTTGTCAAATATCCCCTTATATGCATCATGTATCAAGTCAAAACAATGAGGTGAACATGTAGTGCCTGGAGAAAAAGAAAGTTTTCTTTGCTTTTCCAAGTGACATGTATCACAAGAATCAAAAGTATTAGTACATTGAATGAGAGGAATTTGTGACTGCATAGCTACAAGTTTGGCATGAGATAAGTGTCCAAGTCTCATATGCCACACATTATTATCATATTTTGCAGAAATTATTCACATAAAATAGTTTGGAATTAAAAACATAAGTGGAATTAACTTCCTAAGGCAACTTCAGAACATATAGTCCATCTTGAAGATCAACTGCACCAATTATCCTCAAGCTCTTGAGGTCTTGAATGTGACAAGTAGTGTCAGTGAACTCAAATTTACATTCCAATCTAGTTGCCATCCTTAAAACAGAAATTAAATTGAAATAAAATGATGGAACATATAGCACATCAGTTAGAAACAACTCATTGGAGAAAGTGTAACACCCTCATCTCATGATGGATATTACTCGACTAACTTGATTGAGATTTGTTAATTACTCTTTTTAGGGAGAGAGTAAAATTGGTGATTTTTTTTAAATATTATCTTTAATTAATAAATTATTATTGGGATAAAACGAGAAGAACATATTAGTACTGGAAATATCATTTCATTACTATGCAAAATTACATCGGAAATAACATACATCTAAGTTGTGGTTTTAGTATAATACATTACAAAAAGAAAGTGGTCTTTCTATCTGGCTACGCCCTATCTGTACCGTACACTGCTACCTATATGTATATCCCTTAACACTACTACTTAACTCATCAAGATCCGGTTCAACCTGAACACCACATCTATCTTCAGCACAGTGTACATCCTTATGGAGTTCATGCCCTATTAGATGCCAAAAGAGTGGCAGACAACAAAAAGGAAAGACAAGGGGGTGATAACACTTTACATGAACTCACTTAGCATAAGATATGATGACTAAAGTAAACAGATACGGGAATTCACACAATTCAACCAAAATATACACATACTCGAGCACATTTAATATAGTATCTTAAATCCACATCGCAATATATACAACCAATTCCATGATTCACAATCATAGTATTATGTAAGATGCATGAGGGCCCGAGAAATCACCACCACAGTGCACACCAATGTTATTAAACTCGAACCGGTGATCGAATCGGTCCAGGTACTGGGTCACTGGGTCACTGGTCGAACCGGTGAGTCATTGGTCGAACCGGTGAGTCACTGGTTGAATCGCATGAACCGGTATATATTAAAATTTTTATATTTTATATTTGAAAAATTGAGATTTATAACAAATTTAAATATATAATATTTATAAATATATTTTACATGATATAATTTATTTAAATATATTTTATAATATATTATATTAATTGCGTTTAGTTTACAAATGATTTCTTTGCATACATATTTATAGTATATACTATATATTTAAACCAATGAAATATATATACTATATATACTATTATTTGCATCTGCATTTCAAGAGGTCGCTTTGGAGTAGTGGCTGGTACGTGGTCATCATTTGCACGGGGTAGTAAGTTCGAACCTCAGCGAGTGCCATTCCGGAATTTTTTAGCAACGTGCGCGACAATTTCACATTTTCACTCAGTGCAGGATGGACCAGACCGGGCCGGTTCACGGGTTAACAACCGAGTTTCCACGGGTTGGGCCGGTTTGATGATGTAAGCAACGGGCCAACAACATAACTGATCCATATCATCAACCGGACCGGCCTGGGGTCCAGTTTCCGGTTGAAATGGTCCGACCGGCTGGGCCGGTCCGATTCTTATAACACCGGTGCACACAACAACTACAAAATCATATGGAAGTAATAAGGTGTTAGAGTCTGTACTAGTCCCGGTACTAAGAGCCTTGCTCATATATTTTTTTTACCGAACTTTCTTTTGTGATACTTCCAGACAATCTCCATTGATCCTGAAACCTTGAGAGCGACAAGTGTAATCCCCTGAACTCGACAGTAGGTAGCTAGCCTACGTCCCCTGATATTCAGCCCGAAACTCGACTATCCTCAAGGTTGCCGTCCTTTTCAAGCTGGAGTCCTCTGCAAGACCTAGTGCACTAGTCCCAACCAGTTTCACACTCGTACCGAGGTGTCACTTCCCCGTTTAGTCATAAGGTACACAACCTTAGACATCGTCAATGCTTAATGATGCATGTCATACATCCTATGCATTCACAGAACACACATTCCTTATCGGCAAAGCCAATCCAATCCTTTCACGTAACCACTCCCCGTGGCACAACCACAGATTCAATGACTTTCCTTCATAAGGAAATCCAAACCCCATCTTGGGTCAATCCACGCTCTCTCTCTCGGCTCCTCAAGTCTTATGCAAGTAAAGTGTGTTTGTTATAAGCTTTTAAGGTAAGTTTTATTCCATTGTTTTCACGTTAGAGATTTAGCTCCACTTATACCCTAGGATTTACTAAGTATTATGCGTATTTCTTATGTACCTTACTTCACATTCACTCAAGTATAGTATTATAGTGTTACAAACTTAGGAAGGATTTCTAACTAATAGGGTGACACTAGACAACCCCTAACTAGAGTCATAACGTATTAGGGTTAAGTGTATATTGCATCTCCATATGTTAGGCTTTCATTCTTTAGGTCTAACTTACCTTATCTTTAACTTAATCTTCCTTGATTAAGTCTTGTCTTAGGTAGTTAAGGCTTAATAAGTATTAATCCATTGAGTAATATTAGATTTAGTCCTTAATTAAGTGTAATCAATCCTTAATTAAGTGTTAATCCTTAATTAGATTCTTAATTAAATCTTAATATGGTTAATACAAGCTTAACAATCCTTAATTAGCTAAGTAGGGTTAGGTTTAACCCTTAATTGTGCCTTGTTTATGGTTAATCTTCCTTAATTAGGTTATGATTAAGGCTGATCTTTGCTAATTAGGTCTTAATCTTACTTAAGGTCCTAATTAACTCTTAATCAATCCTTAATCTCTTTCTTAATTATGGATTAAACTTTTAATTATACTTGATTAAGGTTAATCATGATTAATTAGTCCTTAATCATCATTAGGTCTTAGTCATATTATTAAAACATTATTAATCCTTAATTATCAAGATTAATATTGATTAAGTAATTAAGACTTAATTATAATTAACTTGATTAGGGTAATCTTGATTAAGGTTAGGGTTAATCCTCATTAGGGTTGCTTAAGGTAAATCTTGATTACTTGAGCATTAATCCTTGTTAAGTCTTACTCTTATTATTAATCATCATTAGTTTAGGTAATTAAGAGTAATCTTAATTAAGTTTGTCCTAGTGGACTAACTTGTGTGATTTAATTTAGTGGACTCCTTAACTTACTTTAAGTCTTAATTCATCATGGGTAGGATTAAGGTTGAGGTCCAACACTAATCCAAGCTCAAACGTTTCTTAATTATTTTTGTTTGGCCATATGAAGTGTTTTATGAGTTTTTGGGAGGTATCTGGGCCCAAACTAGAGGCCCAAGGGTTAGGTAACTCTCGGGGGTTCATTCTACTAAGTTGCCATCAAGTAAAATGAGTTTTAGGATAACATTATTGTAGGGTAAATATTTTACCTGAATTTACTTCATTTTATTCACTTAAGTTTTTATCTTTTTACTTTTACTTAGTTACCTCAAGGTTTTTAACCTTCATCTATGGGCTACTAAGGCCCAAAAACACTCCAACATCACTCTCATAAACATTTCAAGATCAAACACATTCATCTCATGAATCTCACACGAACATAGGCAAGAACACATATGAACATTCAAGAACACTTTGAATTTTATGAAAAATCAATAAAATCCCAAAAATTGTAAAACTTAAGTATGATGTCTTACATTTATCACATATTCATTTTATTATGCCAAATCATCCAAACATACATGTTCTTATGGAAAAGTCATACATTTAAACATAGCTAAAATACTTCATTTCCAAGATTTAACCATGCAAACAAGCTGTTTAATTCCAAATGACAATTTTTGCATACTCATAGTCACCATACCAACACATTCCAACCATTAAACCAAATTAAAAACCATGCTTACATGCCTAAGTAAGAATGGCCGAACCATATTCAAGAATAAATAGGTTCATGCATTCAAGTTTTCATGAAAACAAAGGGAAGGGGAAAGAGGGTCAAGGATCAACTTCACTCTAGTCACCAATCCTACTAGAGTTCAAGGGTTCTCCCCCCTTACCTAGTGAAGTCAAAACTTCCAACAACGGAGGATGAAATTTGTGAGCTCCACCCAATCAAAAGATCTACCCCTCTTTATGCTTCTTGAGATCTCCCCAACAATCTTTCTCAAAGGGAGGTGAAAATATTTGGATTAAAGGCTAAAAAATGGAGCTTTTAATCAAGTGAGAAAATGGAAGGTGGAGAGGTGAGGAAGAAGATGAAACTCACGGCTAGGGTAAAATGAGGGAGAAGGAAAAAGTTGCTTTTATAAAAGGTAGGAGACAAAGTTGCTTTTGGTGGTACAAGGTGAGGTAAGCATGTTTCTCCTTACTTTTTGATTAATAAAGTGTGCTTTACAAGTTAATGTGGGTTCTAATTAATGTTAATGGTAGGAGAATACCATTAGTGAGAGATTAAGGTGTTATGTTGGAGGGAAATTTGAACTTTAGGGAAAGACATTTTGGTCAATTTCCAATAAAGGTAGGGGTAAAAAGGTAATTTCACACCAAAAATTCCAAAAAAATCTAGAAAAATAGGAAATTCATTCCTAACCTTATTTAAACCCTATTTTATGATTAAAAGTATTTAACCACCCAAATACACCATACCACACAATAAAAATCATACAGGCAAAAATGTGGGTGTTACAAAAAGACACTGATCCACAAAGATATGTGGTGATTTGACTCCCATCTGGGAGATTAATGGCTATTGGTTTAATTCTTCTGAAAGATTGAAATAACTTTTAAGAAATGCACACATGGTCAGTAGCACTAATGTCTATAATCCAAGAAGAATCCTTAGAAACAACCTTATTCATACCTTGGATCTTACTTGGACTAGTCTGTTTAGGAAAAAACAGAAACTTGTCTGACTGAATGTTGATTTGGCTGGATTAAAGCAAGAATAGCTTTATGTTAATCAAATGTGAAAAATAAACCAGTATCTGTGCTATCATTTATGTCTCTTTGAGAAGCATCACTCAGTTCTTCATCTTCATACTTTTTATTTTCCTCATTAGAACACATATTTGTTTGTACTTCTTTCTTGAAGTGGGGTGGAAATCCATGCTTTTTGTAGCATTGATCCACTGTATGGCCAGTCTTATTGCATAATGAACAAACTCTTTGTCCTCTGCCTCGTCTACCAGAATTTGAGCCAAAAGATCTAAAGTCTCTTCCTCTACCTCGACCTGTAAAATTATTATCAACAACATTCACAAAAAACTTTGCCTTCCTCCTCAGAGTTAAAATGTGATCCAATCTGCCTCTCTTGTTGAATAAGCAAGGAAAAAACCTTAGTTATGCCCGGTAATGGTTCCATCAACATTATTTGTGACCCAACAGCTGAGTAATCTTCATTCAAACCTCTCAAGAATCGAATGACATAATCATTACCATGATAGTATCTAATGGTTGGAACCAAATTGCAGTGACACTCAACCTCACAAGTGCATTTAGGATTTGGTCTAAAATTATCAAGTTCTTGCCACATTGTCTTCAATTGAGTATAGTATGAAGTAATTGTTAAGTCTCCCTGTTTAAAAGTATATATCTCTTCCTGTAACTCGAAAATTCTAAAAACATCACCTTGATAATACCTAGCATGCAGATCGGTCCAGATTTCTGCATCTAAATCCATCCACTAGATGCTTTGTGCTATTTCAGTATTCACGGTGTATAATCCAATATATGATCATCGTATTGTGCCTATTCCAAGCTTTAATTTACATAATGGATCTTCTGTATCTGAATTCAAAATGCTTCCATCCACAAATTCTAGTTTATTCTTTGAATCCAAAACCATTATCATAACTCGCGACCAGGAATGGTAATTATCTCCAGTTAGAAGGGCAGAGACCAAAGGAGAAGCTAGATTTTCACTCGGATGTAGGTAATGGGGGTTCAAAGGATTAAGATTCATATTTTCCATTTAAAAAAATCAAAGAAAAACTAAGTACAAATGAATCAATCAAAGAATGAAAGTGTAAGAATCAAGAGAAAGAAGAAAACATGGATTTTTTAAATTTGCAAAGAAAGAACACAACAGTAGCAATGAGAGAGCTCCTATTGAAGGAGCCCTGATACCATGTAAAAACTCATTAAAAATGAGAGAGAGAGAGAGGAATGAACTCAATATTTGAGAATGTGTGAACTCTCATTCATGAGTGAGAAAATGGTGAGAAACAATTTATATACAAGCACATTGTGGAGAGAAAAGAAAAAGAGCTAACTAATTGATAAAATAGAAAAACTACCACTAACCAATCTTAACAGAAAAACTAGTTTTACATTACATCAGAATTAATTATATAATGACAAATTAACTCTAAGATTATGAAAAAAGGGGTATAGGTAACTGCTACCTTTTATCGAATATTTGATATCATGGAAACATTTTGACAAGTTATTGCCATTGTGGATTATAAGGTTGATATCATTATACTAGCTATTAGGAATGATAGAGTTAAGATCGATTATTTATTTTTTAATATTATGTAATATATTTTGTTATATAGACGTAGAACTCTTTGTTGTAATATGAGATTGATTTCTTACACCTGATGTGTTTCGTTTAATTTCAATATTGGAAAGAGTTTAGGGGTTGCCTACCTACCTTCAAATCTATATAATATATAAAAGCTGAGTTACAAGCTCATATGCTGCCACATAACTTCCTTTTCTGCCAAATATCTGTTGAGTCTCAAAAATATCATAAGTAAATTATGATGTTTTAAGACAATATAATTCCCAAGTTTTAATGACTAACAAATTTGGGTTAAAATAATTTATCATAGATACACATATGTTTTTAATGATTTATCTATGATTTCAGCAAGCCACCATGATCCTACAAAAAGACTTTGAAGTATTTCAACCTGTCTGAGGGATCAAGCCTTCTGAAGGTTCAACCCATCTGAAGTGTTGAAGCCGTCTGAAGTGCCCAACCCGTCTGAAGTGTTAAAGCTGTCTGAAGTCTCAATAATGACATGGCACCTTTGCTGAAGTTTTGTGCAGACGTTTTCTGAGTCTCTGCCACATGTACCTTTTCAAGCATATTTATGGCAAGGAACACAGAGGTCCTTCCTGGTGTTTTTGAAATTCATACACCACTGGGGAAATTCCTGCAACGCAGCCTCTGCAGCAGCATTTGAAGCAGCTTTTTGGCAGGTGCAACCTTGTACTGTGTCAGAAATGCCAGGACTCTCAGAAGCATGTCTCACAACGGATTAAATAGCATTTAATGCTATCTCTAAATGGTGGTTTTTCAACGGACTGAAGTCTGGGTATAAATACCCCTCATGAAGACCATCACAAGTGCTAAGGATTTCATATTCAAGAAAATCAAAGAGAAACAAATCGCTGTCAGTTTTTACTCTGTAAAAACTCTCTGATAATATTCTTTGTACACACATTTGTATATCCTGAGTATACCTCAGTTATCTTTGTACATTGTATTTGTTTGAGCTTAAAAACTGGTTTAGTTTAAAAGCTTAAACTTATCTTTCCCTGTAAAATTGTTCTTGAGCCTGAAGAGGCTTGTTGTCTAAAGAATACTTGTCTGTAAGAGCCTGGAGAGGCTTGGCTGTAAAGAATACTTGGTTGTAGAGCCTGAAGAGGCTTGACTGTAAAAGAATACTTGTAATCTTTGTGAAAGATTAAGAGAAAATCCAAGTGCTAGTTGGCATTGGGACTGGACGTAGCTCACGGTGGTAGTGAGTGAACCAGGATAAATTCCTTGGATAAGTTTTCTATCCCTTAACTCTTGTCAATTCGTTTATACTAATTTAAGGGTGTTGAAAAGAAATTCTAAATATTTTAAAAGCTAAGAAACCTTTTAAAATACATTTTCAGAAGTTGTCTTAAAAACTTCAGACAGCCCTCAAAAAGCTGTCTGAAACAGTTTTATACTTGTTGTTTTGAAAAAGCTTTCAAAAATATTAAGAAACACTATTCAACCCCCCTTCTAGTGTTTCCCTATGTTTCTACAGTTGGTATCAGAGCTCAACTCAGGGTTGAGCACCTAACAAGTGCTGAGGATTAAAGATCCAGATGGAAGCTTCCAACAACAACAGGCAATATATCACTAAATGAGCCTCTATCACAAGACCCCCAACATTCAATGGTGTGGATTACCACTATTGGAGGGATCGTATGATGTTGTTCATTGAGAGCAACAACATTGATGTTTGGGATGTGGTCACTGATGGAGACTATGTGCCTATGCATAATGGCTTGCCTATACCTAAGGCTGAATGGACCCTGGAGCAGAAGGCTAGAGTCCAGATGAATGCCAAAGCCAAGCTCTATCTGATATGTTCTTTGAATAAATCAGAATATGGGAAGGTTCATGGTTGTACATCTGCCAAGGAGATCTGGGATACACTTGCAGCAGCCCATGAAGGGACTGAGACTGTCAAGCAATCCAAGATCAGCATGCTTATACATCAATATGAGATGTTTAAGATGGAAGAAACTGAAACCATTGATCAAATGTTTGGAAGGTTTCAGACCATAACCAATGGACTCAGGTCTTTAGGTAGAACTTATGAATCTAGAGATAATAACAGAAAGATTCTAAGAAGTTTGCCTAAGTCCTGGAGACCCAAAGTTACTGCCATTCAAGAGGCAAGAGATTTGAACTCTCTTAGAATGGAAGAATTGTTGGGATCTCTTAAGGTTCATGAGCTTAAGCTTGGTGAAGATGACAACAAGAAGAAGTCTCTAGCACTAAACTCCAAGGCCAGTCATCCTAGGCATGGCAAGATGAAGGCTATGCAAGCTGAAGAAACTTCAGAAGCAGATGAAAATTTTGGAGATAGCTCAGAAGATGATGATCTTGCTCTTTTAAGTAGAAAGATCAAAAGAATGCTGCAAAATAGAGGGAAGTTCAGAAGGAACCAACCTTCAACCTCTAAAGGAGGTAAGTCAGGTAAAGACTCTCAAAATGACAAGATTATTTGTTTTGAGTGTAAACAACCTGGTCACATGAAGGCAGAATGCCCAAAGCTGAAAAAGAATACCTTCAAAAAAAAGAAGTTCTTCAAGAAAAAGAAAGGTCTGATGGCAACATGGGAGGATCTTGATGAGTCCACTTCAGAAGAAGAGGAGGACACTTCAGAAGAGGCCAACCTATGTCTCATGGCCAGCCTGCCCTCATCAGACAGCTCTGAAGCTGAGGTATTTCCCTTAACTCTTCAAGAGATGTATGATGACCCGATGGAAAGTTCCAAGGAGCTCTTCCAAGAGTATAAGAATCTATCCAAAGCTCACACAGAAATGTGTAGTAAATATGAAGCTATTGAGATAGAAAATATTATGCTCAAGGAAAAGATTCTTGTGTCTGAAGTCAGCAGTTCACAATCTGTGTCTGAAGAAAATAAAAAACTTCAGAAACAAGTTGAGGAACTGACAAAAGACTTGGCTAAATTTGTCAAAGGAACTGATAATCTTAACAGATTACTTGGAAATCAAAGGCATTCCCTTGACAAAAGTGGTTTAGGCTTTTGTGATTATGGTGTCTCTGAACCTCATATTTTCAATGTTGCTATAGGCAGAAAGAAAGTTATTTGGTGTTCTCACTGTGGCAAAGCTGGACACAATGTGGCTCAGTGCAAACACAAAGGGAGACCTAAACCCAAGTCTAACAAGAAAGGACCCAAAAGAATATGGGTACCTAAGAACTTGATTATTCCTGTTGCAGATGTGTTTAACAGGACAAAGGAAACCCCACAAATGGTACCTGGACAGTGGCTGCTCGCGACACATGACAGGAGAAAGGTCTTTGTTCCAAAACCTTAGACCCAGAGCAGGAGGAGTGGTCACCTTTGGTGGAAATCAGCAAGGGAAGATCACTGGTATAAGGACTGTAGGTATGACTCCTCTATCCCTTATTAAGAATGTTCTCCTAGTAGAAGGACTTCAACACAATCTATTGAGCATAAGTCAATTGTGTGACAGTGGATATGTAGTTTCCTTCACTAAGGAAGGATGTATAGTCAAAGACTCTCATGATCAAATCCTTTTTACTGCTAAGAGGCACATCAATGTGTACAAAATTGATCAAGAGGAGTTAGCAAGTCAAAATGTAAAATGTTTTATCTCTGTTGAAGATGAAAAACAGATTTGGCATCAAAGACTAGGGCATGCCAGCTTGAGATTAATCTCAAAGTTAGCAAAACACAACCTTGTTAAAGGTTTGCCCAAGCTTTCTTACAAATCTGATATTTTATGTGAAAGCTGTCTGAAAGAGAAACAAACAAGACACTCATTTAAGAGTAAGGATGTTGTTTCTACTAGCAGACCATTAGAACTTTTACATATTTACTTGTTTGGTCCTATTAGAACAGAAAACATTAGTGGTAAGAAATATGATTTGGTCATTGTTGATGACTATTCTAGATATACATGGGTGATATTCCTTAGAAGTAAGGATGAGACCTTTAAGAATTTCACAGTATTCTGCAAGAAGGTACAGAATGAAAAAGGATTATGTATATCTGTCATTAGAAGTGATCATGATGGAGAGTTTGAGAATGCAAACTTTCAGCTGTTCTGTGATGAGAATGGGATCTCACACAATTTCTCTGTGGCTAGAACATCTCAACAAAATGGGGTTGTTGAGAGAAAGAACAGAAGTTTGCAAGAGATGGGAAGAACCATGCTCAACTCATGCAGTCTACCAAGGACCTTCTGGGCAGAGGCTATTAATGTAGATGATGGTTTGTAGGTTTTGATGATGCCAACAGAAAGGAAAGAAAAGAGGAAGATTGACAAATGACTAAGGAAAGTTCTATTTCAAGTCAAGTCAAGTAGATCAAGATCAGAATCAAAATCAAGTTAACACAAGAAGGTGTATTAGTTTAAACTTGATTTAGTTAGATATATAATGTCAAAAGAAACCTTAAATTTTGCAAAGAGTATTGGCACTAAAAATAAGTTTAAGTAAAATAATTTTACAAAGTCAAAATCAGTTCAAATAGCAAATTTTTTGAACTGGTAATCGATTACCAAGATGTGTAATCGATTACCAGAATCTCCAGAATTTTAAAATTAATAAATTTGAACTGTGTAATCGATTACCAAAACCTGTAATCGATTACCAGAGTGCATGAAATTCAAATTTGATATTTCAGGCACAACGGTTCGCAAAACTGAACTGAGTAATCGATTACCAAAACCTGTAATCGATTACCAGTGTTATATTTTTTGAAAATCATGAAGAGTCATGACTTCCAATCAAGAGTTACAAAGTTTCATCTTCATTCTTATATAAGTATGAATTAATTTCGAAATTGGAACAGATTTCTAATGTGAAAAACTCAGTTTTGTGAAATCATTACTGCAATTAAACTTGTGCCAAATCACTTGCAAATTCTTAAGAGTTCTTATAGGATTTCAACTTGTATAATCTACTCTAAAGGAGAGTTCAAGTGTTCTTATCAATTCATCTTTATCTTGTACTAAGAGAGGGTGCCTCTCTTGTTGTGTGAATCAATTCTCAACACAAGGAATGGTTCCAAGGTGTTGGAGAAGTGGTTGTTTGTAAAAGACTTTTACAAATAGTGGAAATCTCAAGTGGATACTTGGGGACTGGATGTAGGCAAGTGGATTGGCTGAACCAGTATAAATCAAGTTTGCAATTTCTCTTCCCTTAACTCTTATCTATTTATTGCAAGCATAATTTTGTTATTTTAAAGTATCAGCATTCATTCTTCATCTCATAAAGTGTAATTTTAGTACAAATAAAGAACAGTGGTTTTAATAATCGAAAAGTTGAAGAAAATTGAACAACTTAATTCACCCCCCTCTTAAGTCAGTGAGGCCACTTGTCTAACAAGTGGTATCAGAGCTTGTATCTTGTATAAGGATTAAAAGCCTCAAGATTTAAGTATGGCCTCTTCCAACTCTCTTTTCGGTGAAGGAAACTCCTTTAATAGACCCCCTGTGTTCAATGGTGAAGGATTTCATTATTGGAAATCTAGGATGCAAATTTTCATAGAGTCTATTGATCTAAATGTATGGGATGCTGTAGAAAAAGGACCTTTTGTTCCATCTATGCAATTAGGAGATGAAATTAAAATAACACCAAGGGATCAATGGAGTGAGGAAGACAAAAGGAAAGTTCAATACAACCTTAAGGCTAAAAATATTATCACATCTGCACTAGGAATAGATGAATATTTCAGAGTGTCAAACTGTAAGAGTGCTAAAGAGATGTGGGATACACTAGAAATAACTCATGAGGGAACCAGTGATGTAAAAAGGTCTAGAATAAACACTCTCACAGATGAATATGAACTATTTAGAATGAATCAAAATGAAAGCATACAAGACATGCAAAAGAGATTCACTCACATAGTTAATCATCTTGCATCATTAGGAAAAGTTTTTCAAAATGAAGATTTGATTAACAAAGTTCTAAGATGTTTAAATAGACAATGGCAGCCAAAAGTGACAGCAATTGCAGAATCAAAGGATCTCACTACCATGTCTCTTCATTCACTCTTTGGGAAACTTCAAGAACATGAATTGGAGTTGATAAGACTTAATCAAAATGAAGAAAATGATAGAAGTAAGAAAAGCATTGCTCTCAAAACCTCATCATCATCTATCCATGAAGAAGAAGAAATCATAGAAGATGAAGATTTGGACGATGATGAAGAATTTGTTTTATTTGTCAAAAGATTCAACAAATTTCTAAGAAACAGAAACAATAGAAGGAGACCTATACCCAACACAAAGAAGAAAGGAGAAGACACTCAATTAATACAAAAATGCTTTGAATGCAACCAACCAGGGCATCTAAGAATGGATTGCTCTATATACAAGAAGAGAATGGAAAAATCAAACAAGAAAACTTTCAAAGACAAGAAAGGGAAGAAAGCCTACATCACATGGGATGACAATGACATAAGTTCCAGTGACTCAGAGAATGAAACAGTCAACCTAGGACTTATGGCCAGAAACTACGAAAGTGAAGAAGAGGTAACATCTTCTAACAATGATGCATCCATCTCATTTGATGAATTACAAGAAGCATTTAATGATTTACATAAAGAATCATTTAAGTTAGCAAAATTAGTTTCATCATACAAGAAAACTACTACAAAACTAGAGAAAGAAATTTCAAAATTAAATGAAGATTTAGAAAATCTTAAAAATGAACTTAAAGTAGTGAATTCTGAAAATGAAAATTTATGTTATAACATTAATTTAGAAAAGATTAAACAAACTCATCCATGCACATCATGCCTAAAACATCAAGAAGAAATTAAAAAGTTGAATACCACTCTTGCAAAATTCACTTATGGTAAAAGTAATTTGGATGTTATTTTAGGAAATCAAAGATGTGTGTTTGACATAGCAGGATTAGGATACAATCCTCAAATTCAACAAAAGAAATATAAGAACTTCTTTGTAATGGCTCAATCTTCTAGTTCTCCATTCTTAACATGTTTTTATTGTGAAAAGAAGGGTCATAGTGCATCAAACTGTTATTTTAGAAAGAATGCTGCAAATCTTAAAAATATGGTTTGGATCCCAAAGGATCTTTAGTGAAAACTAACATCAAGGACCCAAAGAAAGTTTGGGTACCTAAAATAAATAATTCTGTACCTTGTAGGATTCCATGAAGCATACTTGGTACATTGACAGTGGATGCTCCAAGCACATGACCGGAGATAGTTCAAAACTTATGGACATCACACCAAAGAATAGTGGACATGTTACATATGGAGATAACAACAAAGGCAAAATCTTGGGAATTGGAAAAATAGGTACAAATTCCTCTACCTCCATAGAAAATGTCTTACTTGTTGATGGTCTTAAGCATAACTTACTTAGTGTTAGTCAATTATGTGATAAAGGATTCTTAGTATCATTTGATTCACAAAGTTGCCTTATAGAATCCAAACTTGACAAAAACATTAAGTATATAGGATATAGAATAAATAATGTGTACAAGATAAAACTAGATAATACTACAAATCATAACTAGTGCCTTATTAGTAAAAATGATGAATCTTGGTTATGGCATAAAAGGATTGCTCATATAAACATGGATCATTTAAATAAATTGATTTCAAAAGACTTAGTTATTGGTTTACCTAAAATAAAATTTGAAAAAGATAAACTTTGTGATGCTTGTCAAAAAGGTAAACAAGTAAGAGTCTCTTTTAAATCCAAGAACATAGTATCAACCACTAGGCCTTTACAACTTTTACATATGGATCTCTTTGGTCCATCTAGAATTATGAGTTTTGGTGGTAGCTATTATACTCTTGTAATTGTAGATGATTTTTCTAGATTTACATGGACTTTATTTCTTGCTAATAAAAATGATGCATTTCATACCTTTAGAAAATTTGCTAAAATGATTCAAATAAGAAAAATATTAACATAGCATCTATTAGAAGTGATCATGGTGGGGAATTTGAAAATAAAAACTTTGATTCATTTTGTGATGAAAATGGCATAGAGCATAATTTTTCTGCCCCTAGAACTCCACAACAAAATGGAGTAGTTGAAAGGAAAAATAGATCATTAGAAGAACTAGCAAGAACAATGCTTAATGATTCTAATATTCCAAAATATTTTTGGGCAGAAGCAGTAAGTACTGCTTGTTACACAATGAATAGGGCTCTAATTAGACCAATCTTAAAGAAAACACCCTATGAACTATTCAATGGTAGAAAACCAAATATCTCTCATCTTCATATCTTTGGTTGCAAATGTTTTATTCTAAATAATGGAAAAGATGATTTAGGAAAATTTGATGCTAAATCAGATGAGGGGATATTTCTTGGATACTCATTGAATAGTAAAACATATAGAGTGTATAACAAGAGAACCATGACAATAGAACAATCAATACATGTAGCATTTGATGAATCTAGCACATCCTCTTCTAGAAAAGAAATAATTGATGATATTATAGATAATTTAGAAAATACTCACATTAATGAAGAAGTTCACAAAGATAAAATCAATGAACCCATAATAGAAGAAAACCAAACTAACAAGGATCTTCCTAGAGAATGGAGAACACTAAAAGATCATCCTATAGATAACATCATAGGTGATATATCAAAAGGAGTAACAACTAGACATTCTCTTAAAGATCTATGCAATAATATGGCTTTTGTTTCTAAAATAGAAGTTAAAAATATTGATGAAGCCTTAAAGGATGAACATTGGATTATTGCTATGCAAGAGGAATTATATCAATTTGAAAGAAACCAAGTCTGGGATCTAGTCGAAAGACCAAGTAATCATCCTATTATAGGAACAAAATGGGTTTTCAGAAACAAATTAGATGAACATGGTATTGTTGTAAGAAACAAAGCTAGGTTAGTAGCCAAAGGATATAATCAAGAAGAAGGAATAAACTATGAAGAAACCTATGCTCCTGTAGCAAGATTAGAAGCTATAAGAATGTTGCTTGCATATGCTTCCATAATGGATTTCAAATTGTATCAAATGGATGTAAAGAGTGCATTTCTCAATGGTTTTATTAAAGAAGAAGTGTATGTAGAACAACCTCCTGGTTTTGAAAATGACAAATTGCCTAATCATGTTTTTAAATTAAAAAAGGCCCTATATGGTTTGAAACAAGCACCTAGGGCTTGGTATGAAAGATTAAGCAAATTTCTTTTAGAAAAAGAATTTTCAAGAGGGAAGGTTGATACAACACTTTTTATTAAAAGAAAAATGCATGATATTCTATTAGTTCAAATATATGTTGATGATATAATTTTTGGTGCTACTAATGAAAATTTGTGCAAGGATTTTTCCAATGATATGCAAAGTGAGTTTGAAATGTCTATGATGGGAGAATTAAATTTCTCCTTGGATTGCAAATTAAGCAAACCAAAAATGGTATCTTCATCAACCAAAGTAAGTATTGCAAAGAACTACTCAAGAAATTTGGAATGGAAAACGCTAAACATATGGCTACACCAATGAGCACTGCTTGCTACTTGGATAAGGACGAAGATGGGAAGTCAAGTAGATATAAAGCAATATCGAGGTATGATTGGATCCCTTCTTTATTTATCAGCAAGTAGACCTAATATTATGTTTAGTGTATGCTTATGTGCAAGATATCAATCTAATCCCAAAGAATCTCATTTGAGTGCTGTAAAAAGAATTGTGCGATATCTGTTAGGAACTGTTAACTTAGGTTTATGGTATCCTAAACATATGCCTTTTAGTCTAGTAGGATATTCTGACTCGGATTTTGCGGGATGCAAAACTGATAGAAAAAGTACCAGTGGTACTTGTCATTTTATAGAATCTGCATTAGTATCATGGCATAGTAAAAAGCAAAACAGTGTTGCATTATCCACTGCGGAAGCAGAGTATATTGCTGCTGGTAGTTGTTGTGCTCAAATTCTTTGGATGAAACAACAATTATCAGACTATGGGTTAGATATAGATCATATTCCAATTCGTTGTGATAACACAAGTGCTATTAACTTATCTAAGAACCCTGTCCTACATTCTAGAACCAAACACATAGAAATTAGACATCATTTCCTTAGAGATCATGTTCAAAAAGGAGACTGTATTCTAGAATTTATAGAGTCTAAACACCAACTTGCAGACATTTTTACCAAACCTTTACCTAAGGATAATTTCTTTGCAATTAGGAGAGATTTAGGTGTTATAGATATTTCCAACATAGATTTGTAGAAAATTTCTAGAAATAACAAGGGTTTAAAAATTCAAATGTGAAATCAGGCCACTGTGTAATCGATTACAATATACCCGTAATCGATTACCAGAGAGTTTTCATCCGTGTAATCGATTACCACTTAGGAGTAATCGATTACCAGAGAGGTTTTTATTTTGTAATCGATTACAATATACCCGTAATCGATTACCTGGGCAATTTCTCTCTTCCTGGAAACGTGGTAATCGATTACCACTAACGGTAATCGATTACAAGACGGAAATTTCTATAAAAAAACTCACGTTTCCTTTCTCTCTCCTCACGACCCTTTCTCTCTCAACTAAAACAAACACCCTAGCTTCCTTTTCTTCAAATCCTCATATCTCTCTCATTTCTTCACGAAATCACATCCCGTTTGTTGCATTCTCTTCCTCTCCTCCTCCTCTACACTTTGCACCGATCAATTTCGCAAAATGGCAGAATCCTCAAACGTCCAAGACGCTCCGCCACTACCACGCCGCGCCGGAACACCACCAACGAAGCTCCGGCAGCCGTCAATCCCTCTCCTCTACTTGCTATGTTTACTACAAACAGACAAAGGCTTAGGTATCTCCAATCCTTCTCATCTCGTAGAATCATAGACCCTAAGTATCTTAATAGGGAATTCTTTGATGATGAACAATTTGACTGTTATGAGAGATTTAGGAATTGTGGTCTGTTGGACTTCATGTCCCTAAAAGCCCTCATTTACCCAGACTTAGTTAAAATGTTCTATAGCAATTTGGAAATTAGGGATGGAGTCATTTACAGTGAAGTGAAACGAATCCCTATAGTTGTTGATCAGTCTTTGTTTCGTTCCTTAACCCACCTTAGTAGTGATGGTGCTAATTTTGAAGGTTCTATGATAGAGGAATGGGAATTAGATTATAGTACTGAGATTAGGGAACATGAAACAATAGATTTTTGTTACATTGAAACAATAGTATTTTTTTTGCATGAGAAATGTTTTTTTTCTGAAATTGGCATAAATTAATCCTATATAAATTTCCTCCTAAAGTTTTCAAGCATTCTAAAAAGACAAACAAAAAGGGGGAGAACAAGGGGAAGTGATCGCTACTATTTTGCAAAAATTCTTGTTTTTCATTCTTCCCTTAAAATGATGGTTGTCATCATCAAAAATGGGGAGATTGTAGATGATGGTTTGTAGGTTTTGATGATGCCAACAGAAAGGAAAGAAAGAGGAAGATTGACAAATGACTAAGGAAAGTTCTATTTCAAGTCAAGTCAAGTAGATCAAGATCAGAATCAAATCAAGTTAACACAAGAAGGTGTATTAGTTTAAACTTGATTTAGTTAGATATATAATGTCAAAAGAAACCTTAAATTTTGCAAAGAGTATTGGCACTAAAAATAAGTTTAAGTAAAATAATTTTACAAAGTCAAAATCAGTTCAAATAGCAAATTTTTTGAACTGGTAATCGATTACCAAGATGTGTAATCGATTACCAGAATCTCCAGAATTTTAAAATTAATAAATTTGAACTGTGTAATCGATTACCAAAACCTGTAATCGATTACCAGAGTGCAGGAAATTCAAATTTGATATTTCAGGCACAACGGTTCGCAAAACTGAACTGAGTAATCGATTACCAAAACCTGTAATCGATTACCAGTGTTATATTTTTGAAAATCATGAAGAGTCGTGACTTCCAATCAAGAGTTACAAAGTTTCATCTTCATTCTTATATAAGTATGAATTAATTTTGAAATTGGAACAGATTTCTAATGTGAAAACTCAGTTTTGTGAAATCATTACTGCAATTAAACTTGTGCCAAATCACTTGCAAATTCTTAAGAGTTCTTATAGGATTTCAACTTGTATAATCTACTCTAAAGGAAAGTTCAAGTGTTCTTATCAATTCATCTTTATCTTGTACTAAGAGAGGGTGCCTCTCTTGTTGTGTGAATCAATTCTCAACACAAGGAAGGGTTCCAAGGTGTTGGAGAAGTGGTTGTTTGTAAAAGACTTTTACAAATAGTGGAAATCTCAAGTGGATACTTGGGGACTGGATGTAGCCAAGTGGATTGGCTGAACCAGTATAAATCAAGTTTGCAATTTCTCTTCCCTTAACTCTTATCTATTTATTGCAAGCATAATTTTGTTATTTTAAAGTATCAGCATTCATTCTTCATCTCATAAAGTGTAATTTTAGTACAAATAAAGAACAGTGGTTTAATAATCGAAAAGTTGAAGAAAATTGAACAACTTAATTCACCCCCCTCTTAAGTCAGTGAGGCCACTTGTCTAACAATTAACACAGCCTGCTACCTTCAAACAGAATATTGGTAAGACCAATTCTGAAATGGACTCCTTATGAATTGTGGAAAGGAAGAAAAACCCAACATATCATATTTCCATCCCTTGGCTGTGAGTGTTTTATACTTAACACAAGGATGATCTTGGAAAATTTGATGCAAAGTCTGACAAAGGATTTTTCATAGGTTATTCTGAAACATCAAAAGCCTATAGAGTTTATAACTCTAGAACTTTAATTGTAGAAGAATCAATCCATGTTAAATTCAATGACATGAAAGAGACTGATAGGGAACTATCAGATCTAGAAGTGATGACTTCACTGAAACCTTTGCCCCTGTTTCCAGACAAGGATTGCAGGTTAATAGGATACTGTGATGCTGACTTTGCTGGAGATAGAATAGAAAGAAAGAGTACCAGTGGAGGATGTCACTTCTTTGGAAGCAACATGATCAGCTGGTCAAGCAAAAGGCAAAGCACCATTGCAATATCAACAGCAGAAGCAGAATACATCTCAGCAGCCAGTTGTTGTTCACAACTGCTATGGGTGAAGTATCAGCTTGAGGATTTTAACATTCCTATATCTGTTATACCTGTGTTGTGTGATAATACAAGTGCCATTAATTTTTCTAAGAATCCTATCCAACATTCTAGGGCTAAACATATAGAAATCAAGCATCATTTCATTAGAGACTATGTTCAAAAAGGTGTTTTTGATATAAAGTTCATTGAAACAGAGCATCAATGGGCAGATATATTCACAAAAACCCCTGGCTGAAGATAGATTTAAGTTCATATGCAATAACTTGAACGTACATGCATTTTCTAATTGATTATGTATGCTGTCTGAAAAGAGCATCTGAAATCTCAGGGTGTCTGAAATTGTGACATGTTTGAAATTTTAGGGTATCTGAAATTTTATATGCGTGTCTGAAATTTCTCACTTGTCTGAAATAACTTGATGACGTGGCTATCTGAGACGGTTGAATTACATTTATTTTGTCTCTTCCACTTCGCACGTTACCCAATGTCTGCGCAGCCAGTACATGCCATCATTGCATCGTGTGTGTTTATAAATGCAGGAGTTAGTGTGTTGGAGAAGCCTTACACTTTCTCTAAGCTATTGTTTGAACTTCTTCATCTCTCTTGCAACCGGTTTTCTTCAAAGCTTTTCTCTGCAACTTCCAATGGCACCTAAGAAGTCTAGCTCAGGAGGCAATGTGGTCAGGTCAAAGGGTATTGACCTTGAGGATCTCAGGAATCTGGGTATGGATTTAACTGAAGAGTTTGAGGCTGCTGGCTGGACTCCTTTCTTTGAGAGCATCTACTGCTCATGGCACGAACAAAGCATAGTGGATTTCTGGGCTTCAGCAAGAGGTATTCCCAACTCCAAAGGTGAATACGAGAGCATCAAGTCATCTGTGCTTGGTGTCCCTGTTTTTGTTGATGTGGAGATCCTCTCTAACATCACAAAAGTGAAGGATGAAGGAGAAATCTTCTACCCTGGATGGGAGCTGAAGAATGGTGGTCAGAAAATGTATACAAGATTGCTATATGGATCTGAAGAACCCCAGAGTTCTGATTCTAAATATTTGCTGGACAAAGTAAGGGTTCTACACTCCATTTTAGGGTGTTCCATAATCCCTAAGAGTGGAAGCAGGAACCATGTGTCTGAGCTGGAGAGGTTCTGCCTAATCCATCTCATGCTGAAGAAGAAGGTGAACCTACCAAGGATTCTGATGTTCCATTTGCAGAAGAAGATTAGAGACTCAGGTGCAAACCTTCCCCACAATCTGCTTATCACCAAGGTACTTCTTCATTTCAAGTACCTCTAGAAAGAAGATTTGATCACAAGGGTCATGTCTTCTTTGGAGAATCAAACATTAAGAGCATGAATCTGAAGAATGCTCTAGTTCCAAGGCCCCCATCTCGTACTTTGAAGGAGAGTGTACTTATGGAGAAAGCATCCAGGAGGAATAGCACAATTGAGATACTGGAAAGAGAGCTACAGGGAGACATCAGAAAGGAGGAGTTTAAAGGCTCCAGGCCCTCCCCTCAACCAAAGCTGCAGAAGTTACCAATAAGAAGTGCAGCGAAAGTGTCTACAGCAAACCCTAACTTGCACTCTAAAAAACTGAACCTGTTCAGAAGGCTTTGCAAAGTCGTTTGAAATTGTGGGTCAGGGGTCTGAAATTGCAAGGCCTCTTAAGCCTACTTCAGAAAAAGAAGGAAAGGCTCATGAGGATAGGATTGCTGATGTTGATGCTGTAGCAGCACCACCATTGGCTGCTTGCCCCTCTGATCCAGAACTGATCCAAGTGGCTGCCATAGCTACTGCTTTGGAGCAATAGGAGCTGGAACAAAAAGAAGAACAAGAAAAGACTGATCATGCACTTGTTGTGGCTGCCACACTTGCCTTAGCTGAGGATGAAAGGCAAGAAACCTTGGCTCAAGGTTCTAAGAAAAGAAAACGATCCAGTGTTGTTCAGAGGAAGAAGAAGAGAAGTAGATTTATTGAGATGGCTCCTGAGTCCTGAACCTACTGCTAGGGTTACAAGGAGTGTGGCTAGTCAACAAGAAGCTGTGGATATGGCTGACAAATACCAGAAGTTTGTCAAAGCCAATCTCTATTCAAGAAGCTTAGAGAAGCTAAGCAAGCTGAAAGAGAAAACCAGCAAGTGTCTGAACCTGAAAAAGCTAAGACTCCAGTAAAGAGGCTTAGAGTCAGGTTTGACAATGTGACCCCTTCACCACCCTCTTCACCTGAAAAGAGGCCTGCTGAAAGGAAAAGGATGAAGAGAAGAAAGTAGAAGAAGAAAGACAAGAAAAGAAAAGGAGGTTGTTGAGCAACCTATGGTTACTGAAGAAAAAGAACCAGCACCACCATCACCATCATCTCCACCATCACCCCCATCCTCACCATCATCTTCAGACTCAGCTCATTCTGAAGAGCCAGTTGTAGAACTTCAACAACCATCAGGCTCAAAGGTGTGGAAAGGAAGCATGCTACCTGAGCACATCAGACTTGGACCCAAGAGTAGGGATTTCTTCACAGAACCCACTTTTGATCCATATGCTTTCCCATCAACTGATTTTCTGTATGCTCAAGAAGCTGAAGTACCACATAGAAGGTATGAGGGACCCTTCTTTGAAAGGGAGAGAGTGCCAAAATTCCCAAACCTCTATGAACAATTACTGTACTTCAGAGATGCACCTCCCATCTCTCTGCATCAAGGTTTGATCAAGCACACGACTGAAGCTGAAAGGGAGAAGTACAAGGGAAGTCTAGATCAAAATACTCTGGGCAGCTGGAAAAGATCAGAAAGAAGTGGTAACCCCTGCTCATAGGTGGGCACCACTAAATCCCTCTCAGATGAAGACTGCATGAAGCTATCCTATGATGAATGGAGTTTTGCAAGGCAGCTTTACACAGAGGGAGAGCTGTTTGAAAGAGACTGTATCAAGGGCATAGGTATGAGAGGCTACAGGCCTCCTAGGACTTTCTCAATCAGGCCAACCACAAAAATTCTGGTGCAACCTGATAGGATTGTGCCTAGGTATCCTTTGAAGGAGGGTTCTGAAGATAAGTTTAAAGAACCTAAAGTTTACTCAGCCCCCTTCAAGCCTTTGACTCCAAGGGAGTGGAGAGAGCTACCTGCCATTGTAAAGAAGCAAGGAGGAGGCATGGATCACAGTCTTAGAGACAAGGTTTGGGCTTCTTATTGGAAGATAAGAGAGGATGTTGGATCCTCTTCTAGGTCACCTGGACCTGATGAAGATTCACTAGTTGGCCAGGGAAGTACATGAATGTGCAGTATATGTTTATCAGACAACCCTTTCCCCCTCTGACTGCACCATTTCATGAAGAATGGGAGTTGATCAAACCCCATTGGCACCTTCTTTCATCCTGTCTATCATCCTCATGAGTATGGGTTGTTTCCAGGTTTTGAAGTGCTGAGATTTGTATGTAGGCACATTCAAATCATCTTCTATGAAACGACCCTGACCCTGAAGAAGAGAATAAAATGTTGAGGAAGAAGATACAGAAACTGGAAAAGCACAATGCTGATCTCATTGCCAAGCAAGACCAGATTCTGCACGAGCAACAGCTGATTAGAAATGGCCAAGAAGATATGAAGACTGCTCTTCTCTCCCAGATTGACAAGGCAAAGGATGAGCTCATCTCATTCATGAAGGATGCTTTGTTGAAGAAGGATGGGTAGTCAATGATGTAGCCATGTTCTAAGTTCTATTTCTGATATGTGCATTAATTTCATGTGTCTCTCAACATTTCTTGACATACATATATATATATATCAGAATTTCTTTGAATGTTGTTCTTTTCTTTAAGTTTATACTTCATGATTTAACTTTTCAATACTGTTGTTGTTGTGCTCTGGAATCCCTTTTGATTGATGACAAAAGGGGGAGTATAAAACTAACAATATCTGAAGTGTTTACAGGACTCAGGGGGAGTATATGAAAACTGATAAAACTGAAAAGAGTAAATCAGTTTAAGTGTTCATCATATGAGGGGGAGTTATCATCTTTTTATATTAAAAACTCCTTTCAGATTTGTATATTTTTAAGCAATTTGTCATCATTAAAAAGGGGTAGAATGTTGAGTCTCAAAATATCATAAGTAAATTATGATGTTTTAAGACAATATAATTCCCAAGTTTTAATGACTAACAAATTTGGGTTAAAATAATTTATCATAGATACACATATGTTTTTAATGATTTATCTATGATTTCAGCAAGCCACCATGATCCTACAAAAGACTTTGAAGTATTTCAACCTGTCTGAGGGATCAAGCCTTCTGAAGGTTCAACCCGTCTGAAGTGTTGAAGCCGTCTGAAGTGCCCAACCCATGTGAAGTCTCAATAATGACGTGGCACCTTTGCTGAAGTTTTGTGAAGACGTTTTCTGAGTCTCTGCCGCACGTACCTTTTCAAGCATATTTATGGCAAGGAACACAGAGGTCTTTCCTGGTGTTTTTGAAATTCATACACCACTGGGGAAATTCCTGCAACGCAGCCTCTGCAGCAGCATTTGAAGCAGCTTTTTGGCAGGTGCAACCTTGTACTGTGTCAGAAATGTCAGGACTCTCAGAAGCATGTCTCACAACGGATTAAATAGCATTTAATGCTATCTCTAAACGGTGGTTTTTCAACGGACTGAAGTCTGGGTATAAATACCCCTCATGAAGACCATCACAAGTGCTAAGGATTTCATATTCAAGAAAATCAAAGAGAAACAAATCGCTGCCAGTTTTTACTCTGTAAAAACTCTCTGATAATATTCTTTGTACACACATTTGTATATCATGAGTATACCTCAGTTATCTTTGTACATTGTATTTGTTTGAGCTTAAAAACTGGTTTAGTTTAAAAGCTTAAACTTATCTTTCTCTGTAAAATTGTTCTTGAGCCTGAAGAGGCTTGTTGTCTAAAGAATACTTGTCTGTAAGAGCCTGGAGAGGCTTGGCTGTAAAGAATACTTGGTTGTAGAGCCTGAAGAGGTTTGACTGTAAAAGAATACTTGTAATCTTTGTGAAAGATTAAGAGAAAATCCAAGTGCTAGTTGGCATTGGGACTGGACGTAGCTCACAGTGGTAGCGAGTGAACTAGGATAAATTCCTTGGCTAAGTTTTCTATCCCTTAACTCTTGTCTATTCGTTTATACTAATTTAAGGGTGTTGAAAATCAATTCTAAATATTTAAAAGCTAAGAAACCTTTTAAAATACATTTTCAGAAGTTGTCTTAAAACTTCAGACAACCCTCAAAAAGCTGTCTGAAACAGTTTTATACTTGTTGTTTTGAAAAAGCTTTCACAAATATTAAGAAACACTATTCAACCCCCCTTCTAGTGTTTCCCTGTGTTTCTACAATATCTTCATTTTTGCCACATCAGAAAAAATCAGAGTTGTCACTCACTAGAATTCACTAATCTTTCAGCAATGTATCATTTTCTTCATCTGCCAATACTTACTGTTACACACATTTACTCTCACACCCCACACATTCTCCCGTTCTTAATTGCCAAGCATATTACGTTACTTTTGGAAAGCTACATTATGCACAAACCAACGGACGTTGCCTCATGCCTGCATCTCCATCATGAATTACATAGATTTGCCCATATTACAAAGAGCATTTCGGATAATGGATATGCACAAACATCTTACCCACCTACCCCGCCAATAGAAGCCATCGATGCCCATCGACACTACGACCCGCCAATACCAGTGGTAACCCACTTCATCCACCACTCCATCAGTCAAAACCATTATCCCCTTCAAATTCTAGAGCACCATATTCTCCTATTGTGCCCCCATGAACCAATGATTTCACTGGTTCAATCATGAGTCCGATTTTAAAAAACATTTAACTGAACTGTGAAACATGTAGGTCTTTTTAATTCAATTTGTATTGGTTACTTTTCTCTATTCTTGTAAGGATTGGAGTATCACTTGTACTCCTTTTTAATTAAATTTGCTCTTTTTGCCTAGAAAAAAAACTGTGAAACATGTACTTCTGCTATGGGACAGACTATTTGTAAAGAAACAAATACTTCTTCTACTTTCCATTTGTGTAGTCTAGAATCTAACTTGAATTTCCCCCAATTCATATAAGAAACTAATACATTTTTAAGTGCTACAAGTTTGAAATCACCGGCTCAAGATGATAGGGACAAGTAGTGAGTTTAATTTTATATGTTGCTCTTCTGTTATAAATCATGATTTATTATCAATCCCAGGCAGTACCTCTGATGTGCCACATTACGTTGTCAAGTATCAAATCAAATATCAAATATATTTTATAGAAGAAAGAGCCCTCCAAGGACAAGTGTCAACTTCTTATCAATTTAGTTTCCCGCCCAGAATTTTCTGCTTTCTCTTGTGAAGTCTATAAATCAGTTTAAGTATTTAAACATGATTATAAGACTTAACATCCTTTAGTTTTAATGATTAACAAATAAGATTATATAAAGAACAAATAAGATTATATAAAGAACCAATTAGATTATATAAACAGGTTCTACTGAGAAAGGTATTGGTTTGTTAATTGTGTTTCAGGATGGAATACTTTTTAGAAGAAGAAGAAGATTTTGTGAACAGAATCAGAATCAGAAGATCAGAATCAGAAGAACGAGAGTGCAGAATCTGAAGAAGAATAATCCTTAACAAAGTTGAAGCAACTGAAGAATAGAAGTGAAGACTTGAAGACTGTCTGAAGAAGTGAAGACTTGAAGACTATCTGAAGAATGAAGATTAGAAGACTATCTGAAGAATTGAAGACTAAGAAGACTATATGAAGAACTGAGGCAGAAAGATATATGAAGAAGTACAGATTCAAATATACACCTGTCTGAAGAAAACAATGAACCTGAAGAAATGAATACAAGATGAAGCGGACTGAAGTATTGAAGCTGTCTGAAATACGTAACATGTGTGAAGCAAAAGAAGCTGTCTGAAGCAACGAAGCTGTCTGAAGAGCCAAGCCCGTCTGAAGACTCGAACCCGTCTGAAGACTAAAACCTGTCTGAAGACTGGAACCCGTCTGAAGATTGGAAGCCGTCTGAAGCTTTAGTAATGACGTGGCATCTTTGCTGAAACCTTGCGTGAAGACTTTTCTGAGTCTCTGCCTGCTCGTACGTTTTGGAACACATTTATGGCAACAAACACAGAGGCCCTTCCTGGTGCATTTGAATTTCATACACCACTGAGGAATCTCTGCAAACGCAGCAACGCAGCAATTCCTGAAGCAGCCTTTTGGCAGATGCAACGTTGTACTATGTCAGAACTTTCAAGAAGCGTGTCTCACAACGGATTAAAAGAAGACTATTTGCTATCTCTAAACGATAGTATTTCAACGAGACATTTCTTCATTTGTGCAATCTGGAACAGAGCAGAAGAAAAGCTCAGGAGACTAAGCAAAAGCAACAAGGAAGATGTTTGAATAAAATATATTCAATTCAACATCTTTATCTTTATCTAAAAAGAGGAATCTGCAAACAACGACTATTGGTCAAGACATCTCATTCAAAGAAGTAATGGTGTCAGGAGCAAATGAAAAAGAAGTATATATGAAGAATAAGCAAAAAGACAAATTCAACGGATACCTACTCCCAAGAAAATAAGAGGAAATCTGAAGAAGAAGCAGTTGAACGCAGAAGAAAGCAGAAGAAAATTAAGAGAGAGAGTTAGCAGAAGAATATCAAGAAAATCTCTTAAAAGGAACAGAGCAGAAGAAAGCAAGCAGATGCAAGCAGATGCAAGATAATGCAAGCTGGAGCAAGCAGATGCAAGCTGGATAAAAACAGATACAAGAAGGCAAAAGAATTCAAGAGAGGAATACACATAATCATCACATCTCTCAAAACAGAGCTCATCAACAAAAGTGTCAGAACGGGAGTATTCTGAACACTCAATATGCTTAAGGAGAAGCAATCGTTTGAGAAGCCATTACACAACGGCTATATGAGCCACATCATCAAAAGCTCAACGATATTATGAATTATCTTCAACGGCTATACTCAAGCAGAACATATAATAGCCTCAAGAAGAAGTTGAAGATGTTGTTGTGGTGGACAACCAAGCTGGTTGGCTAGCTGGTTGGTTGGAAGATCAATCAAGCCACAGTTTGTTGTCCTCAACAATCAATCAGGTTGTTGGAAACAACCATGCAGCTGCTGTGTTGCAACCAAGTTGGTCAGAATGATCAACCAAGTTGGATCAATTGGGATGTTTTTCAAGAAGGTTCTTGAAATCAATCAGCATGAAAAGTGTTTAACTAGGCTGAGTGTCTTACAGTTAACAAGAGTTGACTCGAGCTTAAATACATCAGGAAAATGTCAACAACAATTGATCAGAGAGTTAATTCTCAATCGGGCTACTGATCAGCTGGTCAGTTAGTTAGATTGTACAGTTGGTCCTGTTGATCAAGTGAGTTGGTGTTGTCGGGGAAGGCAATCATGCTGTACAAATGACTATCAAACTGGGTACGGTTTGAAGCTTTGAAGATACCTTGGTATTCCAATGATACGGGTGAGAATGTAGCCCATGGAAAACAATGGTTGGAGAAAGAGGCTTGAGCTTAATATCATATCTAGTTAGCCTACTCTCAGAGGATGCATTCCTCATAGAAAAGACAGGGATTGTATTTAAATTCAAACACTTGTACCACTGTCATCCTTGTATTAGTTTGTAATGACTGTATCCTGAGTATGTACTCAATAATCTCTATGTACAAGAAGAATCTGAGTTGAGAGGTTCTAGCGAACATCTAGCTTAGATTGAGTAGTAATACTCTACACTTAGTTAAGTGTCCGAGAGCCTGGAGAGGCTTGGTGGAAGAAAGAATACTTGTGGTAGAGCCTGGAGAGGCTTGATAGAAAAGAATACTTGGTGTGTTGGCCTGAGGAGGCTAATACTTGTATCTGTGGTTTCAGATAGTGAAAATCCAGTGGTGGTTTGCCTCTGGGACTGGATGTAGCTCACGGGTTGGTGGGTGAACCAGGATAAATTCTATGCCTAAGTTTTCTCATCCCTTAATCTCTTTTATTTACAGTTTTCATATTTACGATGGGGATTGAAAGTACTTTTCATAACAAGCTTAACTCAAGGATTTCAATAAAACAAGTTTTCATACAAACATAACATTAAAACGTCTTTAGTGTAGGTTGAAGTATTATAGAAGAATATATTCAGAGGGATGTCTGAAATATCTGTCTGAAGTGAGCCCCAACAGGAACTCAGTTCAGACACATGATATAGATGGTCTCTGATCATCTAAAGTATTTCAGAAATAGTTCTGAAGGTACTCTTAGTAATACTCTTCAGAAGACACTGAGAGAAGTTCCTTTTTTAAATCAAAACAATCTTAAGTATAAGAGAAAGTTTTTTTTTTTATCTAAATCTTTCACATATTCCGCATGTATTTAAAATAACTCTGATCTTAAGATTGGTTTGCACAATGATCACTTAACGTGGTTGATTTAAAATAAAGATTTCCAAAATTGTCTTAAAATGTTTACAACACTATTCAACCCCCCCTTCTAGTGTTGCCTGTGGTTCTAACATCTTTCTCTTCTTTTTCTTCTCTATGGTTTTTTTTCTTGCAGAAAAACTTCCCACTTCTTCAAATCAATATAATCAATCAAATATAATCTATGAGCAATTCTTATATGGACACGTGCCCAACACATCAGTGTTAGGCACAATCGATCACAAATTTACAATAACAAATAAAATAAAAATTACAGTTTGTAAAAAAAAATACATGTCACTCCTTCTGGCAAAATTGGACGCGCGAAATTACTCCATCTCTATCAAAACAAACGTGCGAAACTACCTTCCTTTTCAATGCTTCTTCTCCATCTCACGTTCTTGATTGTAAACTTGTTGTAACATCCCGCATTCCAGGAGCTTGTTTATCCAATAGGGATTAGATATTTAACCATGTGTTAGAGATTTAGAAGGAGGTAAGGCAAAGAACTTATAGGTCAAACCTTAATTGTTAAACCAATTTTAGGACTTGTATGACATCCCAACCTTTGGTTAAGATAACATGTGAGTTTGGTGGGTCAAACCTTATAAGATCACTTAGGATTATGAGTGATAGGTAGAGGAAGGGTAAGATATGAGTTTGGAACCTTAATAGAACCAATTTAGGAGTTTTTTGGCCCCTGGTAATCGATTACCAGGTGTTGGTAATCGATTACCAGAGAACCCTGTTGGTGGGTAATCGATTACAGGGTTGGTAATCGATTACCAGACTTCTGGGTTCAGTGTAATCGATTACCAGAAGTGGTAATCGATTACCAGACCTCCATGAATGCATTTTTTCCTCTGGTAATCGATTACCAGGGTTTGGTAATCGATTACCATCAGTATATATATATATGCTGGTGCGAAAATTCATCAGAATTTCATTTCCCCTTCCCCCTTCTTCGAACCCTAGAGAGAGAAAGTGAGAGTTCTAGAGAGAGGAAGCTATTTTGGAGCCTTGGAAGTAGATTGGAGCTAGAATCAACCCTTGGGATCTCTACAAACTCTCAATTCCTCCTTTGATTTCACCCTTGAGTGAGTATAACTCACCCTTAGGTTAGGAATTGGTCTCCTTGCATGTCCCCTCTTCTTCCCCTCCCTTTCTTGGCTGGATACTTGAATGAAAGTTGTTTGTTTGATTGTTTGGGATGTTGATTGTTTGATTGAGCTTACGAATTGAAATTGAGAGTCGAAATCCTTAGTTTCGAAGTTAACGAAAATGTCGAAACTTACGAAATGTACGAAATTTACGAAACTATCGTATTTCCTTCGATTTCGATTCATTCAAGCATTCCATTAAGTTCATACTTCTTGTTTTTGTCAATTATGGTTAGATTATGGTTTGAAATGAGAATCGAGACGTAGGATCGTAAAGTCGTAATTAGCGGTAGAGTCGATATGTCCCTTGTATGACCCCTAACCTCGAACCCCTTTCTAATTGATCGAATTGAATGCATTTGTGATATTTGTAATGAGATTGATAAGAGGATGCTTGGATCGAAGGTGAAACAAAGGAATTTCGAAGTTACGAAATTACGAGACTTGTGAAAGTATCGAAACACTCGAGACGTTCGAAATCCTAGCTGTTACCACCGATTCAAGTATGCCTAATGTGCAATAAGTATGTTGTTAAATTGTATTGTGGTTGATTTTTGAAAGATATGGGATAATTATAATTGGTTAGAACGGAGTGGTTCTTGATGTTCTTTAGTTTCGAAACTTTCGAAGCTATTGAAAGTTACGAAACTATCGTAACGTCGAAACACTCTATTCCCTCCAATTATAATTGATCCGGAATGGAAATTAAGGATTGGTGACTGATTACGAAATAGGAATTGATGGGTAGTAGATACGGGTTCACATAGAGCGTGGATTCTCGTCAGTTTCGAAAGGATCGAACTATCGAGAACGAACTACCTATCAATTCGTATGTCTAATTAGTTATTCGATCAATGTTGGACTTCGGTCTCTTTGTGAAAGACCATAGCCTTTGGCTATGACTGGACTTCGGTCTCTTTGTGAAAGAATGTAGGGTGGGATTCGTCCCCTGGGGAGATATCCCCTATAGTCTAAGCTTAGGTCTAACCCATAATGTGATGTGTTCATGGCCTTCGGGCAAAGCATTCCATTGCATACTAATGTTTTCATGAATAGAGATTAATTCCATTTACTATAAACTGATAATTAATTATATTTGGCACTGATTATCTATTATGGAGATTGTTATGTGAATGGATACTATGCCTTAATTGAATATGATGAGGTGAATGTAGGTTAGTCCTCCATATATGTATGTCCCCTGCATTCATGCATAGAGTTATACTTGCTGAGACATTAGTCTCACCCCACGTTTCGGGGATTTCTTTAGTGTGCAGGTGGTTCCAGTTAGTGAGGAGGACAACAAGGGGAGTGGATGAAGTTGTTTAGTGTTAGGATAGGACCTCTTGTTTTTTGACTCGGATGTAATATTAATTGATGTTGGGTATTTAAATGTTTCTATGTGTATTACTTAGCCAATGAGGCTTTTTAATGATTCATGTTTAGTCTGTTTAGTTCAAGGGGAGACTCTTCCGGATCTCCGGTATGAATCTCTTGAATCCTATTACCCTAAAGTATAGGTTTCCCTCCTTGAGCTTTGTTAAGATGTATTTATTTGTATAACTTAAACTAATCGTTGGAAAGTTTAAGTAATTTTGATTGACGATATCGGAAATTTAACGAAGTGATTTCAAGAATTACAAGAGTAGTGTTTCCAACAGGCACTATTTCTGAGTTCTAGAAATTAGGGCGTTACACTTGTGCCTCACAAATCAGAGTAAAAAACAACTCTAATAAACGCTTGTATTGTGAGACATTGTTAAACGATGCGGTGGAGATTTTTTTTGCAGTTCTTTTAATCCAGTAAGTCATGCAGTCTTCTCTGTTTTTTTGTGTGAAAGAAACCCAATTTTTCAAATCAATGTTTCCAGATGTGATTTGTTAAATTTCTTGCTTCTCCCCTGTTTTTTAATTAATAACTCAGTTAGTAACAGTGGCTGAAAAAATTAGCCTCAAATATGACCTTATTTCGCATCGTTTTAAGTATTGGTACGTAGCAATAGAGCAGTCCTTCAATCAATGACACCTATAATTAATAGCCACCATTTATGTTTGTTTTTAATTGTTAAAATAGCCACATGTTCCATTTTGTTAAAATGTTTAGAATCGCCATATTTATTTGCTGTACAAAGGCTCAAATACAATCATTACTAGATGAAATGGAAATGAGAAGTCACAAACATATTTGTTAGATTTATTATTTAGCACGTTTAATTTACATTGTTTTGTGTTTTGGTACCAACAGAATAAAACTTCATTCTATTGAACTTAAAATTTAATATCTATATATATTTTGTAAAAATGATTCCCTGGTTGTGCATTTATGTATGTATTTGATTAATTCATATTATTTATTAATAAAATAGAAATTATGCATTCTAACATGCTTTATATATTAACAAAATTTGAAAAAGTGTAATCCTTAATTTCATTTCTAAACAAGTGGATCTAGTTTATCTAGCTCTTAATCCTTTCATTATTATACGCATCATATTTCGCAACATTTGGTGATAAGATGTTGTAAACTCACAAAAAAGCTCTACAGCATTTACAATTAAAGCTAGCTAATTGTTATTTCTCACGCAGTTCCTACTATGCTATATAAACTTTCTCATGCCATTCTCTACGGTACACTCATAACTGTGTGTTTGATTTAATATAAAATCAGGATAACATTGGCTCTGATCTCTGATCCGTTAGAAACTTGGTTTTACATTAAACCCAACACACAATAACTCTGATTTTCATGGATTTTTCTTTCGTCATATTGACCTGCCTAGCTAGCTACTTCGACTTTCTCATTTATCCAACTTTCAACTCACGGAATGCAAAGCGCAATTAGCAGAGTTTATGAAGTATGATAGCTCTAGAAATTGCAATTATTGCTTTATCCATCCACCGCCTGATTATCTAGTCTTGTATATACCGCCACCTGACACGTATAGTAGTTAGAGAGAGTTCCTTGACTAGCTAACATATATCCCCACAACATCACTTCTAACACACCTGTCTTGCCAGAGAGAAATTAATCCAATTATAGAAGATAATCCTGTGGCAAGACAGAGTAACAAAATGGTCCTTAAACAACTCATAATTAATTTTCCTTTAACAATAAAGATTAATATGTATGTAGATCACACAGGAATGATGCTACACCACTCCTCATTCCATCATTGATCAATATGGGAGATATTTGTTTGAGGATTGAAAGTGGAGTTTGATTGACTGGGTTTCTCATAGACACTGCTTTTCGGCTATTCGTTTTTAAGGTATGCCTATGGGCCCAAGCTAGGTATGGTGCAGTGTGATGAAGGTAGCCATGTGTACAGCACTAACAGTGGTTGGTAGCTACGATGATGTTTTAGTTTGGAGTTTGGACTCCCTTAGTCCCCTCTTGTCTGCTCCACTGTCCCCCCTCAATGCCAATATATATGGTCCAATTATAGTGTAGCAGTTCGCCATGTGTACAGCACTAGGGTCGATGCTTCATCATTTGCCATCTAGAAATGGAAATTCTAGATCTTTTCCCCCCTCTTTTGATACTTTTATATAACTCAATAATAGCATAAATTATAGTTGGGGCCTACTTTGAATATTGAATTGTTAACTTGGCAAAATATCGAGTTATATATTACTACGAAGAGTTTATATATCAGTAGTATTTGATTACAACCAGCATGGGGTGATGATTAATTTGAAGTTTGAACAATCTCAGGTGACATTCAACTGGCATTTCATTTAGCAGTAGTCAGATTTGATGCTACATATATATATATATATATATAAATATATGTAATACTATTTATTGACCGCTATTCACAATTCATAAACAGAGGACACATATATAAACCAAAACAGAGTCACAGAGCTTAATTACATGCTGGGTACTGTAAGTTATGAGAAATTCTTAGCTCCTCTTGAAAAATTTTTTTTATTTTTATTACTAAATGTATAATACTTTATGTATCAGTTACAACTTTCCTCTATAATTTAATTATATTCTCAGTATAATTGAGATAGTATATAGATTCAATAATAAAGTAATAGATTTTTTTATAAGGAAAACCTCAAAATTATCCAGTTTAATTAGAAGTATCAGTAATCACTAATGCTAATGGGATTGGAGCTGCCAATTTGAGTGCATGTGTGCTGAAAAATCTTTCTTTTATTTTTTTTAAAAGAAATTTTTTAAAATTATATGGTTATATTAGTGCATGTGTGGCAGAAGACAAGAATGGGAAATTAGGATGAGGCCAAGAGGGAGGGACAGATATGCAGGAAATCAATATTGTGTTGGGGGGCAAAACAACAAGTAGAAGCAGCCACTTTATTGATTGCACAGCTTATTATTTCTGGGTGATAAAGATCTCATGGCAATTTTGGATAATAGATGCATGAGTGCCATAATTTCAACACTAACATAATTTTCCAATCATTAATTCCAAGTCCTCAGTCATCAACTTTAGAAATTGGCTTCACATCAATCATATAGCCACCCAGTTAATACATGATCTCTTCTATAAGATGATCAACTCAAAAGTATCACAAAAAAGTAATGGAAGAGAGGTTCATGCATATTCAAAATTAGGCTCAATGGATGGATTGGAGAGAAGTAACAAACTGAGACAAAACTGGAAGTAAGAACAGTGTAACTTATTGTAGCTAGATGCATGTTTGCTCTTTTCTCAAGCCACCAGCTGTTTTTTTCACGGATTCAGAAATCACTATATTGCGAGAATCTCCCAAGTCCCATCTATATATATGTACGTACCGGATGAGAAATGCCTCTAAAAGTTCTTGTTAGTTATATTAATGTAAGAAGGCATCAATCAGTTTACACCAATGTAAATTAATTAATGCCATATATACATACACTATTTGAATAATTTTTTATTGTGTAATATTTTTTTATAAACTTCACAATTAAATTAATTGGAGTTTAATAACACATTATTGTTTACGGTATAATTTTTTTATATTAATAGTGTATAATAATTAAATCCATTAACCCAAAAAAAAACAATGTAGGTTCATATTTATATATCAAAATTTGTTGTTTTTTTATCTTTGATCAGGAATCCCCCATAGATATAGTTGTGACTTGTGAGTTTAATCCTCCAGGATTCTTAAAAAATACATATTTTTATATTATATCAAAATTAATATAATACATATTTTTAAAATATAAAAATATGAGCTAATTGTTTAATTATATTTTTATTACTATTTATTTTTTTGAAAATTAATTGATACCAATGATTAACTTCATGAATAAACCAACGAGGTTGATTCAAGTGCTACATGTTTGAATCCCCTTAAACAAGGTTTCAGATTCGAGTCTGTGAATAGAAAAAAATCCTCATTGGGAAAGCCAGAGTCCCCCATGACACGGATATTTCCGGCTTGAGTATTATTGACTCATGTGGTTTAAACAAAAAAAGCTTCATGAATAGTTGTTTTTCAACAATTAATTACACTAAGAAAAATTACGTTTTATGTAAATTTATTAGATGGTGTAACAAGAATATAGATTAAACTATTACGCTGATAATCCCAAGGGGTTGATCGAGTGAAGCAAGACAAGGTCTCGTATCTGACAGGTCGCAGGTTCGAACCCCCACTTATCCCCACTTATCCCCTTTGGACTGGGGCACCATCCCCTCACCCTAAATTTTCATTTATACCAAAAAAAAACTATTACGCTGATACTCGTGTATATTAATCCTTCCCTGTTTGTAGCATGTCAACTAAAAATGATTGAATTTTAATACCCAAAAAATCATTGAATTTAAATTAAAAGATTTTTAGCAAGATGAATAATTTATCTTGATTCAACTCCGTTTGACTTAGTGTTAAGCAAGTACGTAATGACAAAGTGGCAAGTTATTAATTTGGCAACATCTGGCTAGGTAATTAAATTTAGATTAATTAATCTCCTAGCCGAAAAATCAAGTTGGTCATGTAATTAAATTGCCGCCAAATATCCATTATATGCTTATGTAATCATATTAGAGATCGAGAAACGATTATTATAAATGGTTTGTGATTATGTTTGATGATTATCAGACAAAGTTAAAATAATTATTATTAGTAATACCTAACACTCTTACATTAACATCATATATATGTTATATATAATTTCGAATTAGCTGTGGGCAGTTCAGCGGGACACTTGCCCCTAATTAATTGCACTATTGAGGCCTCAAATCTTTTGTTAAACAACTAATTCCTGTACGTTTTGTTTTTGTAATCATTTCACAGCAGTTTCTTTAAAAAGTAATTAAATTGCCACTAAAGTATAGTATTATGTAAGAATTATGCTTGGGACCAGGATAACGTGTTTGATGATCAGTAGGCACAAAGAAAAGCAGGGTAAAAGTAAATTAATTTAAAGTAATATTAGCTTAAAGAGTTGAAAGTTTTCTCTTATTTATAATTTTGTAACTCTGGGCAATACGGCAAGGAGCGTTCACTTACACATGTTGAAGAGGCAGGGCAGTTGGGTGCAACTACGAGCTATTGGAAACCATTCGAGAAGAAACTATATGCATTTTCAGCCATGTGTCTAACACAAATTCCTAGCTACATTTAGGTAAGATTTTGACTTGGTGTGGCCTTGAAGCTGACACGTGTGTTTCTAGATTATAAATAAATATATTTTCATGCATTTATCAGACAAGGAACATCAAAGAGTACTGTCGTGTAGAGTTGTATCAGAAATATGATCCACGCGCGTGTATAAGTCACACCCGATCGAATTGGATTTTTGAATGGATCAACCATGGTGCAATTCATTGAATTCATGCACACATTTTTTTTTTGTGACAATAGAAAAGAGAGCAAAGCAAAAACGAACCTAAGAAGTAACAACTATTACCAACAAAATTTTACACAGCTCATAAATAACTGAATTTTAATCATTTTGATAAAGGTTAGATCCCTAATAATGTGTATAAAAAAGACTTAATTAAGAGATGTGTAAAACTCAATTCGATATTCTATACATCTCTTAAGCTATCAACTTGGGATACCATGGTTAAAAAACAGCTAAAAACTAATCATGTCCTGTAACAAAACAGAGGAGTGATCCAAATTTTGATAGTAGTTGCTTAACGATACACGTGGGTAATATGCACAAACCGGCTTCTATTCATCATGTTCCTGTTTTGGGAAATGAGATGTGCAATGTTAAGAGTTTCACATTGAGTGGAATAAGACACTCATGGACACATTGTGGTATTTAAGACATGAGACTCTCACACCTAATGAATTATTCTTTTGGATTGGACTTTTTTATGGGCTTAAGTCATAACAATTTATGCTTTTATTGAGAGTTGGGTTACGAAAAGACCTACCTATAGACTGGATTAAGGTTTAAAAAAACGATTACTGATAGGTGAGTGAACCCAAAAAATAACAGAGAGAGAGTCACCAACAGTAGTAGAGTGAAAGCCGACGTGACGTCGGCCCTTAAAAGGGACGACAATGTTATGAGTCTCACATTAAGTGGAATAAGACACTCATTGCAGTACTTAACCATGGGACCCTCTCACCTAATGAACTAGTTTTTTGGATTAGGCTCCCTTAATTTTAATTTTCTGGGTTGAGCTCTCCTCGTGGGTTTAAGTTATAACTTACAACCTGAGATTGATGAGGATAATTTTCAGCCGTAAGGTGTGCTAATGATAAACATGACATACATTCATATGTATTAAATTCCTCACTGATTATACAAACATTGATTTTAGTTAGAGTATTGAATTTAAATTTATACTACTAATTCATTATGTATTTAATCACCTAATCACTTCTCTGTTTGATATGACCTCTTTGGTAGATATATAGTGTATGCACGCGCAAGAGGCTCCAATCCCTAACGCAGTTACAATGAATCAATGATATGTATTGATTGAAGTCAAAATGTAGGTAAAAGGTTTGCTAACGTTTAAAGAAAGCTTCTATAATAAACATCCCTTTACCTACCAACAATAAAATAATTTCTATACATTGAATTAAATACAATCTGCAAAGAAATTTTTTGCTAAATCGGTTCTTCTTCCACCACGTCTTCTCTAAAATTTATTCAATCCATTAGAATTAGAAATAGGTATATATTGTGTGATCAGATTCTGAAGTTATGGGTGACGCAATCAACTACAGTGTACTTGAGAAAATTATGAAATATACTTGCTTAATGTTCATTGTCATCCACAAACTGCAGGAACTCCGAATCAGCCATGTTCATTATCTCGATATATAATCAATTTTCACAATGATATTTTTCGCTGCAATAATAAATTGAAAACTCAAAATGTTTGAATGATTGGTCTTGTGAGCGCCAGGTGTCGGTCACCACCTGAAACAAGAACTGAACTTTAATGATGTAGTGATCCCCACATGTACGCATGTAAGGTATTTTTATGTATAACTTTGAACCCGTTTGTTTCATTTTATTAAAATATCATTTTTGTAAAAAAAATCTAAATTTTAATGTATTTATTTAAGATTTTTAAAATTATTAACTTTTTTATTATTTGAAAAAACTAATTTGAATAGCTTTTAACTAAAACTGTAATTATAACTATTTTAAACTAAAAAGTACTTTTATAGTGTTAACCAAATAAAAAACAATTTCTATTATATATAATTTATAAAAAATAAATCTTTATATAATTTTAAAATTACCTTTTTATGCTTATAGAACAAGCCCTTGATTTTTTATTTCATTAGAGATTAAATATATTTTGGTTAAGCAAGATGAGTGTAATTTGTAACTGACTTATTTTTTGTAATTTTATTTTTTAAATTGAACTATATATATGTTATACTTTTAGTCAATATTATTTTTTGTTGAATTTTCATTATTAATATTAATATCATAAAACATTCATGTTAACTAGTATAAAAAAGTATATTATAAAATATTATATTCAAATGAACTAAAATTTTAGTTATGAATTTATGTACATATATAAAGAGAAATGAAATTCTTACAACAATACAATATATTACAACAAGGAGAGAAAAAGAGATAAAAGAAATAGAAGAGAGAGAAATGTGAGATGTGATAGGTGATATGATAGAGAGAGATAGAGAGAAAAACATGTTGTATGAGTTGTTGTATGTTTTAGTTGTACGAATTTGTTATCTTGTATATAAATACTCGACAAGTAAGAGAATGAGTATGAAAGTTGCTAATTGCTATACATATAAATATGAGTTCAAATATAAATATATTTTTAAATATAAAAATATAGGAGTGAATATTATAGTAACCTATTGATAAAGCTCATTTGAGATTATAGTTCACTCTTATTGATTAACCATTATTTGATAAATAATCGTTTTGTTTGGTTTTACATGAGAAATTCTTAAATTGGAATTTAAATAAAAATTATAAAAAATTATTCAAAATATGATTTGAGACTTTTTAAATATAAAATTAAAAAATGCATTACATTTTCTAATAATTTATAGGTGACCATAAAATCTTTTCTAATTAATGAAATAAATAAATGCGGCATATATACGCCCTTCTAATAAATTTTTATAAAAGATGTGATCCACCACTGCGCAGCAATTATATATATCTATTGCGTAATAATCGACCAATAAGTTTCAAGTCACACATCATAACAATTTTTTTTTGCTACTACCGTTTTTCCTGGTATGAAAGGGGAAACAAGTAAACGACAATTGAGGAAGATATTTAACCAGCCCTGCAGGGCAAGGGCTTTTTAACACAAACGTTTGAATTTTGATATATGCATGTAAATGTAAAGAGAAATGGATGCTATTTATGGAGAACCGCTGACCTTATGCCAATAAGAAAGCTCAAAAAAGGAAGGGTCTGTGCCTGAAGCCGCGGCTGAAGAAAGAACGGTTTGGATAGATGTATGTATCATGTACGGTAAAAGGTCATATGGTTCAACCAACTTTATGACTTGTCAGCCAATAATTTCTCTTTCTTTTTATTTTTCATGTGAAAAATTCTCAATTTGTGAAAGAAACCCAACAATAATGTTTTAGGCAAATTGGGCAAGAAATTCAACTACACTCCGAATTTTCGCCCCTGCATGGCCGACTGTGCCATTGCACAGATTCCTTAGACGATGGAAATTTAATTTGATCCCGTTATATATATGTAAGTGTTTGGAAAAGTGCTACTATAATCCACAGACGCCATGCATGCATCATAGTGACACATATTTATAGATTATCCAAAATATCAAATTCTTTTAATTTATATATAATATTTAATATATAGTAGTATAAAAAGATTTATAACGAGAAATAATTTTAATGCTTATTTTCATATATCTAGAGTATTTATTTTAATTTTTTTTATTTAGTTTAAAAATAAACTTATAACAAGAAATAAATGAATTAGTATGATAATAATTACAAGAAATATGATAACAAGAAATTGATGAAACATTATCATTTGATAATTATAACTAGAAATAATTGAATTATCATTTGATAATTATAACTAGAAATAATTGAATTTAATTTGAATAATATGATAATTAATTAGTATGTCAAAATTTGAAATATATAAAATGAAGTGATAATTTTATAATTACATCAAACTAATATATTTTCTTAATAATTATGTATTGAATTCAAATTAATTACATAATTAAAACTGTTTATACAATGATATTTATATATCAAATTTAAATTATTAATTTAAAACCCATCATATGCGTCATAATTTAATTTATTTATTTATTATAAAATATATTTTAAAATATAATTTTAAAGATACTAATTAATTATATAAAAATAATATAATTTTTCATACATTACATAGTTACCTATTTAAATGGTTTAATTAACATAAGAGTAATGCTAAATCCCCTTATTAGATCCTCCCACAAATCTTCCTACGTACTATTATATAAGTAAATATAAATAAAAAATAAATATTTAATATCTTAAAAAGATAAAAAAATCTAATATTTGTAGAAGGAGAAATTGTAGGACAACTATCAGAATTTATAATTATTCTTAGAGCCCGTTTGGATACGGGTCAGAAGTCCTTCTCACGGACTTTTCTACTCAAAAAGGACTTTTTCATTTTTGTATGATGTTTGGATGTGTATTTTTTTTATACTTCTACTTCTGGAAAAGTCTTAAAAAGTTCTTTTTTGAAAAGTTAATTGAAATACCTTTTCAGATTTCAACTTTTCGGGAAGTTGAAACTAAAATACTGTTGGACAAAAATACCCCTTGCCAAATTTCACATTTACAATTCCTAACCCATTTGTAAATCTCGGGAAACCCTAGCAGAGGTTGAGAGAAAAAGGAAACCAATCTTTGTTGTCTTCGCCGCCGTTCACCGTCTTCATCGCCGGAGGCCACGGTAGATTGCTTCTTCTTCATCATCGAAAACTGTATCTCTTTCATGAATCTCATTCTAATCTTTTTCCTGTTTTCATTTCTTCTCTATTGTTTATGTGAATATGTTCTTTCTTTTTCAGATCTCTTACTGCTTTCTTTGATTTTCATTCTTCCTTCTCTTTGATTGGAGTATCTTGAATCGAAGGTATATATTTTTCTGTTCTTCCCGCTGCCATTTTTGCCTCTGTTTTTTGTTGTTGATTTCCTTTCTGGGTTTGTTCCTCTGTGGTGGAAATGTGTTGCTCACAACATTTGCCTTACTTAGATAGTTAGATTTGAGTATCTATGTGTGTATATATTAGATTTGAGTTGAATTCATTCTCTGATTTGTGTCTTTATTCTCTATGTTTACTTCCTTTTTCTTTGTTCCTCAGGCCATTATGAAAAAGGGCCACTCAAAGCTGTGCCCAGTTTTTCTCTCATTGTAATGGCTTAGTTAGTAATGGTTCTGGTATGTGTGAAATCCATATTGGAAGAAAGATTTGCAGCTAGACTCCATCAATTCCATAAGTAGTTCACACTTCAACAATACTTTACACAAAAAAACTCCTCAATCGTTTCTATACCATTAGATTTATCTTTGGATTTATGTAAATCTAAAGATGCAATCTGGTGGCTTTACACATTTATTATGCTTTGTCTCTTAATCTCTCTAATTGTTGTAGATGTTATCATATAGAATTATTAATAATTCAGAGCAGGACAATGACAGTGATTGAAGAGTTTTATCGAATTGGGATTCTGTTTTGCAATTTTACTATTTGATGATTCATGAGTTTTTTTTTCAATGCAACTATTTGATGATTCAATAATTTATTTGCTAAGGTTCCTATCTATAGCCTTACCACCCTTAACAAAATTCAGATTGAATAGATTCAATACAGGGTTCTATTTCCATGTGTCTGAGGTCATTATGAATTGTATATTTGAGGTCATTAGGAAATCACATGGAGATATAAGAATGCATTAAGGTTGTCCATTTGGTCCTGCTGCTTAACTTAAAATTACTTGACAACCTTGTTTCAATTAATCTTCAAAGCCAAATAACTTCAAGTAGTAAGTGGATCCCTTTCCCGGAACATGCCTTGAACTGTGGCATGGAACGTAGCCAAACACCATAACCTTTCCTTCAGATGCTTCCATATTAGAATATTTTTGCTACAAGACTCTGCTTATAGAATTAAAGTGAATAAAATTGCTGACCTATGTTTTACTTTGAGGCTTAAATAAGAACTTAGGATTAACAGGTCAATAAAATTGCAAATAATAGTAGGGAAAGAGTAGGGACGACTGTATAGTCCAAAACATGCACATGCATTTTGTTAAATGCATCTGCTTTCTTAGTCTTCTATTACCGACGAGCATTAATATTAATAGGATGAAAATATTATCACATTTGGCTTAAAATTGAAATGTTAGATTGCAAGCATAGCTGAGAACAAAGTTACCAACTTTTTTGAAATAATTTCCTTGGTGTTATCTTTTGAAAACGAGGTCCCAGGTCTATAATGTGTTTGGGTACCTTGTCCATCCACCCAGCTGTACTTCCTGGATTAAGGTCTAGTTTCTGTGTTCCTATTTATATGTGCTATGCACTTTATCAACAATATGACCTAATAATGATTGATTTCTCTTCTTTAATCAGGAAGATTAATTGGGACCATTCTTCATTACCCTATTAGAATCCTCTATCCATTGCGATTGATTAAGTTGCTTACTGTTTTCACTTTTCAGTAAGTGATTTGGAATCTTTTGCAATAAAAAATTGAGATTGAGAATGATATACATAACAATTGGTCAAAAGGAATTAACTAACAGTCTTAATTTTCTTTTGTTTGCTCTAATCTGCTGTTGAATGCCAATTATTCTCTTCCCGGTCTCGATATAATTAACCAATGTTTCCAGCGTTTCAACATGTGAGCAATTTAAAGTCTAATATGTTCTGTTAGTGTGCTTTTGTTCCTAATTTAAAGTCTAATATGTTCTCATTTGTTCATTTGTTAATTAAGCTTGTGAACAAATGGCTCAAGTTTCTCAGAAAAAAAAGCTGATTGGAGTGATAAACCTTTCACAGGAGTGTCCTGATGTAGCAAAGTTTAGAGACCAGAGTCTGAAATTCAAGCATGAGATGAAATTTCTCTTTAAGGGTACTGTTGCTAGTGGTTTTACAGCATATGCACCATCTGAAGACTCAAGAGAATCTGAAGGACGTAGCATTGGAGTGGAAGAGACCACTGATGATATTGATGATGAGTTGAGGTAGAGGTGAATGAAACTGAGGTGGGAGGAGTGACAACTCAGGCAACATCACCTGCTACTAATCTTAGACAAAGGAAGAGGGGTAGAGAGTGTGAGAAGAGAGTTGGGGCTGCTACTAAGCTATCTTCTCAATTGGATCGTGTCATTGACAACTTTGAGTCAAGTTCTGGTGAAGCTGCAAATGATCCTACTAGTATTGGTTCATGTATAGAAAAGTTGAAGAATCTACCGGGGCTTGAGCTTGGTAGTGACTTGTTTTACATAGGAATTAGACTTATGAACAAGAGGGCAAATAGACTTGCCTTTATTCATTTGGGGGAGCCTGCATTGCAACTTGGATGGCTACAATCTCACAGTTGGGCAGATGCCCGCTAGTTATTTTCAATTTATTTGTTATGAAAACTTAAGTTATTTGGGAAACTTGTCTTTTAGTTGCAACTTGGAAATATTTTTGGTTTTGTAATCCTTTTGGACATGTTGTTACTTATGAATTTTGGCTATGAAACTTGGTTGTGAATCTTGATTTTATATATTATTGGTTGTGAATTAGTTGTGAATCTTGATTTTATATATTATTTGATTTTTTAAATCTTGGTTTTGACATTGAAATTTCACAGGATGTCCACTTCTAGTGATGATGTAACATCAAATGACTCTTCATCAGATGATGACCGAGTTACAAAGAGAAAGAGGCGTTGATGTTGCTTGTAGTCCAAGTTGTCAACTACTTCACGAATTATGTCGTCAAAAGTCCACACAGAGATTCAAGTCTCCCCGGTCAATTATGGGTTTATGAAATACTAAATGGTCATCCAATTCGATGTTTTGAAAGTTTCAGAATGAAGAAGCATGTGTTCCTCCATTTATGTGATATATTGCAAGACAAGTATAACTTGAAGCCAACTCGGCATGTGGGAATTCATGAGCAGGTTGCTTTCTTTTTATACATGTTGGGTCAACCAGGTTCTGTTCGTAATTTAGAGGAAAGATTCCAGCATTCAGGTGAAACAATATCTAGGCATTTCCATAGTGTCCTAAAAGCTGTGTGTGGTCTTACAAGGGACATAATTAGATCGACATGTTGATCCATTATTTATAGAAACTCCTGCTGAGATCTGAAATGATTGCATATATTACCCTTATTTCAAGGATTGTATCGGTGCAATAGATGATACTCACATACGAATTCGTGTTCCACCCCAATCTTCAAACAACTTATATTAGTCGAAAAGGTTATACTACCACAAATGTCATGGCAGTATGTGATTTCAATATGTGTTTCACCCTTTGTTTGGGCAGGTTGGGAGGGTTCTGCACATGATACCAGGATATTTATGGAGGCTTTACGTAGGCCTGCATTGCATTTTTCACATCCTCCACAAGGTGAGTAATTTTTTCATATTATAAATTATAAATATATAACATTTACATTTATGGGTTACTCAGGTGAGTAATTTTTCATTTTATTTTATAGGTAAATATTATCTTGTTGATGCGGGGTACCCTACTTTTATGGGTTACTTAAGGCCATACAGGTAAAATAGGTATCATCTCCCACAATTCAGAAATGGCCCTAGAATAAGAGGGAGAGTTGAAGTTTTCAATTATTATCATTCTAGTCTTCGAAATACTATTGAACGCTCCTTTGGTTGTTACAAAGCAAGATGGAAGATATTGGGTAATATGCCTCAATTTGAGTTGAAGACACAAAGCAAGGTCATTACTGCTTGCATGGCTTTACATAACTTTATTAGAAGAAATGATAGAAATGATGAAGAATTTGATACATTTGTTGGAGACAATGAAGATGGACACAATAATGATGAAGAGGAAACTGAGACAGGCCCTAGCACTGTAACTTGGGAGGAACCTAACACTCAAAGTTCTTTACAAATGGAGCAAATTAGAGACTGTATTAAGAATATGTTTCCTACACGTGTTTAATTTCACCACTTTTTTTTCTAAAGAATTCATTGTAGTACTTTATTGGAGATCTGTTTTCTATTTGATATGTTACATGGTTATATGTTCATAATTTGGATGCATTTTATAATAGATTATAATTAATATTAATTATATAAACGATACTATTACAAGATTAATAACATTTTATAGTTATTATTATGTATAAGATAGTTAAATTAAATTAATTTATCATTAAAATGTCTTTCGTCCTCTAGTTACCTTCCTTCCTTTATGTCCGCCCCCCTCGCACCTCTTTCCCCTCCCCCTTTTCTTCCCCCCTCCCGCCCTTTCCTTGTTTTCGTTCCTCTTTCCCTCCCTTCCTCTCTTGCCCCCCTGTCTTTTTCGTCCTTTTCCCCTTGCCCCGCCTTTTTCCCTTTCTCCCCCCCCCCCTTTGTCTTTTGCCTCCGTCCTTGTGTCCCTCTTCTCCCCCCCCCCCTCCTCCCCACCCCTTCTCTCGCCGTCACTTTTCCCCGCCCTTCTCTGCCCCCGTTTCTTCTTCCATCTCCTTCTGGCCCGCGTCTCCCCCCCGGCCCTTCCTCTCCCTGCTTGCTTGTTTTTCTTTTGTTGTTCAGTTTATGTGACGATTTAGGTACATTACTAAATGTTGTAAAACTAATTGGATTAATTGGATCTACCAGTTGAATTTACTCAAGATGTAACAGTATACTAGTAGTATTACATTACTAGTAATTTACTACGACATTTAATGCATTAAAGCTTCAACACTGACATGCCTTCTTTAATCTTTATGTAGAGTTAGGTGCTCACTTATTTGAATTTGAAAAAAGAACGTTGTTAAAAATGTCACCGTACAATGTACAAAAAATTTTGCATCACATGATAAGTTATTGCTATATTCAAAAGTCAAAGGATGATTCAAAAGGAGGAGAATGAGTAACTGGGGTATAAATTAACTCGTACGTGGAGTTAAATTTTAAACGAGTAAATCTTTATTGACTAGCTAGACAAGTTAATTAGTAGTTACTGCCAGGAATTAATACTGAAAAAAATGATGAGTAATGTAATGAAAAAATTAAGAAAGTTAAAAATTATAAGAAAAAAATACGTATATATGAAAATCATCAATGTTTTCCAATTAAAATAGCGGCAAGATGGCTTTATAGTTATATAGCTAGTATTAATTAATTGAATATATATATATATTAAAAAAATTCTAAATTTTAATAATTATTATCGTTATGTGTATAGAAAATATTCAACATTTCTAAATATTGAATGCACATGAGGATTTTTCCATAAACTCATTATTAAGCATGCATGAGCTCAATAATTCATGCAAAACCACTCTTCCAAATGATAAATATAGAGAAATAATAGAATGGCGGGTAACCCAAACCCGGTCAAACCGTCCACCACAGGCCACATAGGATGGAACAAGCTCTATAAAAGACAACAAGTTTCCTTAAATTTCGTCGTGTCAAAAGTGCTATTTTGATTTTTGACGAGTTAGAAGGTCAAGACTTAAGATTACAAAATTCTTTCCTTCCCCGTATTAAAATTCAAAAGTCAAATATAGCAATCTCCATTCCCAAATGGCATTCTCACTCACGGTCGTGGAACACAAGCCGCAAACACGCACTCAACAATAATGGAGTCTTTACGTAGCTTATCCCTTTTCTATCCCACACACAAATCGTAACCAATTTCAGTTTCTACGTTACCGGTACACCCGGTTTTTCTCGAAACAACACCACGTGTCCTCCTTCACCTACTATTCCAATCCTTCCTCCACCACTCCCTATATATAAACGCATCCCCGAACCTCTCTCCCAACTTTAATTTCCATTCCTTCGTACAAAAGCAACGCAAGCCTCTCTCCCATCAAGTTCTCTCTGTCTTAAACTAAACCTACCTTTGTATAACCATTGCAGCTTTCTCTTCTGGTTTATTTTATTTGGATGACAAACACAAAAGGTGGAACCATGTTAGTTGAGCGAAATCATATCCACAGACCAAAATTAGGTGTCTTAATGCATTCCGAAACGACGTCCCTTTGCGACTCCAACCCCAACCGTGAAGATGAAGATCTCAATCGTATCCGCCACAGCACAGGCTCCGCAAGCCCCAGAAACAGCACAACCACGACAAGCAGCACGAGTGCCTCACCTTACACAATGTCTCCATGGAACCAAGCTTCCTCTCCTCTCAATAAGTCCCCATGGCTATTGCCGTCACCGGCAATCAACCTCTTCCACCACCACGACTTCTCCGAAAGCGGCCTCATCGGGTCCCTCGTTCGCGAAGAGGGTCACATATACTCCTTGGCGGTTTCAGGGGAGTTGTTGTACACAGGTTCCGATAGCAAGAACATAAGGGTGTGGAAGCATCTGAAGGACTACACAGGTTTCAAATCGAGCAGTGGTTGGTCAAAACCATAGTAATCTCTGGTGAGAAAATCTTCACCGGTCATCAAGATGGAAAGATCAGAGTATGGAAGAGTTCCAGCAAAAATCCTAGCAACCACAAACGCATTGGAAGCTTGCCAACTTTCAAGGACTATGTGAAGAGTTCCATGAATCCCAAGAATTACGTGGAAGTTCGGAGACACAAAAGCGCCGTGAAGGTCAAGCACTTCGACGCCGTTTCGAGCCTCAGCCTCAACGAGGAAAAGGGCTGTTGTATTCGGGCTCCTGGGATAAAACGCTCAAGGTTTGGAGCGTGACAGATTCTAAATGTTTGGAATCCATCAACGCCCATGACGATGCCGTGAACGCGGTGATTTCTGCGTTTGGAAGCTACGTTTTCACTGGCTCCGCTGACGGGACGGTGAAGATGTGGAGGAGGGAACCATCTGTAAAAGGGAAGAAAACGAACCACGTGCTGGACCGGGTTCTGTTGAAGCAAGAGAACGCCGTGACGGCGTTGGCGGTGAACCGGTTGTCCACGGTGGTTTATGCTGGTTCCTCGGATGGGTTGGTGAACTTCTGGGAGTGGCATCAGAAAGGCAACCTCTCCCATGGCGGCGTTCTAAAGGGGCACAAG